>CM031376.1:16614987-16996031 GCA_018208015.1 Medicago ruthenica
CCAACACGATAAGACAGATCTGGACGTGTGTGGAGCAAATATCGAAGACATCATATGCTTCTTCTATATTCCCTTTCATCGATACCTTTCTCCTTTTGAGATTTGGACAGCTTTAAGTTTAAGTCCATTGGAACATGAGATAGGTTACAACCTTCCATTCCAGTTTCTCCTAATATCTTTTGTGCATATCTCTCTTGCTTTAAAATGATGCCTTCTTCATGCTGATGCACTTCAATCCCAAGATAATATGTTCGTTTTCCAAGATCACTCATCTCAAACTTGGTTGCCATCTCTCCTTTAAACTCAAGTATCGATTTCAAAGATGATCCTGTAACAAGTAAATCGTCCACATACACAGCCACAATAAGGAGATGCTCTTTCTCTTCCTTATGATATAATGATGGTTCCTTTGAACACCTATGAAACTTCAATTCTCTAAGAATTTTGTTTAGCTTGGCATTCCATTCTCTAGGCGCTTGTTTTAAGCCATATAGAGCTTTATTCAACTTGTAAACCTTATCTTCACTTCCTAAGGTTACAAATCCTTCCGGCTGAGTGACATAAACTTCCTCTTTCAATTTACCATGGAGAAACGCAGTTTTTACATCAAGATGATGTATTTCCCAACCATTTAAAGCCGCTAGAGCAATGATAAAACGAATTGTTTCAATGCGCGCCACCGGAGCAAATACCTCATCATAATCAATGCCATGTCTTTGAAAGTACCCTTTCGCCACTAGTCGTGCTTTGTACTTGTTGATACTCCCATCAAAATTGCATTTTATTTTGAACACCCATTTCAACCCAATTGGCTTGACTCCAATAGGAAGATCAACCAGATTCCATGTTTTATTCTTCTCTATCGATGAAAGCTCATCTTTACACGCATTTATCCAGACTTTCAATTCTCTTGCGTTGTTAAAGTCCCAAGGCTCCTCGTTTATTACCATCAAGAGCCGTTCACACTCTATTTCAGCGATATGAACGTAGTCGTTCAGATATGCTGGCTTCACACTTAGTCTTGTTCATCTCCTTAATTGTGGTTGTGACTGTTCCAGTTCGTCATCACCATCGTCTTCATTTTCTTCATTCCCAACGTCATAGGTCTCTTCTTCTACTTCCTCGTTCACCACGTCCTCACTCATAGCTTGAGTGGCGTGAGTGTTTTCCTCAGTTTCTGATGGACTTTAAATCCCCCTTATGCCTTTATTACCAAACTCTCCCAAGCCAATAATAAACATTCCGGAGTCTCTACCAATTTCTCTTTCCACATTGTTCCAGCTCCAACCTTTACTTTCATCAAATATCACGTCTCGGCTTACTGTTATTTTCTTGGTTGTAGGATCAAATAGACGATAGGCTTTCAAACCAGGCTTTGTACCTAGGTGTACCAAAATTCTCGATCTATCATCTAACTTCTTTCTTACAGCAACTTCTGTTCGTGCATAACTGTTAGCCCATATTTTTATGAGCTAAGAATATGCTCTAAATATGCATTAAATGCTGAAGGGAATCTTTCAAAGATTCTGTTCAATCGAAGAACGAAAAAGAATCTTGGTATTGTTCACAGGTTCGAATACAAGGCTAAGGCAAAGAAGGAGGACTTCGAACCAGAAGGCAGATCGAACAAGCGTATGATCGAATCGAAGCAACAAAGTTCTGGACTTAGCACAATTCTGACAAACTTCGCAAAACTCAGTTCGACTTCGAGAGATGCAACCGTTCTAAAGAGCAGTTAAGTGCATGCAGGGTGTACGTGGCAGGACATTTGGCAGTAGTATAGTGTTCGACCGTTAGGGCAGTTTACTTTCGAAAGTCTATATATAGTAGTTTTTTAGTCAGAAAACAGGTCGCAATTCATTTTATACAAAATCCTTGTAAACTCAAAGTACCCACGCTATCGAGAGAAACGAGTGAAATGGGATCCATGTATGAATCTGTGAACCATCTTTTTTATGTAAAGCACATTTTACAATTCAATGCAATTTACTTTTTCATGAAATGTATCTTTTAAACACTTTAAAGTTTCATGCAAAGTTTAACTTTCTCATTTAAATTCTGTTCATTTCTGTTTCGATCGAAACACAGTATTTATTAAACAGGAACTTGTTTTTCCTTGTTATTTGCAATTGAAGTAACTTTTATGATTAATTCTCCCAAAAACTACACTAAAATGTTTATGCGTAATGGACATTCATATAATTTAAAGAATTCAATCAAAGCACTATGCTCCTGAGATTCACTAGTTGGTCTCGCAAGCAATTAATTTAGACTAGCGGTTGTTTACCAAATTATGGTGTAAACAAATTGGCACGCCCAGTGGGACCTGTGCTTTAATTGAATCTTTTCTATCAAAAGTATTTTCGTTTGGATTTGCAAATTGCTATTTGTGCATTCTTTCTGGAAATTGTGTTAGTGCATGTTCTTGAGGAGTGGGAAAATACTCCCTGAAATGGTTAGACCACCACCCAGAAATACAAACACAAATAATATGGAAAATGCAAATGTGAATGATAACAATGTGTCAGCGCCTTCGAGTGCGTTGAACACTTCGAATGTGACTGGAGCGACCATTTCCGCTCCCAGTTCTTCGACATTAGGCGTTACTATGCCTATCATTGCATCAACAACGATGCCCTTTACCACTGCAGGCCCTGCAGTTTCGATACCCGAAAATTTAGGGAGCCAGCCATCCCCAGCAAGAGGAGGAGGCACAATAGGTTCTACGTTCAGTATGCCTTTTTCACAATATACGAATCAAGGCAACAGTAGGAATATACCATATGGTATGCCTACAACGCTGATGCAAGGGCTACAAACCAACCCTTCATTATATTCAGAAACTGTGCCTGGCGTCTATTCGCCTACAAACCAACGATTGGCCTCCAGTTCTGTTAATCGAAATGCAGTGCCACCACTAACTAATACATCCTTGATGTCTTTAAGGCAACAAATGGATGAAAGTAATCATGATATGGTTAATATGTTGACACAACAAATTGGTACAGTGTTTAATCCTTTGATACAAAATACTAACCAGTCTTATCAATTGTTAGCCACCCAGATGGGTAGAATGGCTGATTTCTTTGGGGCTCCACATGTCCCTAATCAACCAGTCCCTCAGATCCAGAATCTAGCACCCATACAAAACATCCAAGTACCAAATGATGCTATGGTGCCTATGCCCAATAACTTAGTGGTACAGCCTAATCAAGGACAATTACAAATGGGTCCAATCGAACCATACGCTCAACCACAAGTACAACCACAAATCGAACCAAATCCAGGGATAGTCTTAGTAAATCGAAATCAAAATGCTGATGAAGTGGTTCGAAATGTCCAACAAAATAATTTAGGGGCACAAAACAACATAGCAAATTTGGTCGAAGCTATCTTAGTCCAAAATGGTTTGAATGTAGGTTTACATAGACCAAATTTTGTTTCTGCCTTGTCAGAGTATGTGCTTCAGACTGAACTACCAAGGGGTGTCAAAATCCCAAAATTCACTAAGTTCGCTGGTGACACTAGCGAATCAACTGTTGAGCACATTGCAAGATTTCTGACAGAAGCAGGAGACATAGCCAATAATGAAAATTTAAGGATGAAGTATTTCCCAAATTCTTTAACAAAAAATGCCTTTACATGGTTTACAACCCTCCCTCCACATTCCATACATAATTGGAATCAATTAGAGAGAGTTTTCCATGAACAATTTTACATGGGACAATCGAAAATAAGCCTTAAAGAATTAGCAAGTGTTCGACGTAAAGCGCCTGAGTCCATTGATGATTATCTCAATAGATTTAGACTTTTAAAGGCAAGGTGCTTCACCCAAGTCCCTGAACATGAATTAGTCGAAATGGCTGCTGGTGGCCTAGACTATTCGATTAGAAAGAAATTAGACACTCAGTATTTGAGGGACATGGCTCAGTTGGCTGATAGAGTTCGACAAGTCGAACGGCTAAAAGCTGAAAAGGCTAGGAATTCTAAATTCCATAAGAGGGAGAAGGTTGCATATGTCGAAGCAAACGACAGTGACCAAGAGTTCGATGTCACTTATGAAGATATCGAAGACAATGAGGTTGATCTAGCAGAATTAAAACCTGGACCTCCTTATGTCTGTAAACTCCTTAAACCTTCGAATGGGAAAAATCCTGTTGAGCCTAAGAATGATAAATTTGTGTCTAAAACTTATACATTTGACATAACCAAATGTGATGAAATATTTGATTTATTAGTTACAGATGGCCAGATTATTGTTCCTAAGGACTTAAAAGTACCCCCAATCGAACAACAGAAGAAAAGGGGTTATTGTAAATTTCATAATTTCCTTGGCCATAAAACCTCACGTTGTATTCTTTTCAGGGATCTGGTCCAAAAGGCTCTCAATGAGGGGAGACTCAAATTTGGTGAGAAACCAAAGACAACTCAGGCAAATGTTGAGGCACCAACAGCTGTTGAAACCCTCTATGCGGAACCTCAAGGAGTAATGATGGTCGAAGCCATGGAGGTGTCTGAAGTGAAAGTTCAAACCATATCTGAAGAAGACTACAGCGAAAAGATGAAGGTGGTGTATCCTCAAACTGAAGAGGATCTGGTCGATTTTCTGAATAGATGCAAACTCGAAAACAAGAATGTAATGCTGTGTCCCCGCTGCAGTGCAGTGTGTGATAGAGAGGCTACTGAGGGCCTCAAGAAGTACCAGGTTGTCAACAAGGGGGCAACGCAAAACCAGCGATTCGATAAAGGCAAGAGGACTATGGTGCAGTCGAACAACGGCCAGAAATCTGGTCGAAAGACTACCTTTATTCCTCCTGGTTCGATTCCTGTCGAAAAATGGATGCACCAGGGGCTCATAAGGTTCAACAAAGGAACTATGGAGGTAGGTGGTTCCAGTGGAACTAAGCAAGTTGGCCCACAGGAGGCTAATAAGTATTCTTACCGAAACAATTACAAGGGTAAGAATCCTATGACAAGGACCCAATGGCGCAGGTTTCAGCGTCAAAAGAAATTGGCCGAACAGAATCTGCAAACTGGCCAATATAAGGATGTGTCCAGGAGGCCAGCAAAAGAAAGACTCTTTCCTCCGGTGAATGAAGATAAGATGGAGGACGAGGATCTACTGGACTCTGAACCTGATTTCGACGTTATCTGCGTGGTATCCATCTTGCCGTCTGAGTATGATGTCGAATCAGAAGTGACTGAGATCGAAGGTGAATTCGATCACCTTGATATGGCTGACCCAAAGCCTGTGTGTTACTATGTGATGAACAATGGCTGCATTGAGGAGCAACTAGCCTCCTTTGAGAGGCCAAGTCTAGGGATGAAAAGCCATCTCAAACCCCTTTTCATCAGAGCAAAGGTTGAGAACGTTGGGATCAACAAAGTGCTCATTGATGGGGGAGCAGCTGTCAACTTGATGCCTCAATCTACGCTCTACAGGATTGGGAAATATGACAGCGATCTATCTGCCCACAACATTGTGCTTTCTAATTATGAGGGCAAAACTGGCTATTCGATGGGAGCCATACAAGTTGATGTTGCTGTGGGCAGCATAGTTCGACCAACTCTTTTCCTGGTGGTTCAATCCAAGGCTAACTATAACTTGCTGTTAGGAAGGGAATGGATCCACGGAGTTGGGGCAGTACCATCCACTCTCCACCAGAAACTGATTGTTTGGAGGGAAGATGGCATTGTTGAAAACATAGAGGCAGATCAAAGCTTCTATAAGTCAGAGGTTGACATTGTCACCCCACAAACCTTTGACAAAAATTTGGCTAACATAGCACCTTGTGGTGACAAGGATTCTGCTTTCGTGCCAAGTGACAATGTTATTCATTCTGTCAAACTCCACCCTGCCCATGGCTTTATATGGGAGAGAGAGGAAATTAATGATGTTTCTTCTGAAGATGGAGTCATTCCACCAACTGGGTGGAATATACATGAAAATTACTATGACTGAGGCCACTGCATGGGCCAGGATTACGGCTTATATGGCCGAAAATAGATTAAATACGGCCCTTGAGGCTGAGTTTCAACAAAATATGGCAGTAGAAGCCAAGATCGAAGATCTGGAAGTCAAAGAAACAAAGGATCGAAGACTTGACTGCATCTATGACGATGAGCCGCTGGGGTTCGAGAAGGATCCTATGAGCGAGGCGCCAAAAATGCAAGCACAAGATCCTTTGGAGGAGATCGATATTGGAGATGGCTCGATTAAAAGGCCAACTTATATCAGCGCCAATATCACTTCAAGTCTAAAAGAAAAGCTGGTGCTGCTTCTTAAAGAGTTCAAAGACTGCTTTGCATGGGATTACAACGAAATGCCTGGGTTAAGCAGAGAAATGGTCGAACTGAAGTTACCCATTAAAGAAGGAAAGAGGCCAGTGAAACAACTACCAAGAAGGTTCGCACCAGAAATTATGTCCAAGATCAAGGATGAGATCGAAAGGCTGCTGAGGTGTAAATTCATCAGAGCTGCCAGGTATGTCGAATGGTTAGCAAATATAGTCCCTGTTATTAAAAAGAATGGAACTCTTAGAGTATGCATAGATTTTAGGGATTTAAATAATGCTACACCTAAAGATGAATATGCTATGCCAGTAGCAGAAATGTTAGTAGATTCAGCAGCTGGTTTCGAATTTTTAAGTATGTTAGATGGTTATTCTGGTTATAACCAAATATTTATTGCTGAAAATGATGTGTCAAAAACAGCATTTCGATGCCCTGGCGCATTAGGCACTTATGAATGGGTTGTTATGCCTTTTGGCTTGAAAAATGCTGGGGCCACTTATCAAAGGGCCATGAATTCTATGTTCCATGATTTTATAGACACATTCATGCAAGTTTATATAGATGATATAATCATCAAATCTTCGTCCGAAGATAGCCATTTGGATTACCTGAGGCAGTCTTTCGAACGGATGAGGAAACATGGATTAAAAATGAATCCATTAAAGTGTGCTTTTTGTGTGCATGCAGGAGATTTCCTTGGTTTTGTGGTGCATAAAAAAGGCATCGAAATAAACCAGAACAAGACGAAGGCTATTCTTGAGACAAAGCCTCCTTCGACCAAGAAACAGCTTCAATCTTTGCTAGGAAAAATCAACTTCTTGAGAAGATTCATTTCGAATTTAAGTGGCAAAGCTCAAGCTTTTTCGCCATTGCTTCGACTCAAGAAAGATGAACCATTCAAATGGGATGAGGAGCATCAAAAGGCTTTCGATGAAATTAAAGAGTATTTGATTAAGCCTCCAGTACTAATGCCTCCGAGTCAAAGTAAAGATATGAAGTTGTACATTGCTGCGTCTGACAATACCATTGGGAGCATGTTGGCTCAGGAAGATGAAAATGGCGTGGAGCATGCAATTTATTATCTTAGTCGTGTATTAAATGATGCAGAAACTAGATATACTGCCATAGAAAAACTTTGTCTTTGTTTGTATTTCTCTTGTAGTAAACTTAAGCAATATATAAAGCCTGTTGATGTCTATGTGTATTCTCATTATGATATTATTAAACACATGTTATCGAAGCCTATTTTACACAGTAGAATTGGAAAGTGGGCTTTAGCATTAACAGAATATTCTTTAACTTACAAGCCCTTGAAATCGGTTAAGGGTCAAATTGTGGCAGATTTTATTGTAGATCACTCAGTGATCGAAATGTCTCAGGACTATGTAGATACTGAACCTTGGGTTTTGTATTTCGATGGTTCTAAACATAAACATGGAACTGGGATTGGAATCTTAATAATATCTCCCACAAAAGTCCCAACTAAGTTTAAATATAAAGTTAAAGGTCTTTGCTCAAATAATGAGGCTGAATATGAAGCTTTAATCACAGGCCTTGAAATTTTAATTAGCTTGGGGGCAAGAAATGTTAACATAAGGGGTGATTCAGAGTTAGTGTTGAGACAATTAACACAAGAATACAAATGTGTGAAAGAACACTTAGCGAAATATTTTGCTATAGCAAGTTCTCTGCTGAATCATTTCGATTATATTAACATTGAACATATACCTCGACTAGAAAACCAAGAAGCAAATGATTTAGCCCAAATAGCTTCAGGGTACAAGTTGTCAAAGGAAAAATTAACTCAGTTGATCGAAATAAAAGATAAACTGGTGTTACAAGAGCCGTTGACCAATGCATTATCAATGCCAAAACTTGTGGGGGCAAGTACACCACAGGGTAGTGAAGATGAAAACGTAGATGATCTTCAGGAAAAAATCCAAATTTTGGCCATTGACAATATGTTGGATAATGATTGGAGAAAATCCATTGTTGAATATTTGGAAAATCCAACAGGTAACGTGGCTCGAAAGATCAAATATAGGGCTTTGAACTACGTGATTATGGGAAATGAGTTATTTAAAAAGACTGCAGAAGGAATTTTATTAAAATGCCTAAGTGAATCAGAAGCATATTTAGCAGTTTCCCATGTTCACAGTGGTGCTTGTGGATCACATCAAGCAGGCCATAAAATGAAATGGCTTTTATTTCGACAAGGTTTATATTGGCCGTCTATGCTAAAGGACTGCATAGAATTTGCTAAAGGCTGTCAAGAATGCCAAAAGCATGCAGGGATACAGCATGTACCTGCTAGTGAGTTACACTCCATAATTAAACCTTGGCCTTTCAGAGGATGGGCTCTGGATTTAATTGGTGAGGTTAAACCTGCTTCGTCAAAAAACCAACGATATATTTTAGTTGGAATAGATTATTTTACTAAATGGATTGAAGCAGTGCCTTTACCAAATGTTGATCAGGAGGCAGTAATTAGTTTCATTCAAAACCATATTATTTATAGGTATGGTATCCCTGAAACAATTACCACTGATCAAGGTTCAGTCTTTACTGGACGAAAGATGCAAGAATTTGCTCAAGAAACTGGCTTTCGATTATTAACCTCAACACCATATTACGCGCAAGCAAATGGTCAAGTCGAAGCAGCCAATAAAATTATCATTAACTTGATTAAAAAACATATTGCCCAAAAACCAAAAAATTGGAATAAAACGTTGGATCAAGTTTTATGGGCATGTAGAAATTCTCCTAAGGAATCAACTGGCACTACCCCATTTCGACTAACGTTTGGTCATGATGCTGTACTTCCAGTCGAAATACATTTGCAATCAGCCAGAATACAAAAACAAATGGACATACCAATCGATCATTATTGGGAAATGATGTCAGATGAGTTGGTTGATTTAGATGAGGAGAGATTAAGAGCGTTAGAAGTCTTGACTCGGCAAAAGGAAAGAGTTGCAAAGGCTTATAACAAGAAAGTAAAGTCAAAAACTTTTAATGTTGGAGACTTGGTGTGGAAAGTCATCCTGCCCATGGATAGAAAGGATCGAACCCTGGGCAAGTGGTCCCCAAATTGGGAAGGACCATTTAAGATAGTTCAGATTTATTCGAATGGTGCTTATGAGTTAGAGGAATTAACTCCCGATCAACGTACCTTGAGCATAAATGGTAAGTATTTGAAAAGATATAGACCAGTGCTGCAAGAGGTTCGAATAAATCAAGAATAGTTCAAAAATAAATAACTAAAGTGGCAACTAGCGAAGATGCCATTAAAATCAAACATTCGAATTAAAAATGGTGGGTTTCATCCCTCAACATACAAAGATTTTATCTTGGATTTTCTACCCATCATAACTAAGATTTTATTCGAATTACAAAAGGAAAAGAAAGACACGTTGATCTTGAAGGGGCCTTCATTTCGAATCCACTTCTGAGTCTGAGGAACGAAGGTATTCCTTGTTTTCATCATAAGTTGAAAGGAATTCTGCCCAATCAGGGTCCGTACTATTAGACTCTGAGGAAGAAACCTCTGGTTGAGCCTTCGAAGGTGTTTTCCCTTCAGAAGGAGGAGGAGCCCTGCAGGTTCTTGAGCTTTCACCCTTGGAAGTAGGATTCTTGGTTTTCTTTGAGGAATCAGCAGCCTTTTGGTTGCCTTTCTTTGCAGATGTTGCTTTCTTTTTATCGGTGTTCTTCGCAATTTGTTTGCCCTTACCCATGTTTCTCTTTCAAGATTGATGATACTGGCTATATTATTATGACTTGCAGAGTGGAGTAAGTAAAATGGATAGAGAATGACCATATATATAATGGTAGAATCATTAATGATTCTTCAACCGTTTCCTAATTTCATTAATGATTGTTTTGAAAACGGATGTTTGACTCGTTTTGAAATTAGAGCCAGTCAGAAATACGGCTTGATAGTTACGCGTTTGTTATACGCACAATCTTATCCGTTACTAAAAAAGAGGTTTGTCACTGTGTATAATAAAAACTATGTAAATCTTCGATATCTGGCGTTTTTAAATGCTAAAATAATCAAAGTGATTCGAAGTAAAGATAACCGCAGAATAAACTTCAAAAGAAATTTCGAAATGATGGTTAAAGAAACTGCCACAAACTGGGCATGTTCTGAATATTACAATCAAAATGTGCCAAAAGATGTTCGAAATTCACAAGAAGATTAAGGTATTACAAGTGCTTTACAGACTCCCAGTACAATTTGGTTAAGCTGTTCATCTCCTTGTCGAAGACCTGACGAGCATTTTCCAAACTCTTAACCTCTTCAAGTAGTACTGCAGAAGCACTATAAGCTTTAAGACCCTCCCGTCCCTTCTCATCAATTCGAGCCTTAATCGAATTGTTGACGTCCTCTTCGAGTCGGTTGCGTTTGGCTTCCTCTTCAGCAATCTTCTTTCTATAGCTGTCGATTTGAAACTGCAACACGAGGATAGTATTTTCCCAATCGGTGATGTTGTTATTGCAAGCCTTTATATCAGGGTGCACTTCTTTGGTGAGATTTGCTAATCGATCAACCTCAGCCTGTGCAGCTTTGGCCCTTTCGAGCAAATGGTCATGTGTTCGTTGTTGAGCAACAAGTCTCATGGCACTGTCTTCATCATGCTGCACAGTTTTGGCTAGTTGATCAATAATTGATTCAATTTGAATAACCTTCCCTAAGGTTTCGTCAGTAGTCAAGGGATTATGGAGTTTCTTCAAAAAGTTGAGAAGTCCAAAAGCGGTGGAGGGATTTGCCTTGATTATGCTGGGCACATCTTGTATTACAAAATCTGTAGTCAGCTTTAGCAGAAGCGAGTCTTGGCGCACAGATGAGTTAATTTCTTCCGCCGACTGAGTCGAATCAGTGGCCCTGTCACCTGAAGTCTGAGGAGGGGTTTGTCTGGCAAGCAGAAGTCGAAGGGTCGCTGCTGGGTCTGAACTTTGCATATGCATGAATTCCTCTTCAGGTAACCCCAAGTTGGCAGAAAGCTTCGAAGTCGAAGACTCCGGCAAAATCTCTGACCCTCCTACCTCAGCCTCCTTGATAGCCTCATCATCGAATTGGTGTCTCTCATGGGAGAGCGAATAACCCTTGCTCGACTCAGTAGACACAGCAGCCTCTGCTTGTCCAGTCTCACATTCGACAGATTTGCCCCTCCAACCACTAGGACCTTCAGACGCAGCTGGTTGATCTGGTTGGTCTTCTTTCTGTGGGTCTGCCTCAGCAACAGCTTCAGTTCTTACAGGACTGGGAGGCTCTTCGATAAGGGGGCTTGGAATTTTTTCGGTCCCTGCTGGAGCACCCTCTGCTGCATGACCTTCCACCTGATTCGAAATATAAACGAAATAAATAAGGATGCTACTAAAGGCAATTTTATTCATAAAAGAAGAAGTTTATGCATAAATCCGTACCTCAACCTCTGCAATGATGGGATTTGGATTAAGGTCTTCAGGAGTCTTAACCCCTCCTTCATCCTCTTTGTCTTTAGGCTCTTTGTCAGCCTGATTGTCAACCTCAGTCGAAGCAGGCTGAGATTCAGAAGGAGTTGCTTTCGAATGATCTCCTGAAGCCCTAGAAGACTTTTTCTTTTTCTTCTTCTCAACAGGCTCTTCTGCTTGTCGATCTGCAGATTTCTCAGGTCTGGCTTTCTTGTCTTTCTTCCTTTTCTTCTCTTTCGGCTCCTGAGCCTGAGAGCTTTCAAGACCCGTCTGTTCGACGGACTCGGTGGGTGTCGAGCTGGGGGGCGTTTTTCTTTTCCTAATAAAAGAAATTTCCTCCTCTTCCTGTGGAAAAGAAAGAAAAGAGGAGATAAGAAAAGACAAAGGATTGACATTAGATCAAAAATTGAGGAAGTTGAAGACGTTCGAATGGGCTTACTTCTTCTTCATCTATACTATAGATGACCTCAGGTTTTGATTTCGTAGAAGTTGTGGTAGCCCCAGAGCTACTCTCTCTTTTCCGACTCTGCCAAAATCGAAGTAGAACGGAGTTAGAAAATGTTGGAAATTAAAACAAGGTAAACAAAACTAGTTACCTTTTCTTTTTTCTCCTTCGGGGCTTCCTGGATCTTTATGCCAGTTGATTTTTTGGGCTTTTCCCCAGCTCGAGATGATTCGACACCCTTCTTTGTCACTGGTGCTTTGCCTGAACAAATGAAATCGAAAGGCGTAAATAAATGGAACTAGCATATATCAATAAGTGACAAAATGAGTTTGATACCTCGAGCAGGGAGCTTCGAACGAATGTTCTCAATGATTGGCTGAGAAAAGCCACTTTCCAGTCTGGAGATCATAGCTTTGGTATCTCCCACTGAATGACCAGAAAAATGCTTCCCCCACCATCTCGTGAATTCTGTGGTGCAGAAGAATGAAGCACTGTATTCGAATGGGTGTAATTCGAACAGGAGCTCTTCGGATAACTTCAGAAATTTCTTGTAATCTTTATCTGAGAGGTTAGCTCCCCTCAAAAAATGTCTGGGATCCGAGAACATACCTTTGGGTCGAAGTTGAGAAAACCCAAACTGTCTTGATACTAGATGAGGTTGGTACCCAACCAAACCTAGGTAGTTCGATTTCACCCCAGTCCTACAGGAAAGTACGGCAGGATACAAGTAAGCTGACCATACTTCGTTTACTTCGTCTTCATTGTCTGGATTAATGGTGGGGAAATCTTCCGTAAACCAAGATGGACCAAATTGTCTCTTATGGAAGGGGGCATGTTGTGGAAGGAAGTGTTTGAAGTCCAGGAAGATTTGCATATATGTGAGAAAGAGCCTCCGTGGGCTCTGGACTAAGATCCTGGGCGTCAGGCGAAGTGCCCTTTGCCCCTCAATAGAACGATTTGCAACTTCTTCAACGTAGTCTTGTGGGATGAACAATCCCATTTCCCTTTCGAAAGTGGCATTAAGCCACAGTTGAAGAAGCCACATTGGGCCAGACACCAGGAAGGAAGAACCATCCTTCGATTTTTTCAAGTCATCGCAGGCCTCCCCAATCGAATCATAGAGGACGGCCAGCAAGAGTTTACCGAGCCCAAATGCCCTGCCTTCTCCAATTTGCTGGGCCATAGGAATAAATCTCTTTGCCACTTGCAGAGATTTCGAACAAAAGACAAAGTGCGACAGCCACAGGGTCAGGAATGCAACATGTTCTTCGAAGGATACTTCATCGTCATCACCCCTGTTCTCAGTTATGTATTTGGCAAAAGTTGCCTCTTTAAAGTCAACTTTGATATCATTATTAGTGATGGTAGGGTCATAAGTATCCCCAGTAGGCCTAAGGCCTGTAAGAGCAGCTACATCGAAGAGGGTTGGAGTAAGCATCCCACAGGGAAATTGGAACGTATTGGTAGAGCTCTCGAAGAAATGTAGAGCAGCAATAATCATCTCTGGTCGATATTCTGGACCAGTTCTTGAAAATTGGATAAGGTCGAAAATTTCGTGTCTTTTCCAAAACTCTCCGTAATCTTTTTCGACTCGATCAAGCCAAGAAATATAATCTAAATTGCCTACGTAAGGAGCTGATCGAAATAGCTTACTTGGTTTGCTTAGAAAATTGAAGTTGTATGGGTCACTTAAGAAGATCCTGGGTTCACAAGTTGTGAACGAAGGGAATACCTTGTCCATAGCCTTCGATAAAGCTGACTGGTCTGGAAAAGGCCCACCAAAAGCGTAAGTACGGCCGCCCACAGAAAATGGGATCATTACATTCACCTCCCAGACGGTTTTTTTTTGCGGCGTCCCCATGAGGTTCTGGTACCATATCTTTGCCATCATTATTTGTGATAGCACTTGGCCATCTTCCAGCTATGGGAACTTCTTGATCTTCTGAAGACATTATCGGAGAGGAAGATGAACAGTTACGAAAAAGGGTTTGGATGACGAACTGTTTGAATCAAAGCCAATGATTCTGAGGAGAGAGTTTCTTTACTAGAGATTAAGAAACGAACGATTATGGAAGGAAACAATGGATTGGTTTGGTTCGTAAGGAGTTAAGAAGATTAAGAAGCAAAAAAGTGGAAAAGCAAGAACTCTGAAGGTTTTTCGTCTGGAAAAGTGCTTCAATGGCCGTTTCTGGCCTTTTATAGGGTTACTTTTTCATTTGTTTTTAAAAAAAAAAAAAAAATCTGTCAAATCAAAATCACTTCGATTTCCCAGTGTGACACGTGTCCCATTTTTTCCTAGAAAGTTGGAACTCATGATGATAGTGGGAATCGAGGTGACAGTTGTACAGTAAAACGTGCCATCATGACGCCGTTTCAGTAAAACGTGCCACCATGACGTCATTTCAGTAAACGTGGACCATTAGCTTTCGAGAAATGGCGCCATAAACTTGTTTCAAATGAAAACAACCGTTTCAGTTTCGTTAGAGTCGAAACTTGTAATTTTCTCATTCGACGCGTAAGGTTACGGTGTCGAAGTTTCATTGTTCGAATCGAATTTGGAGATAGAAAGCAATAGGAAATAAAAAGGCATTAGATTGCATTAAAAGTCGAAGCCAAAAATTAGGCATATTACATCAAAGATGTCGAAGCATAAGGACATCGAAGATATTGATCAATATCCAAAATACATCAAAAATTATCCTAAAATGCCTAAAGAACCTAGAAACCTTCGATCTCCAAGAAGTGAAATTCATGCAGGAACCATTTAACTTCTAAGTCGAGACGACAGTAGAGGCAAAGTTCAGTCCCATAGTATTCATTGTCTGAACCAGGTAAGGGCCAGAAAATCCCAGACCTTCTCCCATGTCCTTTGCATTTCCCTGAAGCAATGCAGGTGAATCGAATGACCAAGCCTGGAGGTAAAGGCCTAATACCACGATGAGGTCTGTGTGGCAAAAAGTAGGGGAAACCTGGTCCTCCACAAGTAGATCTTCTGCATTCGACGATCGAAAAGATCTTTAAAAATGGGAAAAACTTCCTCCATTGAGAATCCATCTTTTGAAAGGATTTTCAGTATCATTAGTAAGTATTTTGCCCCTTCCACGCCATGGGAAGCTGCTTTGCGCAAAATACGGAGAATGCCATTCAAGTTGTTAGGTTCCTCATAAAGGAGTCTTGCTGTCTCCACTAGGCTGAACGATTCATGACCACTCTGGATCATTCGTCGCATGAAAGCAAGTTTCTCAGCAGGAGGAAAATGGTCATAGAAATACCACACACAGCTACGAGGCAAAGCCCTAAAAACTGTCTTCTTGTTCGCCAATCGACGATGAGTAATGGAAGTTGCCTTAAAGTTGAGTAAGTTTTGAGTACCAGTTGCTGCTACTTTTTTAGTAATGGTAATTAGTAAATCTTCTGAAAGTTTCTCCATGATAGAGAGAAGAAGGAATTTGATTTTTCTAGAGAGTTGGTTTTTTCTGGAAAGGAAATGACAATAGGAGAAGTGGAAAGTAGGTTTTGTACTCATTACTGAAGGGAAACTGAAAAGACTTGGTTGAAAAAGTTGAAAAATTCAACCACGTGGCGAGAGGAGAACTGAAGGGTCTCTGAACCAAGCCGTCGGTTACTTCTTCTAGGAGCCAAAAAGTCTCCGAAAATAGTGCTGTAATAATAACTGGTTTGGGAACTGCTCGAGGTAAATGACGTCATCATTTAAGAAGATGTAAAGTTTCCATCGAAGGTTACAGTTTTTTCAAAAATGTCAGTTCTCTCCTACATTATATTCCGTCGAACCTAACATTTTTGGGGGGCAATTTGTTAGCCCATATTTTTATGAGCTAAGAATATGCTCTAAATATGCATTAAATGCTGAAGGGAATCTTTCAAAGATTCTGTTCAATCGAAGAACGAAAAAGAATCTTGGTATTGTTCACAGGTTCGAATACAAGGCTAAGGCAAAGAAGGAGGACTTCGAACCAGAAGGCAGATCGAACAAGCGTATGATCGAATCGAAGCAACAAAGTTCTGGACTTAGCACAATTCTGACAAACTTCGCAAAACTCAGTTCGACTTCGAGAGATGCAACCGTTCTAAAGAGCAGTTAAGTGCATGCAGGGTGTACGTGGCAGGACATTTGGCAGTAGTATAGTGTTCGACCGTTAGGGCAGTTTACTTTCGAAAGTCTATATATAGTAGTTTTTTAGTCAGAAAACAGGTCGCAATTCATTTTATACAAAATCCTTGTAAACTCAAAGTACCCACGCTATCGAGAGAAACGAGTGAAATGGGATCCATGTATGAATCTGTGAACCATCTTTTTTATGCAAAGCACATTTTACAATTCAATGCAATTTACTTTTTCATGAAATGTATCTTTTAAACACTTTAAAGTTTCATGCAAGGTTTAACTTTCTCATTTAAATTCTGTTCATTTCTGTTTCGATCGAAACACAGTATTTATTAAACAGGAACTTGTTTTTCCTTGTTATTTGCAATCCAAGTAACTTTTATGATTAATTCTTCCAAAAACTACACTAAAATGTTTATGCGTAATGGACATTCTTATAATTTAAAGAATTCAATCAAAGCACTATGCTCCTGAGATTCACTAGTTGGTCTCGCAAGCAATTAATTTAGACTAGCGGTTGTTTACCAAATTATGGTGTAAACAATAACCAATACAACCAAATACTCTAAGATGTTCAAGATTTGGTTTCTTCCCTTTAAGCCCTTCGTATGGGGTTTTTTTAATTAGCGATCTCGTTGCCACCCTATTAATTAGATAGGTAGCATGCCTCACAACCTCTCCCCATAGATAATTTGGTATACTCATGTGCTTCAAGATACTCTTAGTCATCTCCAAGAGCGTTCTATTATGTCTTTCGACTACTCCGTTTTGCTGAGGAGAATAGGGTGCAGTTAAGTGTCTTTTGATGCCGTATTTATCGCAGTAAGTTTGAAACTCATGAGATACGAACTCTCCACCTCTATCTGTTCGGAACGTCTTGATCATAGCTTTTGTTTATTGTTCAGCAAATATCTTGAATTTCTTGAACTTATCAAGTGCTTCACTCTTCTCTTTCAACATAATTGTCCACATGTAGCGTATCAATGATTACAAATATGTACCTCTTATGAGCTGGTGTGGGAGGTGTGATAGGCCCACAAAGATCTCCATGGATGAGTTCGAGAGTTTGAGTGGCTCGGTATGAGGTTGCTTGTGGTAAGGGCTGCCTTGTCTGTTTTCCAAGTAGGCATGACACACATGTTTCTTTCTCTACTGTGATGCTTAGTATACCAGTCACTAACTCCTTGTTGATCATCATCTTCATTGTTTCTAAGTTAATGTGGCCTAATCGTGCATGCCACTTGGTTGACTCAGTTGATGATGTTAACTGTAAGCACTTGATGTTTTCAACCTCCAAGATGACCTTGTATAGACGATTTTTGGACCTGGTTGTTCTCACCAACAGTTGACCTAGTCGATCATAGAGCATCAATAGATTTTCTTTCATTCGTACTTCACATCCTGCTTCTTTGGCCTGACCAAGACTTACAATGTTGTTTTTTAAATCTGGTATGTAGTATACGTTGTTTAAGACCTTCTTCTTACCATCTTTAAACACAAATTGAATTGAACCTTTACCTTTTATATCGATACGGGAATCATCTCCAAATCTCACCTTTCCCGTAACTGTTTCATCAAGGTCTAAGAAAAAAAATCGATTTCCACTCATATGATTACTCGCACCATTATCTAGATACCACACGTTCTTTGTGTCTAGATCAGTTTCAAAACTATTTGGATTCACCTTTTGCTCATTGAGATACACCACCTCGTGCATCATCAATTCATCGGCTTCTTGTGTTTCATCGTCCTTCTTCTCAACAACTTCTTGAAGTTTGAGCAATCTATCGGGACAGTTGGATGCATAAGGACCAAGTTTATCGCATCGGTAACATGTTACCGAAACGATTTTATATAATAAAGATTTTGTAAAATTTTAGCAATGTGAAAGTGATAAAATAATAACATAGATATTTGAGATTATAAACACTATACTATTATATATTAAAAAAACTAAAGATTTCTAAACATCTACAAATTAAAATTGTTCTTTATGTGTCTTTATATTTAAAAAAGTATTTTAAAATTTTGTTCATTTTCAACACTGCAAAAAATATCTCTATTTATGTAAAAAAATCATTCAAAATTTCATCTCAAAAGCATTTGCACATTTGATTTTGTAAAATTCATAAGAAAAACTCTTCTTATGGTATAAATTTCCGGTTCACTGGGCCAATCTATTAAGGGACAATGATTAAAATATCAAATACTTCAACAAATATAACACAAACATTAGTGGGGACAATTGCCCCTAGTCAAGTGTGAGTGGATCCGTGTCTGGGACGAAGGATCAAATCTTGTCAAGGATTCGAATCTTGTCAAGAGAACGTATTGACATACAAAAATATTTTCACAACTAAACGAAGCGGAAGTGGTAGATAAGATCAAGCAGATGTTCTAATCTTTATTTGTTTGCATGGAAGGTCGAAACAAGAATCTAAATTCTCAAATTGATGGATTAATCTACTCAAATGTCTTCGGTGTATTTGATTAACAAAATACACATGCAGCATAAAAAATAACGGTGTGCTCCTCGTGGAGAAATATAAAATTCCTCACAATAAACCACAATTATCAATCAAAATATAATTACTTATTTTTATTTTAATGAAATAAAAACGACAAGTTTTGCTCTTCGTGGAACGCGTGCAAGCTTTGTTATTTATTGAAAAAAAAAACACAATTTAATACAAGCATACTAATTGAATCAATAAGCTATTGGAAGTTTCACTTCTTTATGTTATATATAGAGGCATAGATTATTTAACAACACAAACAAATTAGGAGCACCCTTATTTAACCATGAAACATGTTTTATCACTCACCCTTTCCTTCTTCATCTTTGTTCTCATTGCCAATCTTTCAATAGCTTTCTCAAATGATGTTGTTGAACAAGTATTGGACATAAATGGTAACCCTATTTTTCCAGGTGGCCAATACTACATTTTGCCTGCAATTCGAGGACCCCTTGGTGGAGGACTAAGACTAGGAAAATCAGGTGATTCAGATTGTGAAGTTACTGTTGTACAAGATTACAATGAAGTTATCAATGGTGTACCAGTGAAATTCAGAATACCAGGAATAAGCCCTGGTATAATCTTCACTGGTACACCAATTGAGATTGAGTTCACAAAGAAGCCTAATTGCGTTGAATCATCAAAATGGTTGATATTTGTTGATGATGTTATTCTAAAATCTTGTGTTGGTATTGGTGGTCCTGAAAACTATCCTGGTTTTAGAACACTGAATGGCACATTTAATATTGAGAAACATGAATCTGGCTTTGGTTATAGGCTTGGATATTGTGTGAAAGATTCTCCCGTTTGTTTGGATATTGGGAGGGCTCATGAAGAGGTCGAGGATGAAGGTGGATCACGTTTACATTTGACTCATCAAGTGGCTTTTGCGGTTGTGTTTGTTGATGCTGCTTCTTATGAAGCTGGAATTATTAAGTATGTTGCTTGATACCTTGATTGTTAATTAACTAGCAATCTAGTCTTACTTCTTGCTTTGATGATGAATGGTTACTTTGAGTTAGCATAAAGTAATCATTGAATAGGTAATTGTTGTTCATGTAATGTGTTCCTTTCTTAATAACTGGACTTGCTTTTTTGACTTATCGTACTTTCTCTCTTTTAACTTATTATAGTTTCATTTTTTTTTCAAATAAAAATAAACAGTGTTCATTCAAATTGATAGAGTACATAAATACGATACAAATTTGCTAAAAACAAAAAGAATAAATCCATAAACAAATTCACAGCATCCATGTTAATAGCATAAGACGACAAAGTACAAAAAACTACAGATATGACTATATTCAAATGTCTGAAATCCTTCTAATAATGGTGGGATGTCGTTGATCGGTAGTTATAGAAGACGGATTTTGTAACCATCAAGCGTTACAAATTGATGAAATTTGAGAGACCTTATGATTCTCAATAGAAAAATGGATTTGTATGGAGGATGTGAATAGTATTTGTTGGGCCTCAATAGAGCCTAGTTTTCAGAAACCGGCGAGGAAGGCCTTTTGGACATTCCAGAACAATTATATTTTTTTAATTTGTGTGAAATTGAAAAATAAATTTAGGACAGAGAGAGTAACATTTTAATGTTTAATATGTATTAAAAATAAATATTCTAAATAAATTTGAGGGACAGGGACAATATGTAATGGTATACGAATTATAATTTTCATCTCTAAGTTTTTCTTCAATAAAAAGAGTAATGATAACTTGACACAAATACAACATCAATGAAAATTTTGTAAGTATCATTGAAGTGCAAGGGAAAAAACAATTTTTCACTCACTCTTCTCTCTTCCATACTCTCATCGTTCTCACTCACCTTTTCTCTCTACTTCCTCGCTCTTTTGTATTCTCTCCCCTCATTGTTCTCTCTCTCGCTCTATCTCTCTCTCTCCCCCTGACTTTGGTGGTGGAGGCGCAGGAGGGTGTGACAGTGGCAGAGGTGGAAAGGATTGATTTGGACGAGGAGGGTGTGATGGTGGGGGATGGAATTGTAGGAGGTGGCAAGGAGGGAGGAGGCGTTTGCATATCTGAGTTGGACGGCTACATGAGGCAGCAAGGAGGGAGAAGCTCGCTAGTGGTTGTGGTGATGGTTAGATATGAGGAAAGACAGTGGTGAGAGAGATAAAAGGAGACTGCGAGTTGCGAACGGAAGGTGCCTGGACGGACGATGGCCAGCCGGCCGGTGGTGAGAGAGACTTTGGTGAGAGATATGGTGATGGTGGTGAGAGAGAGAGAGAGAGAGAGAGAGAGAGAGAGAGAGTTTGACAGAATAGGGAAAGAAAAAAAAAGAAAATTAATGTATAAATTTCGTATAAATATACTATAAATAGTGTTTGATGTTTGATTTGTGTTTGTATTTTGATGTCAAGTTATCATTACTCTTAGCTATCACTAACTTTACATTAGTAATGAGAACTCGAATTTGGTTTCGGTGATGTTAAACAATTTTTGTCTTGAGTTTACTTACCCTTAAAGTAAACTCTGAGTCACTAGAGATCTCTTCTTCTAAGAATAGGAAGGCTATCAAAAAAATATAAATATAAAAATCTACATTAGCTGAATATACCTTTACTAATTATAATTATTTAGCCGATCAACAAATATTTTCACTTAATATGACCAATCTAAGATACAAGAAACTACCAATAATAGTTTGGTTCAAAAGATAAGGGACTTGGTCCCCTTAAGCATGTAGTCGGGTGTTTGATCTCTTACTATTGTGTATGGAAAAAAAATTGATTGGGAGGGGAGAACCCACCTTTTGTTCTCCACAAGTTCTCTGATATAGATTATTCATTGCTAAACAGCGATGAAAACTTTGTACAAAATCGTACCGATACTATGCTAAAAAAAATTACATGCTACTATGTTTGTGTTATAATTTCGGCAAACTTACACTAGGAATAATTTATCTTATTTAATTATAACACATCGGTCATTTATCTTTTTTTATTCCGTTTACGTCCTTTATCTATCAAAATGTGTGCAAGTTAATCATTTTTATCATTTTTCTATTTAAAAAATGGTTAAATAATAATTTTTTAATACTTTTATTTTGTAAAAATATTCTTTTTACTGAAAATACAAAAAATCACAAATCATCTGAACATCTTCTTAGTAACAAAAAAAAAATATGAACATTTTCATCTCATCTTCCTAATCTTCTAGCCAAAGAGAACCAAATACCTTGCAATTTATAAAAAGATGGTCTCTATCTTCCGCATAACCACAATCAACATAGCAAATATTGTCAGATAATGCCAAGATATGACGCCTAACCAAGAGATCCTTAAAAGGTAACCTATTCAACAGCAATCTCCAAACAAAAATATTGAATTTAAGCGGAATCATTTTTAGCCACTGTTGGATATCTGAATGTTGGCTACATGTTTGGTAAAATCAAAATGTGCAAGCAATGCGTCTCCAGAAGCTATTTATGTCTTCAGAAGCTAAAAACTGGATTTACTGTTCATCAGAAGCAAAACTGGCCTTCAGACGCTGGAACTGTTCATCAGACGCAGAACTTTTCATCAGACGCTGAACTGGTCATCAGACGCACTGTTCAGACGTTGACTTCTGTTGACCTTCAGAAGCTGCCTTCAGACGTTGACTTTTGTTGACCTTCAGAAGCTGAATTTCTGCGTATCTTTTGAAGATTTGTTGAAGATTTATCAAGGCTGATGTTTCCAGAAGGCTGATTATTTCGTGGGAAGATCTTTCTTGCAGATTTGTTTATTTTATTGATGAATATATTTTCAAAGGAATCTTTGCAAAATATATCTCAGAATATATTTGCTTCTATGAGCTTCTAAAGTATTTCAGAACTATATCAATTGAAGATTATTGTGTTCAGAATTATGTTGCAGCTGAAGACTATTTAAAGAGGACATTGCTATTGCAGAAATTACGAATCAAAAACCAGAAGTTGTCATTAAAAAGAGTCTTAGTGTTTTTGAGTCTGTGAGTTGTTGCTCTGTTTTTTTGTGCACCACTCAAGTGTTAGAGTTGGTTGTTTGTTTTGAGTTGTAATCACTTAAAGCTTTTAAGCACAAGTGACTGTTTTTATGTTTTGAAGAGTGTCTTCATAATTGTATAGTGTTTACAATCACTGGGACTGTGATTGCTTGATTGGTAAGTAAGAGGGGTTTCTTATATCTAGGAGTTCCTAGGTAGAAGTCTATACAGGTAGTGATTAAGAGATAAGGCTGGGAACAGGGGTTGTGTCTTGAGTCTTTGAATTGATACTACTTAGTGGATTTCCTTCCTGGATTGGTATCCTCCAGACGTAGGTGAAGTTTGCACCGAACTGGGTTAACAAATCATTTATGTTCTTTTACTTTCTGTCATTATATTTCTGCTTCTGAACTTTTGTTTGTGCACTCTGTTTTACGGTTTAGAACCAGGTCCTGCTAGGAATTTCAGCCACATCACATGTTTAAAACCGACATTAAAATCAACATCTACAGAAGTCAAGTTCTCATGAGCACTTTTAACAGTATACCGTTTGGACGAATGAAGATTCCACGCTCACCAATCCTCCATCTCCACTTGCAAAATAACATTAGCCAACCTATCCACACACTCCCTCAACAACTCCTCCTCTCACACAAACAACCTCCTACGCCACCTCCAAGCACCAAGCCTCCCCTAATTCACCCCAACCCATCACCTTCGCATCCACAACAGTAACTAGTTTATTCTCCGCCAACTCAAAAAGTCTATGATAACTGACCTCTAGCGGAACCCCATCAAGCCACAGATCCCTCCAAAATAAATTATCCCTCCCATTCCCAACCTCCCAAGCAATATTGTCAAGTAACCACCCCTCATTCACCAAACCAGCCCTCATCCTAACTATCTGCAAATTATCCCACCACACCGACCCTCCACTCCCACCAAAACACAACCTCCCACATTCATCACCATACCGCGCAGCCAACACTTTGTACCACAAACTCTCCCTTTCCTCCAACACCCTTCACACCCACTTTTAAAGTAACACTAAATTGAACTCCCTCAAGCTCATAACCTCCAAACCTCCATTCTCCCTTTCCAAACACAAAGTATCCCATTTAATCCAGGACATTTTCCAAAAATCCTCACCCCCTCCCCAAAAAACTACTAAAAATAAAATCAAGGGAAGAAATGATACCTGAGGGAGCCTTGAAGAAGGAAAGAAAACAAACCAGTATAGAGGACAAAACAGACTTGAGAAGAATCAGCCGACCTCCCATAGATAAGTTCCTACTCTTCCACCCCCGACAAACGAATTCTAACACACTCAATCAACGGATACCAAAAATGAAAGTTTCTCGGATCCCCACCAATAGGCAACCCCAAATACACAAACAGAAGATGACCATGTTTACAATTCATCACCATGGCAGCCTCATGTATCCAAGGCTCAATCACTTTAACACCGACCAACATGCTTTTTTGAAAATTAACTTTTAACCCAGAAATATCTTCTCATAAAAGAAGAACTGCCTTCAAAGCTCTGACATTAGTCCAACTCTTAACCCCCACCAGTAACGTATCATCAACAATCTGTGAAGATGGGAAACTATAACAGCACATTGCGCCTTCACAGAATAACCAGAAAATAAACCATTATCTACCAAAGAGCTCATCATAACATTTAACCCTTCAACAGCTAGTAAAAACATAAAAAGAGAAAGACGATCCCCTTGACGAAGACCTCTTTCCAACTTAAACTCATCAGTTAGGCTACGATTCACAAGCACTGAAGTCGTTGCAGTTGAAACATACTCTAGAATCCACTTGCTCCATTTCAATGAGAACTTCACTTTAGCCATCACCTCACCCAAATACTTCCGGTCTACCGAATCATAAGCTTTATCAAAATCAATCTTAAAGAGAAGACGTTCTTTCTTGGATTTACGTGAATCATCGACTAATTTGTTGGCTATCAAAATACCATCTAAAATTTGTCTTCCATGAACAAAAGCAGACTGAGATTCCGATACAACCTTACCAATCACCTTCCTCAACCTATTTGCCAAAACCTTAGACAACCTAATCCCATTTGGACTCGGACTCTTAAAGCTATCGCAGTCCCACACCACTTCCTTTATCTCTTCCATAACAAAAGGTCTAATAAGATCAACCTCATCCTCCATAGTAATAGTTTTAAAGAACATATCCCCCAAACCTGGTCTATCCACCATAGCCTCTTTAAAATGAGACTAGAAATGTTGAAACACCGCATTCCTCACCCTCAATTTGAACACCATCAACATTAATAGAGATAATTGCATTCGACCTCCTCCTAGAGGACATCACCCCATGGAAAAATTTAGTATTAGCGTCACCCTCCTTCAACCAGTTGATTGTATATTTTGCCACTGAATGCTAAACCGTAATTTAGACAAAGCGACAACATCTGCTAATAAAGAAAGAAGTTCTTCCATCTCCTTCGCCTCAAAATTTGCGCCTCCCCTTTAATATCCAAAAACAACATACGGTCCTTAGCCAACCGACTTTTTCCATCTAAATTCTGAGTATGGTTCTGATGCAAGGTTTTCAGACTTCCCTCCAACAATTTAAATTTCTCCTTCAAAACACAACCACTCTACCCATGAACCTGAAAGGAGAACCATTTCTCCTTTACATAATCCTCATACCCTAGGAACTCTACCCAACATTTCAACAGCCTTTGCAGTCTAGGACCCCAATTCTCTTCATCAACAGCCAACATAATCAGACAATGATCGGAAAGACCTCTCGGAATGGCAGCTTGAATACAATTAGGCCACATGGAACACCAGGTCTTAGATAAAAGAAAACGATCTATTTTGCTCATAGACATGCCATCACCATGATACCAGGTAAAACTTCTACCACACAAAGGCAAATCTACTAAGAATTTATCGTCAATAAACTGATTGAAATGAGAGAAATCCTCATTATAATTAGCCAACATTCTACTCCTTCTCTCATCTGTTGATCGAATTACATTAAAATCACCTACTACCCACCACCCAATTTCCTGCTCATTACCTAACAACCCTCCCAAAGTTGCCCATAACTGTTGACGCCTCACTCGCCCACATATAGCATACACATTAGCCAAACAAAACTCAATATTGCTCTTAATAAATTTTCATTTAATCATCGATCAACACATTCTCCAAACTCATGGTAACCCAAACATCCACCTCCATCGTGTCCCATTAGGTTAAGATACTGCCAGAAGTGCGAGCAGAAGGTCTAAAAGAAAACCCAAGGGCGATCCCCACAGAGACCTGCAGACAAACTTATCCACAACCTCCATCTTCATCTCCTGAATACACACAATCACTAGGCACCTCTCCCTCACCAACCTTTGAACCTCCCTCCTCTTCTCCCACCCCCAGACCTCTCACATTAAAATATAAAATCTTCATTAACACCACCTGTGCGCACCTCGTTTAAAAAACGCGCAATCCTCCGAGAACGTCCGCGAACGCTCGGAGGGCCTTGTGAAGTCGCCACCAAAGTTTTTGTGTAAAGGGAACGTTGATAAACCCTTAAGTTTTTTGTTTGAAGGGAAACGATAATAAAACCCTTGACGATGAGGAAAAGGACTGGTCATCGCAACCATTGTCGGGTTCGGGAGTCGATTACGCAAGGGGAAGGTATTAGCACCCCTCACGTCCGTTGTACTCAACGGGAACCTTCTATTTGGCTAAAGCTTAGATTGTTTTTAAATGTTTTGCGCGCATGCTTATCTATGTCAAAAGGGAAAAAGAAAAAATATGATGCGAGGGAAAAAGAAAGTTTTTATTATTGCGCTTGACAAGATGTCGATCTTGCTCCTACGTATCTCCCGGTAATCGGAGAATTCAAAGCGTACGTAGTTCTTTGGTAGAAAAACGTACATGTGTTGGTTAATTTTAAATGGACGATGTTTTAACCAAATTCTTGCGATTAAACGTAGCTTGTATGCTCGCGCTTGGGAGACTTATTAAGCGTATAGCTTGTATGCTCGCGCTTGGGAGACTTATTAAGCGTTTGTTTATGAATCGCACTAGAATGTTAAAAGGCACGTCCGTTGGGTAAAAGGGGTTGAGTTGGTCGCTATGGGACCAAAATGGGTGCAATGGACTCAAACGAGTCAATCATTGACCGAGGTGACTCCAACGAGTCGAGGGATTGTTCGATTGATCCACTGGGATCAAGAACGGGTACAATGGACTCGGACGAGTCGAACATTGACCGAGTGACTCAAACGAGTCGGGGGATTGAATCTAGTGGCCACGGGGGACCAAAAGATTCGGATTGACCACAAGGGGCCAAGATTTGGTTTGGTATGGTTGGATACGTTGAAAATGGAATGACGATTGTCCGAACGACGAGACATACGTCACGCATTCGTACAATCGGGGCTATGGAGAGACATACGTCACACCATCTCTTTTTCATTCAAGTTTTTGGTTTAATTTCTTTAGAAATCCCAAAGTTTATCAAAACATTTGGTTTGAAACCCAAAATGAAGAGATTTTGACAATTTTGTTAGAAAACGCACAAGTTCGGCTCATTTTGCGAACGGTTTGAAAAGCGAACAAATTCGGCGTATGTTCACGTTTGAGTTTTCAAAATCATGAACAATGCTTATTTGTTCAAGTTTGGATTGAAAGTGATGAACATAGCTGGTTTGTTCAAGTTGTTTTGAGGGTTTGGGGACATAACTTGTTTTGCAAGTTATCCACAAAAGTGTTACCCGAACTTGCGAATTTTTCAAAATTATGCAAAATCCTTGACATGGATTGGATAAAATGGGTTTTGAAACTCCTAGGTTCTGAGCTCTTGGGCTAGAACCTCAAAAATTGGCCATTTGGGAGCCTAAACTCAGATTCTGAGTTCTGTCATGGTCGCTCTGCGACCATGACTTCACACTGCGAACAATGCGAAATTTTGAGTTCAGAAGCTGTTTCTAAACTGTTGTTCAGAAACAACTTCTGAACACACTCAGGACCTTTTAGGAGAGTGAAAAAATTTGAGTTTTTGCAATGAAAAGGGCTGGACAAACCAGTTTTGATGTTTTGTAAACCTTGGGATTTCTTTTGAAATTCAAAAGCGGTTTTTAGAACAAAAAGGTTTTGGACCAAAATTGATATGCAAGCACAATTGAAAATGCAAGACAAAGGCTTAGAAACTTACAGAGATCCTTAGCAAAGCTCCAGCTGCAATGAAATTGGATTGGTTGAAGGTTCTTGCAAAGGTTTTGAATATTGGTGATGGTTTTTGAACTTTGTAATGCTTTGTGTTTGATTGGTTTTTTGCTGGTTTTTTGTAAGTATTTGTAAGCTGGAATGAGTAGTGTTTCTTTGTGAATAATTGCTCTTTGAATGCTGTATTAACTGCTGCATTTGCCCTTGAAGGTGAGAAAAACAGACACACAAGAAGGGGGGGTTGAATTGTGTGACTCTAAAAACTTGTTCTTTTTCTTTTCAAAAACTTAAGGTTCAGTTTAGAAGCTGATGTGATCAGTTCTGAACAAATATCAGAAGTTAAATGCAGCGGATTTAAACAAGTTAAGGAGTAAGGGAATAGAGAGACACACAGAAATTATACAGGTTCCTTCTCAATGTGAGAAGTAGTCCTGTCCCCTTGTACCCAACAAGAGAGTTCACTATAATCTGAAGATTACACAATGCTCAACCACAAAGGAAGAGACTTCCAGTTGCTCAATCACAAAGAAAGAGGCTTCTATGCTCAACCACCAAGGAAGAGGCTTCCAATGCTCAAGTCACTAAGACAAGAGACTTCCCAATGCTCAAGTCACAAAGACAAGAGGCTTCTGACTCAGACCACAAAGGAATGAGGTTACAATTGCTTAGTATACAGACTAAGACTTAAGGGACCAAACTGGTTTACAAAATGAAATAGTTTGGGATGAACACTTGATCAAATATCAGAGGTGTTCTCTTAATACAACTCAGGTTAAGACTCTTAACCTTAAGAAATTCTAAGTTACAAAGATGAGAGAATTTCTAAGAGGTTGGATGACTTGCGTATTTTTGACAGCAAAACAGAGCAAGAGTTCAGTTCTTTGTTTTCAAGAGTCTTAGACATTTTCTTCTTCAAATCTTCCTCCTTTTATAAATGAAAATAGAGCTGTTGAAGATTTGCTGGAAATCAGGAATTTAGCCGTTGCAATTGGACTAGGTTACTGCAATTGTGTGCTGCACTTTATCTATCAGAACAAGGCAGGTGCCATTTTTGAATTGGCCCACCTTAAAAACTGGAGAATGTTTGGGTCAGGGAGACAACTGTTCCATTGAGTTGTTCTGATACATCCAGGCATTAAATGCGCACAGTACTGGTTAAAATCCATGCCACATCAGCTTCAGAAGCTTCTCAGTGAACAGTGATCAGAAGCTGCTTCAGTTGTACGGATCAGAAGCTGGCTTCAGGGGTTGACTGTTGCGTTGACTTCATCAGAGGCACCCAGACTTCAGAAGCTGCACTTCAGACTTCAGAGGCTTCACTTCAGTAGCACTTCTTCAGGACCAGTCTTTTGGCTTTGCAACCATGCTTCTTGGCTTTCCTTCTTGCTCTTTTAGCTTGTTCTTCATAACCATTATCAATCAATACTTATTAAGCATGTGGTTCTGAAACACTTGAACAAAGCATTAGCAATTAACCAATTTTCTCTTTAATACTTTGTTATCATCAAAACCATAAAGAGAGATATGTTTACACATAAATGCTTCAACAATCTCCCCCTTACTTTATAAGAGACTTGTTAAACACATTTTGTTCCAACAATCTCCCCCTTTTTGATGATGACAAATATAAGTATTAAAACAGAAAATTGTTGTTGACTTAATTAACAAGTTAACTGCAGGGTGAGGTTTGTAAGCTCCCCCTGAGTCTGATCCAAGTTAATTAAGTTCAGTTAAAAACACAAATGTGAAAATTTCAGAATTGTTATTAAGTTTAATTAACAATCTGACTTCAGGAGAGGTTTGTAAGCTCCCCCTAGGTCTGACAATCCTCAAGGTTAGGTTTGTAGGCTCCCCTTGATTCTTATCCATGTTAATTAAGCTTAACTTAAGACAATATGGTGAAATTTACACTCAGAATTCAAAATGACTTGTTGACTTCAGGTTCTGAGGTTTGTAAGCTTTCCCCCTAAGTCTGATAATCCACAGGATGAGTTTTGTAAGCTCCCTGAGTCTTATCCAAGTTATTTTAAATTCTATTTACTCACAAGGAGTAATGTATCTCACAGAAATATATCAGAGCGAAAAATTCACTTCAGTTCTCATAAGTTAAATATAGTCAGAATTGTATCAGAGCTTAACTGATCAGTATCAGAGCTAGCTTAACAATTGTATCAGAGCTTAACCCTAACAAATTGTATCAGAGCTTTAATAGGCTTATCAATAAGCCTTGTATCAGAGCTTTAATAGGCTTATCAATAAGCTTATCTTCTGACAATTTTAACATTTTAACTTATTTTTGAGCTCAGGTGCTTTAATACTTGTTTTACTTTCTCCCCCTTTTGTCATCAACAAAAAAAATACTACTTTCTCCCCTTAAAACAGAAAATTTCTCCCCCTTTGTCAAGAGAGTTTGAAAATATCTGTATCAGAGCAGAAAAGATTTCAAAAGGATTCAGATTTTGGGAGGGGTTGAACTAACCAAGATTGTGAGATATTTGTGCAATCATATGGATAACCAAGTAGCAAGGATAATCATCAGAGCCTACTTGATTTTCAATTAATATATGACTTGCAGAAAAATAGAATGCTGTTCAGAAGCAGAAAAGGTTTAGAGCTTCTGATCAGGTCATTCTGTGTTCAGACATGACTTGTTCAGTATAAATTGGTTCAGTATCAGAGCAAAACAACTCAAGAGGGTATCATAGCAAATCTTGCAAGAAAGTATCAGAGCTAGATACCAATTGAGGATGTTTTTTCAGAGTCTGATATCAAAAGACAGTGTTAAGACTGCTGAACTGATATCAGAACCTGATACCAAATGAAGGTTTATCTCAGAGTCTGATACCAGATAAAAACATTTCTAAAGACTGAACATTGTCTGAAACACTGGGCTTTTAAAATGTGTCTGTGCTTAAACATTTTGAAAACAAACTGATACCAACTTGAAAATTGTTTGTTAAGCAATTTCAACATTGAATATCAGAGCAGAAAATCACATTTTTACTTGATGACTATGGGAGGATTTGAGTATAAACTTTCAAAGCTTTAATCATCATTGCCCATAACTATACTTATCAGATTCTGACCAACACTAGATTTTTATCAGATTCAGAAGTCAGAAAATCCAGGTTCTGATCCTTCAGACTCTGAAGTTTTTCAGGCTTAACTTTAGTCAAACTCTCAGAAGATGAGTGTTTGATAAGTCTTAGCTTATGATAAACTCAGAATCAAGGAATTCATTCAGATTCAAGCACATTTTCAAGAGATAAAATGCATGTTCAGATTCTTTTTAATAAAATTGAATCTATCTTCTGTTAGGGGTTTTGTGAATATATCAGCCCATTGATGATCAGTATCAATGAATTGAATATCCAAAACACCCTTCTGAACATAATCTCTTATAAAATGATGTTTTATTTCTATGTGCTTGGCTCTAGAATGCAGAATTGGATTTTTAGACAGACATATAGCAGCAGTATTATCACAATAAATTGGAATATTATCTGAATGAATCTGATAATCCTCTAATTGATGTTTCATCCAGAGCAGTTGTGTGCTACAACTTGCAGCTGAGATGTATTCTGCTTCTGCTGTTGACAAAGCAATGGTTGCTTGTCTCTTGCTGGCCCAGGATATCAGATTCTCACCAAGAAACTGACAGTTTCCACTGGTGGATTTTCTTTCAATCCTGTCCCCAGCATAGTCAGCATCACAGAATCCAACTAGCTTATAATTAAGAGATTTCTTATACAGAAGTCCCAAATTAGTTGTTCCTTTCAGATACCTGAAGATTCTCTTGACAGCAGTCATATGAGATTCTCTAGGATCTGATTGGAATCTAGCACACAGACATACACTAAATAAAATATCTGGCCTAGAAGCAGTTAAGTATAGGAGAGAACCTATCATACCTCTGTACAGCTTTTGATCTACCTTGGTGCCATTGTCCTCTTTGCTTAATGTGCAGGTAGGATGCATTGGTGTTGTCATCAGCTTGCAATCATCCAACTGGAACTTCTTCAGAAGCTCCTTGGTGTATTTTGACTGATGAACATACACACCTTCTTTGCATTGGTTGATTTGAATTCCCAAGAAGAATTTCAGCTCACCCATCATGCTTATTTCAAATTCATCCTGCATTAACTTAGAAAATTCCTTGCAAAGGAAGGCATTAGTAGAACCAAATATGATATCATCAACATAGATTTGTACAATTAAGATTTCTTTCTTAACAGTTTTTCTAAAGAGTGTATTGTCAACTTGACCTCTTACAAAACCATTGTTAATTAAGAAGTTGCTTAGCCTTTCATACCAAGCTCTGGGAGCTTGTTTCAGACCATACAAAGACTTCTTTAGTTTAAAAACATGATTTGGATATTTAACATCTTCAAAACCAGGAGGTTGTTTGACATACACTTCTTCAGAAATCACACCATTTAAGAAAGCACTCTTAACATCCATTTGATATAAGATGATATCATGATTAATAGCATAAGAAAGAAGTAACCTGATTGCTTCCAGTCTTGCAACTGGAGCAAATGTCTCAGTGTAGTCAATTCCTTCTTGCTGGCTGTACCCTTGAGCTACTAATCTAGCCTTGTTTCTGATCACTTCTCCTTGTTCATTGAGCTTGTTCCTGAACACCCATGTTGTTCCAATGATGTTCTTCTGATCAGGTTTTGCAACAAGTTCCCATACATCATTTCTTTGGAATTGATTCAGCTCTTCTTGCATTGCTACAATCCAACCATCATCAGCAAGTGCTTCATCAGCAGTTGTGGGTTCAATCATGGATAACAGGCCAAGCATGGACTCATTCTGAGTGAATGCAGATCTTGTCTTCCTTGGACTGTTCTTGTTTCCAATGATCAACTCCTCAGGATGTGAAGACTTGTACTTGAATGAGGTTTCTGGGTGGATTAGCTTCTGAAGGGCCATCAGGGATTTGTTCAGATCCATGCTGGTCTTGATTACCATCAGGAGTAGTGTCATTGTTGGAGAGTTTCTCAGAGTCTTCATTGTTTTCAGCTTCTGAACCTTCATCAGAACCTGAACTGGGTTCAGCTTCTGAAGGCTCTTCTGAGATTCTGACATCTGCAAAACTCTCAACCAGCTCTGGTATTTCACTACCAGGCTTCTTATCATCAAACCTAATGTGTATAGCTTCTTCAACAACGTGTGTTTCAGAATTATACACCATGTATGCCTTAGATCTCTCTGAGTATCCTAAAAAGGTACCCTTTTGAGCCTTGGCATCAAATTTCTTTAGGTAGACCTTATTGTTCAGTATGTAACATATACAACCAAACTGATGAAAATAAGAAATACTTGGTTTTCTTCCTTTAAACAATTCATATGATGTTTTATTCAGAATGGGTCTTATGTAAATCCTGTTCTGAATATAACATGCTGTGTTTACAGCTTCTGCCCAAAAGTACTTAGCAATTTTTGACTCATGGATCATGGTTCTGGCCATCTCTTGTAAAGACCTGTTCTTTCTTTCTACAACTCCATTTTGTTGTGGAGTTCTAGGAGATGAGAACTCATGGAAAATTCCATGGTCTTCACAAAAGTTTTCAAAAGGTTCATTTTCAAATTCACCACAATGATCACTTCTGATTTTCAAAATTTTCAAATCAGTTTCTGTTTGTACTTGTTTGCAGAATTTGAAAAACACATCATATGTTTCATTTTTGGTTCTGAGGAATTTAACCCAAGTCCACCTACTATAATCATCAACAATAACAAGTCCATACTTCTTTCCATTGATTGAAGCTGTTCCAACAGGACCAAACAAATCAATGTGAAGGAGTTCTAGAGGTTTAGAGGTGGAAACAATGTTCTTTGGTTTAAAAAAAGTTTTAGAAAACTTTCCAATTTGGCATGCACTGCATAGTGCATCTGAGTGATAATCAATCTGGGGTAAGCCTCTGACCAGCTGTAACTTGCTAAGCTTGGAGATGAGTCTCCAGTTAGCATGTCCCAGCCTTTTGTGCCAGACCCATTTCTCATCACTCACAGACAGAAGGCAAACTACCTTCTGCTGAACCAATTCAGAAAAATTAATTTTATATACATTGTTTTTCCTGCTGCCTCTGAACACTACAGACTTGTCTTTGCTACTGATTACAGTGCAAGTGTTCTTATTAAACAGGACTTCATAATTACTATCACATAATTGACTTATGCTAAGTAAATTATGTCTAAGTCCATCTACCAGCCAAACATTATCAATGTACAGGGAAGAATTACCTATCTTACCAGTACCAATGATCTTTCCTTTCTGACTTCCTCCAAATCCCACAGTTCCTCCCTCTTTCAGAGTTAGGGTTTGGAACATAGACTTGTCCCCTGTCATATGATGCGAGCATCCACTGTCCAGGTACCAGGACCTTTCCTTTTCTTTGGATGACAAGCATATCTGCAATTGAAATAATCTCAGACTTAGGTACCCAGATTTTCATGGGTCCTTTGGGGTTAGTCCTGAAAGGTTTTGGCTTTTTGAACTTGTGTCTGAAGTTATTATGTTCAGACTTGTTCTGATATTTAGGATATGAATCCTTATACCTTGAATAAGTCTGACTTTCAGAACCTGAGTGCTTCAGAACCTGTGTTCTCAAGGGTTTGGACTCAGACTTTTTCAGAACCTGAGACTTGAAGGTCTTTGGTTCTGATTTGTTCAGAGTCTGACCTTTTGAGTACTTTGGTTCTGATCTCTTCAGAATTCTAACTTTATTTACTTCAGGCACAAGGCAAGCTTCAGTTTTGCCTTTCTTAAAACAGTTTGGAGCAGAAAACTGATTGGTTTGCTTTGGCTTGCTTTGCCTAACATTCTGAGATTGAAAATGTTTTACATTGACTGGTTTAACAGATTTTGAAGTTTTAATAAACCCAGTCTTAGAAAAACTTGAATCAGATTTATTCAGATTCTGAGACTTGCTAGTTTCAGGTTCTGAACACTTCAGATTCTGAACAGGTTTAAGTTCAGAGTCTGATTTCCTCTTACTCTTAGTCTTAGGACCTTTTGGTTTAGATTTAGGCAAGGTTTTAACAGTTGCCTTCATCTTACCCTTAGGCTCAGAAGCTTCAGAGTCTGAGTTGTTCAGAACTTCTGACTTAGTCTCAGATTCTGATACTTTCAATTTCTCAGAATTATCAGAAGCAGGCACAAAGCAAATACCATTGCCTTTTAAAGTATTTTCAGAACATGAAGGTGAGTTTAAATCATTTGAAGGTTTGAATAAATCATAGCCAATGCCTTTACCTTTGTTTCTGATCATATTATACATCATGGAGGCAATTTTAGTTCTATTGAATCCAGTTAACATGAAATCCTGAAGAGCTATTTCCTGATCATTAGGAACCTCTTCAGATTTCTTATGAGCCTCTTTTCTGAGTTCCTCAACTTCCTCATCATATTCAAAAATTTGATTCTGAAGTTTAAGATTTTCCTCAGACAGCAAGTTTGTTTGATTTTTCAAAGGCTTAATTTCTTTTAACTTGCTTTTAAGATGACTCATAAGATCATTTACTGTTTCAATTAAATCAGATCTAGAGAGTTCAGAATATACCTCATCTTCTTCATCAGAATCTGAACATGATTCTGCATCAGAAGATGCAATTGCCATCAGGGCCAGGTTTGCTTCTTCCTCATCAGATTCTGATTCTTTGTCCAGATCATCCCATGTAGCCATGAGACTCTTCTTGAGCTTATTTCTGAAATTGCTGGACTTTGAGCTGGACTTCTTTGCTTTTTCCTTTGATTTTTCCTTCTGAAGATCAGGACAATCAGCAATGAAGTGGCCAGGCTTTTTACAGTTGTAGCAGCTTTCTTTCTGGATATCCCTCTTTGAATTAGATCCTCTAAAGTTGCTGCTTCTGTTAGAGAACTTTTTCTTTCTGTTCATCAGATACTGAAGTCTTTTAGAAATCATTGCAAGCTCATCAGCATCTGAATCTTCATCAGAATTTCCCTCAGGAAACTCTTCTTCAGATTCAATAGCTTTCAAAGCTTTAGCAGGTTTTCTTTTAGACTTCAGAGCCAATGTTTTTGGTTCTCTAATAGGCTCATCCTCATTGAGTCCCAGTTCATGCACTTTGAGGGAGCTTATAAGATCTTCAATACTTAAAGTATTTAGATCCTTAGCTTCCTCAATGGCAGTCACTTTAGGTCTCCATTTGGATGGCAGACTTCTAAGGATTTTATTCACATGGTCAGCTGTGGTATAACTCTTCTTCAGAATTTGAAGTCCAGAAACCAGAGTCTGAAATCTTGAGAACATAGTCTCAATATTTTCATCCTCTTTCATTCTGAACAGTTCATATTGCTGAACAAGAATATTTGCCATAGCTTCTCTAACTTTCTGATTACCTTCATAGTTAGAGCAGAGGGATGTGAATATAGCCTTTGCAGTGGACTTTTCACTCAGCTTCTGATACTCAGTGTGAGGCAATGAGTCCACAGTGATACCTCTGACATGATGATGCTTCCTATAGATCTTTCTTTCTGCATCACTCAGAGATCTTCTGTTGACAGCAACACCTTCTTCATCTACAGGTATTGAGATTCCATCTTCAATAATGTCCCATAGAGTATCATCAATCCCAATAATGTGACTATACATTTTACTCTTCCACCAAGAGAATTTTTCTGGGTCACCAGTAAACATAGGAGGTTTATTATGTGACCTAGACTTCTTTTCTTCAGAGTACTATAGTCATATTGTACATTTCTTTGATTTCTGGGAGATGGTGGAGGTGAATCACTAGTTGAGGCCATGTTTTTCTCAGGATCCTACTAACACACTGTTAAGTGTTAATATCAGAACCGGAGCTCTGATACCAACTGAAGGTGAGAAAAACAGACACACAAGAAGGGGGGGTTAAATTGTGTGACTCTAAAAAGTTGTTCTTTTTCTTTTCAAAAACTTAAGGTTCAGTTCAGAAGCTGATGTGATCAGTTCTGAACAAATATCAGAAGTTAAATGCAGCGAATTTAAACAAGTTAAGGAGTAAGGGAATAGAGAGACACACAGAAATTATACAGGTTCCTTCTCAATGTGAGAAGTAGTCCTGTCCCCTTGTACCCAACAAGAGAGTTCACTATAATCTGAAGATTACACAATGCTCAACCACAAAGGAAGAGACTTCCAGTTGCTCAATCACAAAGAAAGAGGCTTTTATGCTCAACCACCAAGGAAGAGGCTTCCAATGCTCAAGTCACTAAGACAAGAGACTTCCCAATGCTCAAGTCACAAAGACAAGAGGCTTCTGACTCAGACCACAAAGGAATGAGGTTACAATTGCTTAGTATACAGACTAAGACTTAAGGGACCAAACTGGTTTACAAAATGAAATAGTTTGGGATGAAAACTTGATCAAATATCAGAGGTGTTCTCTTAATACAACTCAGGTTAAGACTCTTAACCTTAAGAAATTCTAAGTTACAAAGATGAGAGAATTTCTAAGAGGTTGGATGACTTGCGTATTTTTGACAGCAAAACAGAGCAAGAGTTCAGTTCTTTGTTTTCAAGAGTCTTAGACATTTTCTTCTTCAAATCTTCCTCCTTTTATAGATGAAAATAGAGTTGTTGAAGATTTGCTGGAAATCAGGAATTTAGCCGTTGCAATTGGACTAGGTTACTGCAATTGTGTGCTGCACTTTATCTATCAGAACAGGGCAGGTGCCATTTTGAATTGGCCCACCTTAAAAACTGGAGAATGTTTGGGTCAGGGAGACAACTGTTCCATTGAGTTGTTCTGACACATCCAGGCATTAAATGCGCACAGTACTGGTTAAAATCCATGCCACATCAGCTTCAGAAGCTTCTCAGTGAACAGTGATCAGAAGCTGCTTCAGTTGTACGGATCAGAAGCTGGCTTCAGGAGTTGACTGTTGCGTTGACTTCATCAGAGGCACCCAGACTTCAGAAGCTGCACTTCAGACTTCAGAGGCTTCACTTCAGTAGCACTTCTTCAGGACCTCTTCAGAAGCTCTCACTTCAGGAGCACTTCTTCAGGACCAGTCTTTTGGCTTTGCAACCATGCTTCTTGGCTTTCCTTCTTGCTCTTTTAGCTTGTTCTTCATAACCATTATCAATCAATACTTATTAAGCATGTGGTTCTGAAACACTTGAACAAAGCATTAGCAATTAACCAATTTTCTCTTTAATACTTTGTTATCATCAAAACCATAAAGAGAGATATGTTTACACATAAATGTTTCAACAATCTCCCCCTTACTTTATAAGAGACTTGTTAAACACATTTTGTTCCAACAGCCCTTGCCTTGCATCTCTATTTATAGACCAAAATGCAATCTCAAGTAATGATGAAAATCCATAGGACCTAGCTGATTTGTGGGCTAAATTCAGGCTATTTGGCTTTGCATTTAATGCTAATGGATAGAGGCAACCTTGCCTTGTGCCAAGGGTTAAATCCTTGACTGATTTCAGCCACAAATTCAATGGTCTTTGGATAGAAATGATGATGAACATGGCTGGATTGCAATTGGCTAAGCTTGGGGATTGATCCTTGCAATCTCAATGGTTGATCAATAAAAACGTGCACTGTGATGTGCAGAGGTTGGGGGATGCAAAAGGCAACATATGGCTGGTGTGAGAGAGGTGAAAAGCTGTTGCAAAACAGGGCAAGCAATCATGGCTTTTTCAAGTGAAAAACCAGCTGGGTTTGACTGGTTTTGGGGGAGCAAGCAGGAGGAAAGTCTTCAAGCAGGTGGCTGGCAACCTTGGGGTGGTTAACAGGTCACTTGGGAGGGACAAGAGCTGCCCAAGGGCAAGCCCACTTGCTTGTCACATGCTAGGTTGGAAGAAAAAGCTTCTTTCCTAGGCATTAATGGCAAGTCTCTCAATTCTGGTTTTGCTTGGCCCAAATAGCCATGAATGTTGATTAAAATAAATATGCAAATGATGTGTAACAAATTCTGGAATTAAATCAAAGAAACCAAAAATCTGCAGAAAAATCGCAGACTTCGCACTGCGAAGTGACCTTCGCACTGCGAAGTGACCTTCGCACTGCGAAGTCATCATTTTTGAAATGTTGACTTTTTTGTTGACTTTGGTTGACTTTGACTTTTTCCCCCTCTTTGATTTTTTTGATTTTTTGTTTTAAAAGGCTTAGGACAAAATTGGGGTACTACACCACCCTCCCCCTAAAACATCCTCATTCGCAACCACTAAACACCATTAGCCTCCCTGCTCGCAGACCCTCTCTTCCTCTTGCCAACCCTCTCGCTGCCACCCTCACTCCCCCCACCACCATTCTCTCTTGACAAATCTTGAAACCTATTAACACACTTGACACCAAGAATTTTCCCAACCATACGAACATCAGCCTCCACCTCCTCCTTATTTCCATGAAGCACAACCCAACTTTTCCATTCTTTTTAAGTTGCCGATGATTTAGACCCAGCTGATAACGACACACCCTTGCCATTAGAAGCAGAAACCTTAGAAATTTCTTTTGAAGATTTCCTGACAGTCGTTACTTTTTTAGTCCGCTTAATTGAGCGAATCAAAGCATTTCTACCCTTTTCAGACAACCTCACAATCCTCTTCAAATTGAGAATAAACGGCGCTAACTTCCTTCTTTTCACTTTCTTTTTCTTTCCCTCTTTCACATTCGAACCTGCCATATTTACATTATTCACACTAAAATTAGAATCACCGAAATTATTAGCACATGTAGATTCGATAGACATCACATTAACAACCTTTTTAGTAACATCATTATTCAAATTGTGGTCTCCATGAATATTGCTACAATTGTTATCTGAACTCCCTCTAGACTCATGTTGTATATCATTATTCCAATCATCTTTTAGCTGCTGCACCAAAGAATCCACTTGTGGTTAATCTTCAAACATACACCCAAGTTCTTTATGAAATGAGTGATTATCATTCTCATATTCCACCAAGCAAGTGTCATCAGCCAAACCAAATTCAAGATCTTCAATAATTCTAATAGAATAATTCCTCCCATCAATACAAACCTCTTCCAACACATTAATTTCCTTCAAAATATTAGTAGTAATCACCAGCCGAGACTACTCTAGCTTGCCTTTCTAACAAGTAATATCATCAATTTTCAATAACCTGACTAAAGACGAAGAAAGATCCACAAAAAAACCTTTGTTCCAAACCTGAATAGGAATACCATAACACAGAACCCACACCCCTCTTTCACAAGAAATATTCATATCCTTCGTCCAAGGCCAAACATCATACATAAAAGATCCAAATAAAATCAACCGCTTTAGAAAAAACAGACATAACCTCCACAGCACATTGGTGAAACAGAAACACATTATCACCTCCCATCAGAATGATCTTAAAATCCTGAAACCCAACATCAGTTAAGGTCTCTTGTAACATAGGAACGCAATTGCCTTTTCTAATTTTAGCAATTAAACCTCTACTTTCCCATTCCACATCCTCTGATGATGACACAAAACTCCTCCCCACCGCCTGATTACCATGATCAGATACCTTCACTGAAACGTTCTTAACACCAGTACCCCCCCACAAGGCTAGCATACGAATCCTCCTTACCTCCACACACTTCACATTCCTTCTCCCCCACCACCAAAGTCATGCCCCCCCCCCTTGTTTTCTCCCTCACCTTTTCCCATTCTCCTTCAGTCTTTAAAGCTTCCTCCTTCACCTTCTCCAAAATAAATTTTCTCGGCTCTCTCTTACCCTCCTCCCTCGTAATGTTTCCTTCCCATCCCGTCTCAATTTTTCTCCCTCATCTATATTTTTTTCTCCCTCACCCTTAACAACATCACCTCCAAACGCCTTAGAAAATGTATCAAACTTCGATAAATTTGCAAACAAACGAGAATCCCCAAAATAAACATTGTTAATGGCTTTATGAAGTTTAGCACATCCATAACTTTAGTGAATTTAGCAAAACCAAAAACCTTCCTCTTGCATTGTGATGCCTAGAAACAAAAACGTACCACAAAATACGACATACTATCAGTTAAATTGTGTTGCCGCTGAAACATGTTTATCCCCACCCTTCTAACACATGAAACCGACCTCCACCCTCTTGTATGATCAAAACATGATCTACTTCTCCTCTCCACGTGCTCCCTATGGGAATCCACCTTCCCAAAATGGTCATATCTTCTTGTACATGACCTTCCACGCACAAAATCTGCCATAACCCTAACTGAAGAATCCCTATTCACGTCCTCCCAACCAAGTCGATCACATCCCTTGCTCTGCCAAACCCGTTCTTCACCGTAATCCTTGAACCATCGCGTACCTCCATGCATGTTGTCCCTCTGCTGCATGTTCTGTCCTTGTAAAACCAGTTCCTTCGCTTTCCTATGTATATCTCTCACCTTAGTCCAATCTCTCCCCCCCCCCCTCACATTTGTGCCTCCTTGGCAATTGGCCGCCCCTTCCTATACAACATTTCAACCGGAGAAACAAATCAACGTTGTGGTCCGGGAAAAACCCTAAAACCAGTGCCTCTCTCTCTCCAAACCTTCCGCTAATTTTTTTTATGTAGACTTTAATTTCCTTCTTGCTTGAATATCTTTACTTCCATCTTCTTCCTTAAAATCAAAATTCAAAGTCCTTAAATCTTGATAAACCCTAAATTTAACAAACTAAAAAACTCCCCAAATCCAAACATTATATTCACTCTCATTGCTCTCCAAAAATGTTCATATGTGTAGTACCCTAATTTTGTCCTACGCATTTTAAAACAAAAATAAAAAAAAAATCAAAGAGGGGAAAAAGTCAAAAGTCAACAAAAGTCAACAGAAAAGTCAACATTTTAAAAATGATGACTTCGCACTGCGAAGGTCACTTCGCACTGCGAAGTCTGCGATTTTTCTGCAGATTTTTGGTTTCTTTGATTTAATTCCAGAATTTGCTACATATCATTTCCATAATTATTTTAAGTAGCATTCATGGCTAATTGGGCCAAGCAAGATCAGAATTGAAGGACTTGCCATTAATGCCAAGGTTTGAAGCTTTTTCTTCCAACCTAGCATGTGACAAGCAAGTGGGCTTGCCCTTGGGCAGCTCTAGTCCCTCCCATGTGACCTGCTAACCACCACAAGGTTGCCAGCCACCTGCTTGAGGACTTTCCTCCTGCTTGCTCCCCCCAAAACCAGTCAAACCAGCTGGATTTTTTCACTTGAAAAGCCATGAGTGCCTACTCTGTTTTGCAGCAGCTTTTCACCCTCTCACACCAGCCAATTATAGCCTTTTTCATCCCTCAATCTCTGCACATTACAGTGCACGTTTTCATTGATCAACCATTGAGATTGCAAGGATTGATCCCCAAGCATTAGCCAATTGCAATTCAGCTTTGTTCTTCATCATTACCTTCTAGAATTGGTTGAATTTGTGGCTGAAATCAGGCTGAGTCTTGCCCCTTGGTACAAGGCAAGGTTGCCTCTATCCATTAGCATTTAATGCAAAAGGATCCAGCTTGATCTTAGCCACAAATCAGCTGAATTTTGGGATTTTGTAATGATGAAAAAGATTTGGTTTTGGCCTATAAATAGAAGGCAATGCCCAAGGATTCAAACACAATTAACAACAGCATTTCAAGAGCAGAAACTCTACTCATTTTAGCTTACAAATCTCCACAAATAACCAGAAACAATCAATCCAACACAAAGCTTTACAAAAGTTCCAAAACCATCACCAATATCAAACCTCTTGCAAAATCCTTCAACCAAATCAAATCAATTGCAGCTGGAGCTTAGCTAAGGAGTTCTGTAAGTTTCTAAAGGCTTTATCTTGCATTTACAATTGTGTTTGCATAGCTATTTTGGTTCAAAACCATTTGATTCTAAAAACCCCTTTTGAATTTCAAAGAAATCCCAAGGTTTTCAAAACATCAAAACTGGTTTGTCCAGCCTTTTTCACCCCAAAAACTCAAAGTTTTTCACCCATCTATAAGGTCCTGAGTGTGTTCAGAAGTTGTTTCTGAACAAAAGTTCAGAAACAGCTTCTGAACCCAAAATTTCGCATGCTTCGCAGTGCGAAGTCATGGTCGAAGTGCGACCATGACAGAACTCAGAATCTGAGTTTTTGTGTCAAAATGACCAATTTTTGAGGTTCTAGCCACAGAGCTCAGAACCTAAGAGTTTTTAAACCCATGTTCTTCAAACCATAACAAGGATTTTGCATAATTTTGACAAAATCACAAGTTCGTATGACCATTTTGTGGATGACTTGCAAAACAAGTTATGTTCCCAAACTTTCAAAACCACATGAACAAACGAGCTATGTTCATCATTTCAATCTAAACTTGAACAATAAATATTGTTCATGATTTTCAAAACTCAAACATGAACATAAGCCAAATACGTTCGCTTTTCGCAAAATGAGACGAACTTGCGCTTTTTCTAGCAAATTTGCTAAACCTTCCCATTTTGGGTTTTCAAACCAAATGTTTTGACATACCTTGGGATTTCTAAAGGATTCAACCCAAAAACATGAATGAAAAAGGGATGGTGTGACGTATGTCTCTCCATCGCCCCGATTGTACGAATGCGTGACGTATGTCTCGTCGCTCGGACAATCGTCATTCTCTTTTTCAATATGTACAACCCTAACCAAACCAAAACTTGGCCCCCTTGTGGTCAATCCAAACCTTTTGGTCCCCCGTGGCCATTAGACTCACCCCCCCCCCGACTCTTCGGAGTCCACTCGGTCAATGATTGACTTGTATGAGTCCATTGTACCTCTTGGTCCCACAGCGACCAATTTCAACCCTTTACCCTAACGGACGTACCTTTTAACAATTCTAATGCGATTCACGAACAAACGCTTAATAAGTCTCCAAGCACGAGCATACAAGCTACGTTTTAATCGCAAGAATTCGGTTAAAACATCGTCCATTTAAAAACAACCAACACATGTACGTTTTTCTACAAAGAACTACGTACGCTTTGAATTCTCCGACTACCGGGAGATACGTAGGAGCAAGATCGACATCTTGTCAAGCGCAATAATAAAAAACTTTTTTTGTTCGTTTGTTTTTATATCTTTCCCCCCTTTATTATGCTTTTTAACGTAAATGAACATGCACGCAAAGTATTTAAAAAAACAATTCAAGCTTTAACCAAATAGAAGGTTCCCGTTGAGTACAACGGACGTGAGGGGTGCTAATACCTTCCCCTTGCGTAACCGACTCCCGAACCCGACAATGGTTGCGATGACCAAATCCTTATCCTCATCGTCAAAGGGTTTTATTATCGTTTCCCTTTAAACAAAAAAAAACTTAAGGGTTTATCAACGTTCCCTTTACACAAAAACTTTGGTGGCGGCTTCACAAAGGCCCTCCGAGCGTTTGCGAACGACCTCGGAGGATTTGCGCGTCTTTTTCCCGAGGAAAAAACGAGGTGCGCACAGCTGGCGACTTCACTGGGGAACCTGTTCCTACTAGCGAGTCAAGCCTAACCTATTTGGTTTAAAGCTAATTGTTTTATTTTTCTTTGCGTGCCATGTTTATTTATTTTATTCATACATGTTATATTTATGCTTTATGTTTATATTTGCTTTATCTGCTTTATATTCATATCATATATATCAAATGTGGGGGTTACTTGAGTGATGTTACTCCACATTGTTCGGGTTAATGCCGGACGTGTGAGGCTCTCTACCCGAGCTTGAGAAAAAAACTAAGTTAGAAGGAGGTTGTGTGCGGAAGCCCGCGTTGACGTATGTCCGTGAGGTAGGATGCCCAACCCCGCTTAGAGGAGATTTTCACGTGGAATTAATTGAAGTCATGTTGACGTATGTCCATAGACAACCCTAATTTCATATGAGATCTATGACTCTAGGGACCTCTTCTTAGGAAATATCATCTTTAGAGCCTACCCGTAAGGATGGGGGGAAGTTCTGAACGTTCATATAACAAACCCCTGCATGTCATAACATTTGCATTCATAAAACTTTTTGCATAAACAAAAAAGAGGGGCATATTTTTGCATACTCATTGCATTCATACATTTACATGCATTTTCATGCATTTCAAAGAAAAAACCCTCACATCATCCCCTCATAAAACACCAAAAAGAAGTACCCGACCCGGTGTACCTTGGCGTTTCTGATGAGATCCAAGCAGCCGGAAGGCCATCGAAATTTCGGAAATCATTTCTTTGTCCAAGTAATTTATCTTGTTTTTTTTTTCAAAAAAAACAATCATTTTGCTCTTCCCAAGGCAAATGATTAATTTTTATGGGACCCCCATATTTCAAATCATTTTCGTCATTAATAAAGTTGCAGTTTATGTTCAAAAGAGTTCGTTTTTCTTTCGTTCTCAAATAAATTTTCATAAACCCTACAAAAAAATCATCATACACCACCAAAAAAAATATAACACTGCTACGATCCCTTTTGACTTCAACCTTCAAATTAAACCAAACGGAAGATGATAATAAGGACGATTTTGAACCTCCTGAAGGATTGTCCAGACTTGGGGATCAAGAGGATAGGGTAATACAACCTCACCAAGAGAACCCTCAAAAAAAATAGCACCACAGTTTTCCCTCTGCCGGGACACACTCTATAAGAGAAACCATGGTCTCACTCAGACGTGTGGATAAATGTGAAGCAGTCATGCTCACCAAAGAAATCCATGAGGAGTCCTTCCAAACCCATGCCATTGGACATGCAAAAAGTACATAAGTGAATACCCTAAGGGCGGGTTGTTATTGGCTAACTATGGAGACCGACTGCTTTCCCCATGCCAAGACATGTCACGAGTGACAAATTTATGCCAACAAGGGGCACATACCACAAACACCTCTGAATGTCATGACATCACCCTAACCTTTCTCTATGTGGGGCATAGACATGTTTGGAATGATTGAGCCAAAGGCTTCAAAAAGGGCACCAGTTCATACTAGTTGCCATCAACTGTTTCACCAAATGGGTCGAAGCAGCTTCCTATGCAAACATAACCAAACAAGTGGTCACCCAATTCATCAAAAAAAGAAACCATTTGCCGTTACGGCACTCCCCACAATTTCCCACAAAAAGCCAAGTCGTCATTGGCATTCCTCACATTCCCAAACAAACAAAGCCCAATTTTTATTGGCATCCCCAAACACAAAAAGCCAAGTCGTCACTGGCATTCCTCACATCTCTAACAAAAGACCAATTTTCATTGGCACACACAATTTCCAAACAAAAAGCCCAATTTCCATTGGCGCTCACAAACCCCATTTCCAATAAAAGCCCAAATTTCATCACATTTCCCATCCAAAAAAACAAAAGCCCGACTTTGCTCGGAAGACAATCACAAAAGCCCGACCTTGCTCGGAAGCCAATCACAAAAGCCCGACCTTGCTCGGAAGCCATTCCCATCCAAAAAACACAAAAGCCCCATCATAAAAAGTCCGACCTTATTCGGCATCCACACACCCAAAGTCCAATTTTCATTGGCATTCACAAACCCAAACAAGGTTCGACCAGCTGAACCCCATAAAAGAGAAACACCTCATAGCATTGGGGCATGGACAGCTCGACAAGAAAGTTCATTCTCGAGAATTTAGAGAAGGAGACTTAATGCTTGGGAAAAAGGTATTACCCATCCACAAGGATCCCCCTATCAATAAACTCCGGCGCAGTCAAAAAATATATATATATGCCAAAAAGAAGAAAGAGCTCGCTAAATCGAAAACCCGAAAGGGCGGTTTAGACAATAGAGAGCGTCCTGGTAGATCGAAAACCTGAAAAGGCGGTCTAGGCAAAAATTAAGGACATCAAAAAAAGGAAATATACCCCAGTGGACTGAAAACTCGAAAGAGCGGTCCAGGTAAAAGTTAGGGGTTTCAAAAAAAAAAAGAAGGCAAAAGACTGCGGCACGTGAGGTCCGGACAGAATTCAAGAGGGAAAGAATCAACCTCATTATCATCTTTCAAAAAAGATTATTTCGAAGTCATAGGGAAAGTAGCACGTGAAACCCAAGCAAATTTCCATTTGTCTTTTCGTTTCTTCTTTTCTCCCTATCTCAGTAATCACCTCTTATAGGGATTACATTTTCACGAATAGTTACCCATACAAGGAACTATGTTTCGTTGAATCAAAGTCATTTTTAAAACCTTTTCATTGTTATGCGTCCTACTTGCTCATAAAATGTGTTTTTATTCATGATAGATAATGCATTGAAATATGGGAATAACATAAAAAACAAAAAAAAATGTGTGTTTTTTACTTGGACGTTAAATGTCGAAAGAATTTCGTTGGTCTCCGGCATTGCATCAAAGGACTCAAGACTTGAAAACTTTCATCAGTCACTTCAAGATCTTACTCTTCGTCAGAAACTAGTGCGTAGCTCACGGCGCGTAAAACGCAAAGATCCCGGGTGTCGGAGGAACAAATTTCCCCAAATAAAGCTCACCCTCATACATCTTTTTCATCCACTAAGGCCGGATATCGATCATGCTTCCAAAATGATCCTTATATCCCCAGTGAGATCACACCAAAAACAAAAGCCCGACCTCGCTCGGCCACCAAAATCAAAAAGCCCGACCTCGCTCGGCAACCAAAATCAAAAAAGCCCGACCTCGCTCGGCAACCAAAATCAAAAAAGCCCGACCTCGCTCGGCAACCAAACCAAAAGTCCAATATTCATTGGCAAACCAAAGAACTACGTAAGCTTTGAATTCTCCATCCCACCAGGAGATACGTAGGAGCAAGATCATCATCTTGTTAAGCGCAACAATAATAAGCCCAATCTTCATTGGCCTCTAATCATCAAATTAAGCCAAACCTCATTAATATTCCCCAGGGAGTCTCAACCCCAAACAAAAGTCCAATCATTATTGGCAAACCCACACAAATCTTCGGGCATAGCTCGAACTACACCGGTTTTGATCCCATTTGGGTATGTAGGCAAAGGACCTTGTCCTTCCAAACCGACCAACCAAAAAACAAACAAAACACAAAAAGAGAGCCCAATCGTTATTGGCACAACCACAACCAAGACCGACTTTGCTCGGCACCCCACCAACATCCCACACATCATGCATAGCATAATTCATGCATGCATATACAAATTATTCATACACATGCATTTCATTTCATAAATCATGCATCCTCAACAAGGATTCTCCAATGAGTATCACATATTCACCAACATCCATCAACATTCAACCAGGGGCACCTATTTAGGGTAAGACCACAGCTCGTTAGGAATCGACATTCAGTGACAGTGCCTGAATAAGATCACCTAGCTTAGGTATCGACCTCTAGAAGCAGTACCTAGAGTAGATCACCTCCTCCAGTGTATCGACCTTCAGTGTTAGTGGCTGAATAAGATCACAGCTCGTTAGGAATCGACCTCTAGAAGCAGTACCTAGATAAGATCACCTACCTCAATGTTCGACCTCTAGAAGCAGTACCTAGAGTATATCACCTCCATCTTAGGTATCGACCTCTAGAAGCAGTACCTAGATAAGATCACCTACCTCAATGTTCGACCTCTAGAAGCAGTACCTAGAGTAGATCACCTCTATCCTTAGGTATCGATCTCTAGTGACATCCTAGAGTAGATCACCTCCCTCAATGTTCCACCTCTAGTGACAGTGCCTAGAGTAAATTACCATCCTCAGGAATCGACCTCTAGTGACATCCTAGAGTAGATTACCTTCATTCCCCAATGGATCTACCTCCAGTGTTAGCGGCTGGATACGATCAACCTTTACCAACCATTGCATTTGCATTTCGCGAAGGACAAAATTCGGGTCCTTCTTTTTACTTAATTGATCTTCGCAAAGAGTTCATGAGATGCCCTCGGCACTCACGCACTCTATGCGAAGACACAATTAAGTAGGGGCAGCTGTAGTACCCTAATTTTGTCCTACGCATTTTAAAACAAAAATAAAAAAAAAAATCAAAGAGGGGAAAAAGTCAAAAGTCAACAAAAGTCAACAAAAAAGTCAACATTTTAAAAATGATGACTTCGCACTGCGAAGGTCACTTCGCACTGCGAAGTCTGCGATTTTTCTGCAGATTTTTGGTTTCTTTGATTTAATTCCAGAATTTGCTGCATATCATTTCCATAATTATTTTAAGTAGCATTCATGGCTAATTGGGCCAAGCAAGATCAGAATTGAAGGACTTGCCATTAATGCCAAGGTTGGAAGCTTTTTCTTCCAACCTAGCATGTGACAAGCAAGTGGGCTTGCCCTTGGGCAGCTCTAGTCCCTCCCATGTGACCTGCTAACCACCACAAGGTTGCCAGCCACCTGCTTGAGGACTTTCCTCCTGCTTGCTCCCCCCAAAACCAGTCAAACCAGCTGGATTTTTTCACTTGAAAAGCCATGAGTGCCTACTCTGTTTTGCAGCAGCTTTTCACCCTCTCACACCAGCCAATTATAGCCTTTTTCATCCCTCAATCTCTGCACATTACAGTGCACGTTTTCATTGATCAACCATTGAGATTGCAAGGATTGATCCCCAAGCATTAACCAATTGCAATTCAGCTTTGTTCTTCATCATTACCTTCTAGAATTGGTTGAATTTGTGGCTGAAATCAGGCTGAGTCTTGCCCCTTGGTACAAGGCAAGGTTGCCTCTATCCATTAGCATTTAATGCAAAAGGATCCAGCTTGATCTTAGCCACAAATCAGCTGAATTTTGGGATTTAGTAATGATGAAAAAGATTTGGTTTTGGCCTATAAATAGAAGGCAATGCCCAAGGATTCAAACACAATTAACAACAGCATTTCAAGAGCAGAAACTCTACTCATTTTAGCTTACAAATCTCCACAAATAACCAGAAACAATCAATCCAACACAAAGCTTTACAAAAGTTCCAAAACCATCACCAATATCAAACCTCTTGCAAAATCCTTCAACCAAATCAAATCAATTGCAGCTGGAGCTTTGCTAAGGAGTTCTGTAAGTTTCTAAAGGCTTTATCTTGCATTTACAATTGTGTTTGCATAGCTATTTTGGTTCAAAACCATTTGATTCTAAAAACCCCTTTTGAATTTCAAAGAAATCCCAAGGTTTTCAAAACATCAAAACTGGTTTGTCCAGCCTTTTTCACCCCAAAAACTCAAAGTTTTTCACCCATCTATAAGGTCCTGAGTGTGTTCAGAAGTTGTTTCTGAACAAAAGTTCAGAAACAGCTTCTGAACCCAAAATTTCGCATGCTTCGCAGTGCGAAGTCATGGTCGCAGTGCGACCATGACAGAACTCAGAATCTGAGTTTTTGTGTCAAAATGACCAATTTTTGAGGTTCTAGCCCCAGAGCTTAGAACCTAAGAGTTTTTAAACCCATGTTCTTCAAACCATAACAAGGATTTTGCATAATTTTGACAAAATCACAAGTTCGTATGACCATTTTGTGGATGACTTGCAAAACAAGTTATGTTCCCAAACTTTCAAAACCACATGAACAAACGAGCTATGTTCATCATTTCAATCTAAACTTGAGCAATAAATATTGTTCATGATTTTCAAAACTCAAACATGAACATAAGCCAAATACGTTCGCTTTTCGCAAAATGAGACGAACTTGCGCTTTTTCTAGCAAATTTGCTAAACCTTCCCATTTTGGGTTTTCAAACCAAATGTTTTGACATACCTTGGGATTTCTAAAGGATTCAACCCAAAAACATGAATGAAAAAGGGATGGTGTGACGTATGTCTCTCCATCGCCCCGATTGTACGAATGCGTGACGTATGTCTCGTCGCTCGGACAATCGTCATTCTCTTTTTCAATATGTACAACCCTAACCAAACCAAAACTTGGCCCCCTTGTGGTCAATCCAAACCTTTTGGTCCCCCGTGGCCATTAGACTCACCCCCCCTACTCTTCGGAGTCCACTCGGTCAATGATTGACTTGTATGAGTCCATTGTACCTCTTGGTCCCACAGCGACCAATTTCAACCCTTTACCCTAACGGACGTACCTTTTAACAATTCTAATGCGATTCACGAACAAACGCTTAATAAGTCTCCAAGCGCGAGCATACAAGCTACGTTTTAATCGCAAGAATTCGGTTAAAACATCGTCCATTTAAAAACAACCAACACATGTACGTTTTTCTACAAAGAACTACGTACGCTTTGAATTCTCCGACTACCGGGAGATACGTAGGAGCAAGATCGACATCTTGTCAAGCGCAATAATAAAAAACTTTTTTTGTTCGTTTGTTTTTATATCTTTCCCCCCTTTATTATGCTTTTTAACGTAAATGAACATGCACGCAAAGTATTTAAAAAAACAATTCAAGCTTTAACCAAATAGAAGGTTCCCGTTGAGTACAACGGACGTGAGGGGTGCTAATACCTTCCCCTTGCGTAACCGACTCCCGAACCCGACAATGGTTGCGATGACCAAATCCTTATCCTCATCGTCAAAGGGTTTTATTATCGTTTCCCTTTAAACAAAAAAAAACTTAAGGGTTTATCAACGTTCCCTTTACACAAAAACTTTGGTGGCGGCTTCACAAAGGCCCTCTGAGCGTTTGCGAACGACCTCGGAGGATTTGCGCGTCTTTTTCCCGAGGAAAAAACGAGGTGCGCACAATATGATTTATGAATTTCTTTATTTTCGGTAAAAGCAATATTTTCACGAAATAAAAGTGCTAATAAAATTATTATTTCAGCATTTTTAAATAGAAAAATGATTAACTTTCGCTCGTTTTGATATATAAAGGACATAGACAGGACTAAAAAATAAAGGATCGATGTGTTACAATTAAATAAGGTAAAGGATCTATGATGTAATTTGACCTATAATATATTTATATATACTATATATAAAGTAAATACATGTATTCGAGCTCGCTTTTTTCCTTTTCAATTAAAGTATTTTATTTACTATTATATCATTTTTATAATATTATTTAAATTGTTAAATAAAAATAGCTAAATTAAAGTAGGAACTATCCACTATAGTAAGAACAATATTTTTTTAAAGAAGTAAGAACAGTATTATTTTCCACAAATATTTGATTGATATATCTTTCTACATACAATTAAATAGTGAAGTAGAAAAGCGGGAAGACGGTTAAGTTAGTGCATGTCTTTATGATATAAAGGGAATACACCCAAAAATTTTTTTTTGGCTTTTTTCTTTCAATTTCATCTTTTCTTTAATCCTTTTAGCATTTTTAAAATATTATTTAAATTATCAATTAAAATTTATTTAAGTCTCATTAAAATAGAAATCCACAACAATAAGATGAACAATCCACACTATTAAAAATAATATTGGACACTATAATAAAACTTTATTGTTAAAGAGTTCCACATCGGATAAGAGATGGTCTGACAATATGTTTATAAGTGAGGGCAATCATCACCTCACAAGTCGGCTTTGTAGGGTTGTATTAGGTTCAACCACGATTTTTAATTTTGAAGATAGTATCAAAGTTTCCTCCAAGATCCATTGGGTCACCTGCTATCATTTGGTCATCTGCTATCAGATTTTCCCTATCAGACCACCCACTATTTATGTCCAAGCTTTAGATGTCAAATTTTAGACGTGATCAGATAATAAATGTCTTAATAATATGTTTATAAGTGGGACACATTTCTACGACTAATTTTAATCTTATATAAAAAATATTGTGTTATGACATTAACGCCCTTTTTCAATTTTACTCCTTACTTAATAATTATCTGTATCACGTTATCGTTTTTGCGAACAAAAAGACGTTTTACATTATTTCCGATGTTGACACTATCATAAATAACAAAAACGTAAGCAGGCGCAGCATATATAAATCTAAGGTCTCGTGCTCCTCGTGAAGGAATTAAAAATTCATCAAATAGTTCCGTCTTCGTGGAACCCGTGGAAGCTTTTTTAATGAAAAATACACAACTTTATATTAAAATAATAAAAAGCACATTTAGGTGGATCCTATCCAATATAATTTCCCACGTGTGTGAAACATATGTCACATCACATGCTAGTTTCAAATACAATTATAACTAATTTCCTACTATATATTGAGGTAGATGTAACCCACCAAAACACAAATTAAGAGCATCCTTATCTAACAATGAAGCATGTTTTATCACTAACCCTTTCTTTCCTCATCTTTGTTTTCATCACCAATCTTTCACTAGCTATCTCAAATGATGTTGTTGAGCAAGTATTGGACATAAATGGTAACCCCATTTTCCCTGGTGGTCAATACTACATTTTGCCAGCACTTCGTGGCCCCGGCGGAGGAGGAGTAAGATTAGGAAGAACCGGTGATTTAAAGTGTCCGGTTACTGTCCTACAAGATCGTAGAGAAGTCAAAAATGGTCTACCAGTGAAATTCACCATACCAGAAATAAGTCCTGGTATAATTTTCACTGGTACACCAATTGAGATAGAGTACACAAAGAAACCTAGTTGTGCTGAATCAACAAAATGGTTAATATTTGTTGATAATGTTATTGGAAAAGCTTGTATTGGTATTGGTGGTCCTGAAAATTACCCTGGTGTGCAAACATTGAGTGGCAAATTTAATATTCAGAAACATGCATCTGGATTTGGTTATAAATTAGGATTTTGTGTTAATGGATCTCCTACTTGTTTGGATATTGGAAGGTATGATAATGATGAAGCTGGAAGACGTTTGAATTTGACTGAACATGAGGTTTATCAAGTTGTGTTTGTTGATGCTGCTACCTATGAAGCTGAGTTTATCAAGTCTGTTGTTTGAATTTCCTTTTAGCTAACTAGATTATGTAACTTTGGTTTTTGTTGTGTTGAACTTTCTTGCACAATTTAAGCTTTTAAAAAGTGGAATAAGATATTTGTGTTGTTGGCACTTGGAATTGGATTTTGGCACTGTGTTGTCGATCCATTCATTCGTCGAAATTAAACCATATATGTTCTTCGCAAATGTTCACTTTTTATTTTTTTTTGTAATTTAGTTTCGTGCCCGTACGCGGGTTCGCTATGTTGCACCTGTGATTAGTGAATTTTTTGTTAGGATAAATTAAAGTTGATCACTATAACTGATTTATAACGGTGTATCCTCGTTCGAGTTGTACCTAGGTCAGGTCTAATGTTCTCCCGGACTTTGTATTTTTTTCTTTTTATTTAATATAATGTTCCTTTTGACTAAAAAAAGAAGATATTTTTGTGTGTTCCTTACTTGCACCTGTTATGTTGGAGTTGTTCATGTTCTCCCTTTATTTTTCTCTCTAATTGTTCTTTTCTATCCTTTTTATTTCCAAATTCATAATTTAATCTTTTAAGAGTAGACAACTCAAGGGGTTAAGTTCATAAGATAAAACTTAAGTTTTGGTATTTTATTTTGTTTTATTTGATATATATATTGGAAAAATAAAACTACTTTAACCACATCTGTATTAGCAGATTATAAATCACTGAAATAATCGATGTAAAAAGTTTAAACTACATGAATTATGGGGAGCGATACAATGTAAACATGTTTTAAGAATAGTTTTTTTTAAATAGATTAAATGATACAACCATTGAAAACTTACACACGTAGGTGGGAGAGTCAAGGTTTGAACCTCGATCATAACGTTAGATATAGCGATTTCGCTTATCATAAAATTATTCAAATAGACTAACTTTAGCTTGCATGTCGTCACAAAATGGGTAAACGAATATAATAAAAACTAACGTGTGAGTCACACGATGCATCTCAAGAATAAATATATGGCCACGAGGAGCTCGTGAATTTATTTTTAATAATCATCAAGATTTTTTAAAAGAGCAAAAAACTATTTTATTAAAAAACAGTTCAAAAGCACAAGGAGTGTTCAGAAAAAGAATATAATTACTAGATATAAAACACCCAACAGGCCAATGCCACAACAAAACAAACTAACACATTACAATTTACAATCTATCTATAAACTAACATAGTACAATTTATCTAGAGAAATTATAAACATCTACAGTTCTGTTGATGCAAGAAAATAGTAAATTAAGTTGAAATCCAACTGCTTATTAGGTTTAATTGACAAACATTAGTCTATCAAGTTGGTCCATTCCCCTCAAAAAAAAAAAAAATTGGTCCATTATTTTGGCCAAATACAGTTAGCTGATTTAGCTCTTTCTATAATTGGTTTATCTCCTACTTGGATGTTATAATCAAATGATTCAGTTTTTTTATGTTAGTTTTTTCTTTGTAAGAACTTAAACTTTAGATCTTTTAGATCTTTAACATTTTAACTCTTAATTCATACAAGTTGAATTACATAACTTAATTTTATATACTTTTGGGAGTACATATTACTTGACTTTTTCAATATGGTCTTTAAAATAGGCAAGCTCTCATTGATTGGTCTCCTTTTCACATGAGTATATAAATAACCTTGGGCTTTTATTTATTTTTGAACAAGTCAAAATGAAATATATATTAAATCACCAAAGGTGACCTACCCCACATAAGGTGTGCTAAAGTATGACACAAAAAGTTAATACACCGAACCCACTAAAAAAACAACAAGAATTGCAAAATGAATCCCATGTCAGCTAAAGGATTTTGCCACCAATCATGATAATTAAAAGCGAAATTAATCTTTGTCTTTAACCACAAAAATGATTGCAACTTAACTTTATCGAGCATATGATGCAAATCAAAATCTTTGTTGTTGATTATTTCTTGCTTTCCATATTATCCAAACGCACGAAAACCATATCAACTTCAGGAAGGGATGAGAAAACCGAGGGAATCCTACCAGTTGACCAAACTGTACATAATGGTCTTTTATAACAACTGTATGAACCGAAGAGACACCTAATCAATGCCGAACAAGATGGCACAAGCCAGCAAAAAAATTACAACATAAGAATAGATGTCCATCCGTCTCATGTGATCCGCACCTTGTGAGACAGACATCGTCGCCAGCCTGAATAACACCACGACACACCAGATTGTCTTTCGTAGGAAAGCGATTGCGGAATAAGTGCCAAACGAATCAGGAGACCTTCAAAGGAACCTGCTTAAGCCAAATATCATATATCCCCCCCCCCCCCCCCCCCCCCCCCCTCCCCCCTGATCTGGAGATTCTTCCGCAACCATGAACAACTGATACACACCACTAACGGAATAACCTTTAATGGGGTCAAGCAACCATTTCCAACTGTGTCAGAAATATTTTCCTGCAAAACAATGTTATGAAGACCCGAAGAATAGTCGTCCCCCCCGGTCGGCACCAGCCACACCGACCCTCTTCTCCTTTTCTCTCAGCCAAACCCAAAAAATGATCTCTCTCTCCCCCTCTATAAGACTTCTCTTTTTTACCATATCACCTTCTCTCTCCCTCTCCTCTAATATAATGGATCTAACCACTAGATTTGATACAATTTGGAACCAAATCACATATCCTTGAGGAACATTGATGAGGTGGTGATAAGGTTAATACGCAAGAGATAATGACAAGCCCACAACACCGAGGTGTAGAAAAAGAAGAACAATGATATATAAACATCGTGAAGATGAACACAATATAATTGTTTGTTTAATATTTTCATGTAAATTTTGTATGTATAAAGGTTCAATTTCGATGAAGATTCTATTAAAACCCTTGGAAATCATGGTGAGTACTTCCATATGAGGGTTGGCACTGTTGGTAAAATGGGTCTTTCACTATTGCAAAAATGCATATTTGTTATTCATATATTGTCATATGGAATGCCTGCTACCAATGTTGATGACAATGTTCGAATTGGTGAAAGCACTGCAGTTGAATGCTTAGAAAGATTTGCAATAGATGTGTACGATATATTTAAGGCAAAGTATCTAAGAAGGCCTACAAATGAATACATTGATCGTCTCCTACAAATGGGAGAGGCACATCACAAAGCTTGTTATTAGGTATGTTAAGGTTCCATTAATTGTATGCACTAGGTATGAAAAAATTGTCTAATCATGCTAGATCTACACTTATGCTAGAAGCAGTGGCTTCACATGACTTGTGGATTTCGTGTGCATTTCTCGACACTCTAGGCATAACCAATGACATTAACTTGTTAAACGCATCGAATGTGTATTGAGAAAAATCACAAAATCCTTCTAGAATTTATGTTTTAATGATAACAAACTTATTTGAATATATTGTAATGTCGTAGTGGCTTAACAGTCATAGCCCCTCACCATTAGACCGGTCATAGTGGCTTAACAGTTCAATTATATGTATACTTCAAAAATAAAGATATAAAATAAAGGTTACGCTCCTCGTGGAAATATATAAATAATTATGGATATACTTTTTTTGAGCAAAATTATGGATATACATAAATATAGGTTGTTGAATATCTTTTGGCCAGGAGGAGCTGGTGAATTTATTTTTTATAAACTTCTCAATAATTTTCTATTTCCGTTGATTCTTAAGAAGCTAAAAAATTAAATATATTAAACAATTAAAACACATTTTGTGTTAAGATTGGAATAATACAAAAGTTAAAAAACAAAAGCACTTAAATATAATGGCGCTATCAACCTAACATCTGAAGCAAAACTTTGTGTAATAGTAATAGAGTAGTTTTGACTACCCTAAAAATATTTTTTATTTGAATAGATTAATATATTATATAATAAACTACCCTTATAATATATTCTAGCTATCATAAATGAGCTTATTTCTTGTCAAAAAAATAAAATAAATGAGCTTATTTGTAAAAACTATTAAAAAAACTAGCATCAAAACGAACATTAACGTGTGTGTCTTTCTGTTTTTATTGACAAAAGACACTAACTTGTCAAAAAAGAACAAAAAATAAGAATAATTTGAAGTGGTGAGTGGCCATCATGTGAGAGGCCGTGAACGTTTGTTTAATAAATTTTAAACCCTTTGAAGTTGTATTCGTTGATGTTGAAGATGCTCCTCGATCCAGAAGATCTGTAGTTTGAATTGAATCTCCAATCAAGTATATTCAATAATAAGTTAAGCTTTCGGTTTTCCAACCGTTGCTTTTTATTTCGTCGTGATTTAGTGTGGGGTCTTTTTGGTGGATCGATTATCCCTAGGAGTGTGTTTGGATGAGGTAATTAAGAAATTTTGAAGAATTTAGAATTCTAAGCAATTTAAATGATTCAATTAAATTGACTTTATTTCCAAATGTTCTTGTTTGGATGGAGTAATCAAAAATTTTATTGTCATCATTTTTGGGCAACTTTTATAAATAAAAAAAAAAAAATTGGCCAAATTTGAAAATTGAAATTATGGGTCAATTTGTAAATTTCAAAAAATTTGAGGGGTCAATTTATAATTTTGAATAAGTTTAGGGGTAAATTTGTAATTTCCAAAAAAATATTAGGGGTCAAATTGCAATTTTGTAAATTTATTGGGGTCAATTTGAAAATTTTGGAAAATTTAAGGACCAAAATGCAAAATTTGAAAATTATAAGAATGAAGAAATTTGACATTCTTAGCTTTTAGGTGTCATTTGAAATTCTCTAAATTTAACTTGAACAAAATACTTCATAAATTTCCATCATTTTGAAAATTTTCCATATTATTATCCAAATAATAGAATTCATCTAAAAGTATTTGAATTCCCTCAAAACATTACATTACCTCAAAACATTCCCCCATCCAAACACACTCTAATACTTTTTTCGACTTGGTAGTTTAATTAATCTTTGTACTTTTTCTCCATGTATAATAAAGTTCTTGCTGTTAAAAAAACAGTTAAGGTCACCAATATTTTACCTTTTTTACTTGTTTCTGTTTCTAAAAGTCTAAAGGCGAAATTTACACAAACTAAATTGTTGAAATTTGAGGTCTTACACTTCCTTACAAAATCGGATTGTACAGTATAACTCTTCCTTACAAAATCGGTTGTAAAGTGAGGAGTGTTTTCTCTTTATAAATTCTTATCAAGAGTCTTATATATTCGATGTGAGACTTGAGTTTTTCCCATACACCCCCTCACGCTCATCACTCTTGGGTTTGGTGCGTGTATAAAAATGGTGGGTTTCCCGATCGATAGGCTTTGAAACCATGTTAGAAATTGTGGTTAGGTCTAACACAACCCTACAAATCTGGCTTATAAGGGAGGAGTGCCTCCTCTTTATAAACTCTTATCAAGAGTCATATTTATCGAGCCCTCATGGGGTTAGGAAAACGTATGTCTGGCGACCTAGAGCCCTCACGGGGTTAGGAAAATGTATGTTGGCGACCTAGAGCCCTCATGGGGTTAGGAAAACATGATTCGTTCGAGTTGCGTTGCGTTTCCATCGTCCCATTGGATCACATGGTTTTTAAGTGCTTTTGTAGATACTGCAAAACATAATGTAGAGGGAAAACGAAAACAATCATCCAAGAAAGTAAGGTGCCTCGTTAAAAACAATGCCCTTGCAGAGGAAAAGAGTGTTCCCCTACCCTTTTTATTAAATCATGGCAAAAAATGTTTGTGATAATCATGGCGGCGTTCGTTTTGGAAAGAACTCACCTTATTAAAGAAAAACAAAAGGAAAAAAGAAAATTTAAGTAGTGTACTTCAATTGTAGTAATGGCATAGATTGACTGTATTCCAGGTGAGCGGGACTGGGTCTCCATTCAGTTCTTTCAACTTGTAGGCTCCGTGTGATAGTTTCTCCCTTACTCTGTATGGTCCCTCCCAGTTGGGTAATAATTTACCGATCCTGGTAGGAGCGACAACCTGCTTGAGGACCAGGTATCCCTCTTTCATTTCCCGTGGAACGACTTTGGAGTTGTAGCGGCGAGCCGCTCTTTTCTTAGCGGCGAACTCCTGGATGTGGGTGGCCTCTCTGATTTCGTTAATCATGTCCATGCAGCATCGTAAACCTGTCTCATTAGCCTCTTCGGAGAAGTTGTCTCGGTGCCACGTGGGCGTGTCAATTTCTACTAGGAGCATGGCGTTAGCGCCATAAACCATAGTGAATGGCGTCTCTTTGGTAGTGGAGTGTGGTGTTGTGTGGTAGGACCATAGCACCTCATGCAGCTGTTCGGACTAAAGTCCTTCGTCTACTTCTAGCTTCTTTTTGATACCGTTCAGGATGACTTTGTTAGCCAATTATGCATGCCCATTGGCTTGGGGGTGGATGACGGAAATGAATTTTGTTTGGATTCCTAAATTTTTGCAGAATTCAACCACTTTGGTGCTAGCGAATTGGGTACCATTGTCTGACACAATATACTTGGGGAGTCCGAGGCGGAAAATAACTTTCTTCCAATAAAAACGCTTCGCCCTTTCTGCTGTAATTTGGGGCCAGAGGGAAAGGTCCTACAATATCTACTACCCATTTGTGGAAAGGCCAAGGTGAGAATACAGAGGTAAGTTCGCATGATGGGGCGTGCTTTTTATCCGAGAAATGTTGGCATTTGTCGCACTTTCTGACGAATTCGGTGCAGTCTTGTAGCATTGTAGGCCAGTAGTAACCTGCACGTAGTAGTTTGGCAGCTAGAGCACATCCGCCTATGTGGCTTCCACAGACCCCTTCGTGGACTTCTAATAGTACTAGCCTAGTTTCGTTTTTGCCCATGCACCTTAGCATGGGCGTCGCCCTTCCCATCTTATAAAGTTTCCCCGCAAACATGGTGTATTTGGATGCTCGTTTTCTGACTTGTGTTTCTTCCTCTTCATTCTTTGGTGAGAAGGAGCCGTTAGGAACTTGATCAGGGGCATCATCCAGCCTTCTTCTTCTTCCCCTTCGACGGCGTTCATCTCCATGGCGGCTATGCTTGGTGCAGAGAGGATTTCTTGGATCACAGTTTTGTTATTGCCAGGTCGCTTGGTGTTGGTGAGTTTTGAGAGTAAGTCTGCTCTGGAATTCTGCTCTCTGGGGACGTAAATTGCATCAAAAAACTTGAAGTGGCTAGATTTTTTACTTTTGCTAAGTATTTGATGAGTTGAGTGTCTTTTGCTTGATATTCACCGATAATTTGGCTTGTTACTAGCTGGGAATCACTTTTCGCTCTCAAGTTTTCAGCGCCCATCTCTTGCGCCAAGATCATTCCTCTAATGAGTGCTTCATATTCCGCCTGATTGTTGTTTTGAATTCGAACCTAAGTGATTGTTCAATGAGGAGGTCGCATGGGCCTTCCAGTACGATTCCAGCTCCACTTCCTTTTAAGTTTGAAGATCCGTCTACAGATAGGATCCAGACATGGGGACGACGTCTTCTATGGGCGACGAGAATTTTACCAAGAAGTCGGCTAGGACTTGAGACTTGATGCTGCCACGGGGGAGGAACTAGACATCATATTCAGATAGTTCAATTGCCTAACCCACCATTCGTCCGACGAGATCTGGCTTTCCTAGTACTTGTTTAATGGAATAGTTGGATTTGACGACGACTTTGTGGCCTTGGAAGTACGATCGCAACTTTCTCGCCGTTGTGATGACCGCTAGGGCCAGGCGTTCTATCTTTTGATATCGCAACTCAGCTCCTTTGAATACTTTGCTGACGAAATAAACCGGCTTCTCTCCCTCTTCTGAATCTTGAACCAAGACAGAGCTCATGGCGTTTTCTGAGATGGATAGGTAGAGGCATAAGATTGATCCTTTCTCCGGGCGATGTAACACAGGCGGGCTTGACAGGAAGGTCTTGATTTTTGTGAAGGTTTCTTCGCATTCTGGCGTCCATTGGAATGGTTCCTTCTTTTTGATTGAGGCAAAAAAGAGAAAAGCTTTGTCACCTACACACGAGAGAAAACGTGATACCGCTACTAGTCTTCATGTTAGTTGTTGTACCTCTTTGACACTCGAAGGGCTTCTCATATCTATGATTGTCTGACACTTATCGGAGTTCGCCTCGATTCCCCGTCTGGTAAGCATGAAACCAAGAAACTATTGAAGGCACCAAAAGAGCCAATATAATGTTACATGGGGGAATAGAGTTACATATTGAGAATGCGTTATATTCCTCTAAGTCTCATATATATTTATTAAGCTTCAAGTATAACATTCTAAATGGATATCATATTGAAATAAGAAATAAAGAAGATGTTAAATATTTCTATATTAGGGGACATATATTGGCTAAATAAAATAAGTGTAGTGAAAAAATACATGTTTTTTTCTTGGAATTGTACTACACTTATATTATTAAAATTGAAGCACATATTATTGTAACCAGAAGCTTACAAAATCATATTAAGTTTGTTGTTGGCAAGACCGATTGGGTCATTTTGAATATATTATGATGCGAAGAAAAAATAGTTGTTTTTTTTATGGATATGTATTAAAGAACCAGAAGCTTCTTCAAGTCTAATAAGTTTTGTGTATTATTAAAGAGTTAGAAGTTTCTTCAAATCTAATAACTTGTGTGCATTACTAATTCCAAAAGAAAGTTGATAATTTGAGGAAATGAGTCTCACATTTGGGGATATTTGTGAATCAATACACACATAATAATCATGTGGAAAATAAATACAGTCACATGTATGTTTATTGTTAACTCACAACCAGAAGTTTGTGAGAGTATTTAACTAACATCTCATTTTTCTTATTTTATAAGTATTGAGCGTATATGGAAATTGATATCGAACATTCAGTAACATATGTTCATTTATAAAAGAGAATCATGAAATATTGATATATGAAGTTTGCCTTATTTTTAAAAGTATTGGTGAAAATCTACTATTAAATTTGAAGAGATGTATTCATCTGAAGTGAATCCAAGCACGTTATCATACTTGATTAAGTCTAGTACCACATGAAAGGCTCGATTTATATATTAGACATTTGTTGCAATATACAACTTGCTTGATATTTTTATATAAAACTCCCCGAAGGATTTAATTTTATCGAGGCATCCAATTCAGATTCTCGAAGAGATTACTAGTCAAATAAAAATATTGAAACATGTCGTATAATATTGTTATTGAATATTTTATAAAAGAGTGGTATAAAAATGATAGTATTTGTCCATTTGAAAATAAATCTGAGAACTCTTGAAGAGTTTTTGAAAGTTGATTTCTTAAAAAAAAAATTGAGATCAAATATGTAGGAAGGGTAAATATTTATTGGAGATTACAAGTTAATTTTCTAAAAAATAACACTTATGTGAATCATGAAGCTTGTATAGCAAGGTGCTAATTTTTATATATATGGACAAATCACATTTGTTTTACACTTCAATGATTGTTAATTCAAAAATGTTAACAAAGATCGATTGAGAATTTGAGAAAATAATGAAGAGCTGATTGGTCCTGCAGTACCATACTTTATTTCAATTGAGGAACAATAATGTACCTTGCTAATTATTCATGTTATGATATATTATATGTTACTTTGTTATATTAGATATGCATGTTATTTATATGATGCTCATTATGAAATTTTAGCACTACATAAGGGAAGTCGAGAATGTGTTTGGTTGAGGTTTATGATTAAACACATAGAAGAAACTTGTGATTTGTCTTTCAGAAGAATGAATGCAATAATTCTTATAATACCATGTGCACTGCTCTGTTGAAAGGATGTCACATTAAAGGAGATAGAACAAAAACATATTTTTCAAAGTTCTTTTTCACATATGTCTTCAGAAGAGCGGTGATCTAAAGATTCAACAATTTTGTTCGTGTGATAATCATGATTACCTTTTACAAAGTAACTTCCAAGTAAAATTTTTGAGCAACTGGTATGAAAGACTGATCTTCGTCCTCTCAGAGATGGTTGTTTAGATGAGGGGGAGAAATAAATATATTCTGCACTCTTTTTCCCTTAACCAAGGTTTTGTCTCATTGGGTTTTCCTGGTAAGGTTTTTAACGAGACAGATATATCGAATATTGTATTATTTTTCTTTCACTAGGACTTTTTCCAGATGAGTCATATCCTGATGGACATCTAAGGGGGAGTGTTATGAATAATAAACTTAGTGGATGTCCATCCTTAATCTTCTACTTTCCTATAACCCCCATTAGTGAATGTATGGTTAGTGGTCCTTAATTGCTTTGATCACTCACTTGCTCATTTGTGTCCTATAAATAGGACTCCTATTTTAGTGTAATGATATACTTGTGATGAAGAGAATAATACACAAAGCTTTCACCTTCTTCATCTTTGATCTTGTCCTTTTATTTTATTTTATAACATTTATCATATTGTATAAATATGTATATGAATTTTGCGAGGCTGGGCATAATAGTACCCTTACCCGTGCCCATACCCATTTAAATTTGTGAGTAATTACCCGGACTCAATCCCGTACTCATGAAAACGGGGTTTTACCCTACCCATTACGGGTATTTTTTGCGGGTACCCATCGAACTTGGATCCAATTGTCATCCCCTAGATCAAAAACATATTTAACCCTTAAACAAATAAACTAGAGGAATTTGAGTGTTGTTCACTCTACCGCTATATCTACACAAAGGCATAGGGAAATAATAATATCCACCAAAACATACAAATAGTATATATGCTCATCAAGCAAATTACAATGAATTCTATTTGTTCACTGACCACCCTTTCCCTTTCCTTTCTCCTCTTTGTTTTTCTCACAAATCTTTCACTAGTTTTCTCAAATGACAATGTTGAGATAGTAATGGAAAAAAATGGTATCCCCCTTATCCCAAGTACCAGTTACAACGTTTCGCCAGCAAATACTAGTGGACGAATAACACTAGGTAAAACTGTTGATTCATAATTGTTCCAAGGCAAAAAGAATTGAATGAATCAAACCAAAATGAATAAAACATATCCAAGACATCATTATGTAGATATGTCCTTTAGCAAAGGGAATCTGGATCAGAAGTTTCTGTTTTTCTCTCTTAAACTTCATGTTCTCTTTGAAGGTCACCAAACAAAACAAACTATATTGCTCGGAGTTAACATAATTACAAGGACCACTCTTTTCTTATAAAATCTTCCGAACAAAGAGTATTCCTTCAAAACCATGGTTTTAAATTCCGGTCGCAACCACAGTTGCGATCGCAAAATAAAAGATTTTGTAGTCTCTGCAACGGCATCGCAATTACAATGTCGACCATATCAGCTACATTTTCCTACAATATAAAGGTTTGCAGCGTAACCACAACTTAAAAATATGCTTCAAACAATTAAGTTCCCCCATTGGAATCCTTGGTCTTGTGAGTGTGTTAGTATCTACCAGCGATCAACAGCAAGCTCAGCATTGGATTTTGTGATCTATTTTCGTATTGTATTCTCTAACCTACACAGCCTCTTCCTCTTCCTTTGTTTAGATCTTCCAAATCTATGAAGGTGAATTTATAAAAGTCATAAGATCAAATGATTAAGGTTTACATTTCAACGATGACTTCACTTCCATAACCAAATAGACTTTCCAAAACACTATGCAACTCTTCTGTCTTTGGATTAGACTGATCAAGAGAATAGAATTGATGAACCTTATCATCAACCTCAATCCAGCTACATCCTGGGATCTTATAAGACTTTTGCTGCTTCAATTTGAACCACACATTCCTCACTTCATCCCACTTTCCTAATTCACCATATATATTAGCCAACATTGTACCATAACCTCCATTATGTGGATCAATTTCAACTAACTTTTTGGCTGCAAATTCCGCCAAATCGGTACGACCATGAACCTTACATCCATTAAGCAAAGAACCCCAAACCACTTCATCCGGTTCCATGCTCATTCTTTTCACAACATCCATTGCCTCGTCAAATCGACCTGCCCGACCAAGAAGGTCTATCAAACACCCGTAATGCTCGATCTGAGGCTCTATCACATACTCCTTAATCATCGTTTCAAAATAGCTACAACCTTGTTCAACCAATCCACCATGAGTACAAGCATTCAACAACCCAATAAAAGTTACCTCATCGGGTCTAACGCCACCACCACACTCCACCATCTTCTCAAAAACCGCAATCGCATCCTCACATTTCCCATGCAACGCATAACAATTAATCATTGAATTCCACGAAGTCAACCCCTTACATCGGTCCATCTCAAAAACCTTCCTTGCCAACTCCAAACTCCCACACTTCCCATACATATCCACAAGCGCATTCGACACAAACGAATCAACTACAAACCCATGTCTATAAATATAACCATGTATCCATTTCCCAAGCTGAAGCATACCACCATGACCACAAGCCGAAAGCACACAAACAACCGTAACCTGATTCGGTTTATTCCCCTTACAAAACCCTCCCTCACCCAAACCAGCCTCAAAAACCATTTCTCTAAACAACCTAATCCCCTCACTAAAAAACCCATTCTGAGTACACCCACTAATCACCGCATTCCAAGCCGGAACATCTCGATCAACCATTTCATCAAAAACCATCAACCCCTTCTCAACATCCCCCACTCTCAAATACCCAGAAACCAAAACAGTAAAAACCACAACATTTCTCTCAGACATTTCATCAAACACCTTATGTGCATCCCTTAAACCCCCCAAAACCTTCGAATACGAATCAACAAGCGACGTTTCGACAACCGGGTAATTCAAAAAACCACTTTTTACAATCTGGGCATGCACCAAATCAACTAAAAATCGTTCTTTTACTGATTTCAACACATGGGGATATATAAAATGATTAGGCCTAATAGGGCTATTAAGCATGGTTTTGAAGAGTTTGAAAGTTATGTGTTGTTGAGATGAATAAGCAGTGATGATGGCAGTGAAGAGGTAGATATTTGGTTGATGAATGTGGTTGAAGATTTGGTGAGCATAGTGAAGATTTGAGAGTTTGAGGGAACAAAAACGAAGGAGTTTGAAGGCATAGAAATGGGTTTGGGAATGACCAAGTGTTGTTAAATGTGATTGAAGTTGTTTTAAGTGGTTTATGTGATTGATTTTGTTTAAGATTGTTGTTACTAATTCGTTTAGGTTTCGTTTCATTTGATTGATTTTTGTTTTCGTTATTATTCTTAGGGCATGGTTTTTCAAATGTATATGATAGTTGCAATTGTAAAGAAAGGGTACATGTGATGAAGAATAATTGTTATTTTTTGTACAAATATATTTCTTGTGTGCAACTCCGGAAATTAAGATTTAACATTACTGGATTCTCATAGTTGCATTCTTAGGCTTAATTTGAAATAGAAATCTTGGTTAAACTAAAATTGATCTTTACCATCCCATTTAAGTGTTATTTGGTGAAGAATAATTGTTATGTGGTACATCTTTTAGACAAACAAAAAAGAAAAAGAAATAGAAATAATGATTACTCTCTCTCTCAATTTTTTTTAATCTCATTTTCACATGTATTAAAAAATGTATTCAATTGTCTCATAAAATATAAAGTAGAACTTTATTTTATGATTTTTTTGTCAAATAGTTGTGTAGCTAGAAACTCATCATTTAAGGTGAATAAATGGAAAATTTAAAATTTAAACTTTAGTCTCTATATACGGTAACGTCTCTGTTAATTGAGTTATGCTCATTGGGACCATAATAAAGTTTAGTTTCAATAAATTGATTTCATTTCTTATAGGTAAAATTGGTAGGTTTTTTTTTTCTTAACAGTATATCTAAAATGTCATAGTAAATGCCAAAAGAAACAATGTATATGAAATACTTACTAATTGTTTGAAATATTTTCTTTAAGACATAAGTATATTATGATCTTGTAGCTTTATTTACCTTATGTTTGTAGAGAATTAAATCGTATTTTGTTTTAATTTATTTGTATAAAAAATCTCAATCACAACCAACAACAGACTTTGGTTCAGTTGGTAAGATTTTGTTGATATCTAGCTAGATCAAGTGTTCAATTCTCTTTGCCTTCTTGATCACCTCATTGGTGGGTACAACTCTTTGGGTTTGAAGGCATATTTTAGAATGGTTGTTGAATACCTTCAAATTGCTAAATTGATCGGATCGTAACTTCCAATCAATATTTCTTTACGTAAATCTCGATCAAATTATAAATTTCGATGATTTTTTTTAAAACGTAAACAATTTTAAAAAGCCTATTGAACAACCTTCATATCTTATCTCTAGTTAACATTTGAGATCCAACTCACATGAAGATTTTTTTTAATATAAAAAAAACACATTTTATTTAAACTTGATGTTAAAAGAAATCAGCACACTTATTGACCTTTATGTTTAGGGTCAAGTTGAAGTCCAAAAATTGTCCTAATCAAAACTTAACATCCGATAAAAGACAATTATAATTGTCACAACCACACTTCTCATCTTCTAAATAAAATCTTACTTTTGATAACACTATAAATAATATAAAAATTTATTTCGATAGACAAAACGATAATAGTCACTGAAAAGTCACACACAAAAATAAAGTAGTCGGAGTTTGAATTCCAAACATAATATTTGATCTATCAAATTCAATATATTTTTTCACTTGAATCAAAAATAATCAAATGGTGTGCACTACCTTTTAATTAGAATTTCATTGATGTTGTTTGCATCTAATATATAATGGTGTCACATGACACAGTTGACAAGTAAAATGCATCTGAAATTTGAAGATTGTTTATATGTAGTTATACATTTCATCAGTCTCAAACTAAATTCACATTTGAGTTGTATATTGTTCTCAAGAAAATTATTAGTTTGGTTGATTTCAATAGTAAAATTAGTATTATTTATCAAAACTTTCTTGATAAATAAGGTTATATTGTTGGGGAAAAAGGCGGCAAATGCATTACCCTTGAACAAAAGGTGCGTAGAGTTACTCATATTGAGTTTACACCAATTTAAACCATTTATTTGTTTTTCATTATTTATATTATAGATATTGCATAAATAATAAAAGACAAATCAATTATTTTTATTGGTGTCAACTCTGCCAACTTTTTGTTGATGAGTAGATAAGAATTTATCAAAAAATAATACTCTTTTAAGGCCTGTGTTATTTAAACAACTATTTATATGACAACTTTTGAAACTACCAAAATTTTACAAGGAAAATGAGGTATTGACACAAAAACCAAAACAATTAAGAAAGAAAATAAAAACATAATGTAAGTATGAAAGAGAAAGTTGCACAAAAATTATCAAAAAAATGGTTTTCCAAATATCATTTACGAGGAAGACAACATTGGGTGGTGCAACGAGATAGTGATGGTTCGAAATTTCAATCTGTCTAAATTTCTTAGGAGAGTTAAAAGAGTATTTGTTGAAAGATTTTGGTATGTTAAATGCATCTTTGAACCTCAAAAGATTAGTCTATGACTTCCTACTTAAGATACCTTAATTAACAACAAAATCCAGCAAATAATCATTTTCATTTATTATATTAATAATATTGAATTAATGAATATCAATTACTTATACTAAGAGCATCTTCAATGGTGCTCTTATTAAAAGGTGGCTTAAGTGGTCCCTTCATGTACACAACACATATTCATTTCATTTTAAATTTAATTCTCTAATAAGCATTAATTTACTCTAACCCAACTAGGGGTGTTCAAAATCGAACTAATCCAATAGAAAAACCGCAAACTAAACCAATCCAAACCGAAACCGCAAAAAACTACATTTAGTTCGGATGTATTTGGATCGTTTTTTTACTCAACCGCATGGTTTGGTTTGGTTTGCGGTTTTTGTTTTATCAACTGAATCAAACCAAACCAAACCGCAACATACGGAAAACATTAATTAAACATATGTTACCTAGACCAATATTCATAGAAACTCAATGAAAACTTTTATAAAATGACATATTTTTTCTTTTGTTAAGTTTCTTCTTAACTTTTTATTTCAAAAATATGTTTATGTGTTACTTGACTTTTTAGACAATGATAAAATCTTAGTATTTGCATTTCTTACATAATAAGATTATTTTTTGCACACGTTTTTAATTTGATTTATGTTGTTGGAAATATTGTTGTGTTTTAACTATTTAACTTGATTTTAATGTTGAAAACAAGAAATTGCATTTGCTCGATAAAAACCACACAAACCGATCCAACACAAACCGCATTGGTTTGGTTTGGTTCGGATTTTATTTTAAAAGTCAACTGAACCACACCAAACCGCATGTTTTTTTATTTTGCGGTTCGGATTACTTTTAGCCTCAAAACCGAACCAAACCGCACCGCGAACACCCCTAAACCCAACAACTCTTAAAAAGTGACTCCATTTTTAACCTTGAATTCATGCATGAATTTTTTTATTTTATTTTTTGAAAGGGCATTAATTTTTTATTTGAAAAATGATGAAAGAAGTTGAATAAAAATGCAATGGAACCACAGTTATGCAAGAGAGAGAGAGAGACAATGCGTGTACAAGCCTTACATCTCTAGCAATCCTTCTTATTTCTTCTCCAAGTAGCTAATAAGCTCTATGTGCTATTAGACAACACATCTCCCATTGGAGATGCTCTTATGGTAAAGTGCATAATTTCTAAATTCAACCAACCATTAAAAAATTCTTCACTTATTACAATCTTATCTGGCTCAAAGAATTAGTCTCTACAATTGTGTGTAGAGATTACCCGGTTCCCTCGAAAAACTTTTAAAAATCATCATTTAATATATCAAACACAACCAACAAACTTAAACAATCCTTCAAAACAAGGGCACTGCTTTACACACCCCATATTTTGCAAAATAAACAAAACAAAACAAAAGAAACTACACATTTTCTAAAGGTACACCTTCAGACGGCATAATTTCTTCAGAAATACACTTCCATACAACACAAAATTTCTTTTATCTAAATATGTAACATCCAAAGTCATGTTGGAGGTACAAAAAAAAAATTACTCATTTTCAACAAACCAAAAGTGTAGGAGAACAAGTCTAGTAAAACCCAAAGATGGGTCTTCTCAACATCTTACCTCAAATTTTTTTTCAGAAGTTGTGTAACTATTTGTATTAAACATGGCATCATATCCCATTACACACCTGAAGTGGTGTATGGGTAGACATAACATTATAGCCATTAGATCTTTGATCAATGGTCAAGATTAAAGTAAGAATAACATGCTTTACCTTTTCACCATTAAACATTCATATATATTACCTACATGTAACATGCTTGAAATTGAAAGAAAAACTATTCAAGTAACAAGGATCGACTTTGTAAGGTCAAAGTACTGGTATAAATCATTAACTGTGCTAAATTTCTTACAAACACATGGGCAACAATTGGAAAACATGCCACTAAATTGGATTTACAGTGCCAAAATTGAGTAAGAAACCTATGAAGTAATAAATTTAAAATAAAATAAAATAAAATGTAAAGCCAGGGCCAGACCCTTATGCGAAATGTAGAGTTTGGCTTCTGACAAAGTTCAAATATAGAACAATTTGCAGAAGGTAATAGTCTCATCATCCCAATACTAACTTTTGGTATGACATGAGGCTAAACCAATCAACTTCAACAGTTGAAAACAGCAATTGCAATGTCAGATTGGGAATGAAATCTTCCCTTTTTGGTTCAAAGTAATACTACACAGCTAGAAAAAATTTGACAAAACTCACCTGTATTTAATGGTGGTTATTGGATAAAGAAAGAAATCAGAACTTCTCATCTATCCAAGAATGAATCAAAATGTAAACTCATTTTGGATCCTATTTTGTCAAATTAATTCTGGCTATTGAGCATTTTCCAGTCCACATAGTCATCAAGCTGCTTTCCTTTATCATGTTACATAGTACATACATACCGTCCTTGCTACAAGCCTCTGCATATCTTCTTCCCTCTGTCCTCTTCTGGAGTTATTCTACGGATAGCTTTCTTCATTCCCTCCTTTGTTTCCCCAAGTTTTCCCGTATCAACTTTCTTCATTACCTCCTTCGTTCCCCCAAGTTTTCCAGTATCAACGATCATTTCCTCACGATTAGTTTCCTTTACAACACCATCCACATTGTTCACCATGTTTTCCTCCTCTGCAACTTTTATTACCTCGAGAAGTTCACATGGAGTAGCAGCTGGGTCCAGCACCCTGCAACCCTTTGGAGCATTAGGAGCTTCTTCGCCGGCAAGTAAGTGTGAAGGTACCTGATGAGAGAATCGAAGCATCTCCTTCCTCGGAATGATCTTGATCTCTTTCTCATCTAAGTGGTGGTGAAATACTGCCTTGAACCCGGCCACCTTGACCAGAGGAATGACAGTTACGCCACGTTCTTCATCAAAATCCTCGAGTACTTCAACCATATCAAACTTGTGTATCACATCACCTGCTGTTCGCTCGTTCCAGTCAGGAGACCAATTCCTATAGACGGCCCATACCTCCCCTTTTCGAGGATATATACAAATGGCTCCATCATTACCTTTTTTCCACCTAACCTTCTGAGAGAAAAAATGGACCGAGTTATAGATTTCGCGTCTGCCAATCCTGAATTCGCCACAAGTTTTTGGAAAGCCTAAAGCAATCCAATTTAAGGGGCCTGGTTCAATGTTGGTATTTGGGTAGAGCCAACTGAGCTGCAACTTGAATGGACATAGAGAGATCACTCTGTGAATCATAGCATAACGTCGAGGCATCCCATCATCAACATCATATGCAGCCCATACTTGCTTTTCACCGAAAGAAGTTTCAGTTCGATTCTTGTAAACATCATCGAAATCAGGATCTGGAACATCTACTAGCATTGCATCCAAAATTTCCGTGCAATTGTAATCAATGGTAGGAGCTGCAACTGACTTGCAAGCCTGCAATCTATTCCCCGCACCTTCTGACTTCCCAATTTTATTTTGAGCACAGATCTCAGAGTTTATTGCGGAAAATTCTCCTTTCCGGTTTGCTTTCTCAAAGCAGTCTCTACTCTTTTTCCCCACTGATTTACCAACAGTATTTGACTGAAACTCCTTGAGTTTCTTGCTAATTTCTTTTCTAGCTTTCTCGACAAGAATATTCTGAAGTTCAACTGGGGAGAGATCTCTAGTACAGTTGAACTTCTTGATTCCACTGCCTAAGTTAGATGCTCCATTTGCCTCCATGACCCCCCTTTTCCTCTTAGCCGGATTAAAGTAACCTTTTTTCGAAACATTCTGCTTCCTTCTTAAAGCCTCTTCCCTTTTGGTAGCTGCTTGTGCCTCCTCACGATCTCGTTTCACCTTACCATATGCCTGCTGAACCACATTTGCAGCTTGAGCCACATTAGAAACACCGGAAGTTTTCGTGAACGGAGCCCATTGGAAACTGTTCTTGTTAGACCCTGCACCAACATTTGGAGCTGCCATGTTGTTCTTTCCGGCATTAAATTTGCTCTTATTAGGTCCTTCGTTATCAGCCTTTTGCTTAAAATTCCACGAAGTTCCAGGTCTGATACCACTTTTGGGAGGCGGATTAGTTTCTACAGCCACAAATGCATCATGACAGCTAGGACACACGAGTTTAAGGTTAAGATACTTTACGAGATACTCATACTGCATATGACATCGATGGCAAGTAGTCCAAAATGTGGATTTTGATGTATTGGCAGAGGATGAAGTGGGTTGTTTGGCCGTATTCTTATGAGTCTTTCCACTTGAAGGCGTTTTCTTCTTACTGTTGTTAGCCACATTTGCCGTCGCTTTTGTCGATGAACCACCAAAAATGGTTGAACCTTTCTGTGGTTTTGCTTTTATCTTCTCATCATAAGCTGCTCTTCTAGCCTTATCGGACAGTATACTCCATGCCTCTGAAATAAGCTTAAAGGCCCCATCGGATCCGATGGACTTGTTCTTGTCAGGATGAAGCATGAGAGCTAGCTTCCTGTAATGTTTCCTAACTGTATCATCGTCAGCATGGGGGTTCACACCGAGTATACCATACCAATCTGCTTCTCCTTTTACTTTATTCTCGGCAGAAATATACACGTCGAGTGTAGCTATCATTTGAGGAATACCCTCAAGGGAAGGAAATAAATTCTGGGCTTTCAAAGCAAACTTCTTTGCTCCCAAAGGGTCCTTTGCAATAAACTTCCTCTCAGCGATTTCTTTAGCTCTGGTGGCCTCATCCTTATTGCACTCCATTTCACTCACCTGCCTTCTTGGCGTTCACGTCTATTTTCTATATAGACCAGTTTATAGATAGTTTAGGTTCACATACCGCTTCAGCAAGTGATCCGTCCTTGAAAATAAAACCCTATTAAGTAAAAGTAGATTTTAGTTAATAAGGTAATAACTTGCATTGCAAATTGAATTCAATCAAATTCAAATAGAGAAAATACAAGGGCACTATCTTTTGAGGGATGCTATAACACAATCAGATTTATAAAGGCATGTTGATTGGTCAGTAATTACAAAATAGTCAAGAGCAATACAGTTTAAACGAGTAGGTCCTACACAAGTTTTAGAAAAAATTATCACAGCAGAACTCAAACATCAAAGTATATTTCTGCTTGAGTGTGTGTTTGCAGTTGCATTATGTTCTAGTACGCACCATAATGCAACTGCAAACACACTCAAACGGTGTGTACTAGAACAAGATCACTTTTAATTGACAAATAACAATAAAAGGGTATCATCAAGCAGTGTTGTTAAATAGCGGCTAAAGCATAGCGGAATTCGAACAAAACCATATTGTTTTGCGCTTCGCTATTTAATACAAAATATTGTAAAATAGCGGCGTCATAGCATTGTTTCATACAAGAATTTGAACAAACTACTATTTTCCGTGATCCGCGAATGACAATACTGGTATCAAGAAGCCCGGATACATAATACAATAAAGGCACAATAAGATACAAGGATATCTGTCATTTAAAAAACTCAATATACGACTCAGCCTAGATACGTTAACAAAATTTTATAAATATATGTAACAGAAATGCAAAATATATGTAAATAGATGGGCAAAAGAGTAGAGAATGAAAGGAGCTTAGAGCAGAAAAATAGGAACACATTAAGTCAGGAAAAGTGCAAACCAAACCAATGAAGTAGATGCATGAATTACAGCCTAGAGCATAGTGCGATATCAACAACAGAAACAGAGCAAATAATGAGCAACAGCTACAAAACAATGCAATTCAGAACTCCACAATTCTGCAACCAGATCAACTCCATAGTTGGACACAAGAACATTTACAACAAAAGAAGTCTGGCAGCATAATAACACATTGGACCTTAAAAATCAAACAGACATTAAGTAGAAAATTCAAGAGTTACAAACTTACAATGGTACAAAAAAGTAGGTTAAAAATGGCGCTGCAAATGAGTCGCGTCATATCCGGGTGACAACCGTGTCATTAATTGGCACGACGTATCGAAACTGTATTCGATAACTATCGGTGAAATAAAAAATATATAAAAATAAAGAATAATATACAAAATTATGGGATATTTTCTGGATAAGTAAATGACGCGTGTCGGTATCGTTAAATGTCCGAGACAGATACGTTTCCTTTTGCGAAGTATCAAAGAATCAAGTTTTGGTCAGATCGAAAAGGAATGGTTGAAAACGAATTAATTTTTGGATACGTCAACGTTCATTGAATCGGTACAATAACAAAATGGCATTTCATTATATAAATGTTTTAAAACCCTAATCAAACCACCCGGTTTAACCGGTCAGACCGTGAATTGGCCGTATCTTCAGCCTCGACCATAAATTCAAACAAACAAACCATTAATTATAGCGAACAGCATGATGTGGGTTTAGATTTTTTAAAACCCTAATCAGACCAACCGGTCAACCGGTCAGACCGTGAATTGGCTTGGCGGTATCTCAAGTCAGATCACTCGTCAACCATAAATTCAAACAATCAGCCCGTTGACTATCGGTATCAGCATGCTAGGGTTTTAAATTTTTCAAAACATTGCATTAAATTCTTACATTTCGCACGTGAAAATGAAATCAAAATTCATACATAACATAAATAACACTACCGATCACAACTAAATAAAAATATAAACGAACAACCGCGCCAAAAAAACTATTACAAAATTGAACTTATTCATCAACTTCTTAATCCATCACAACACAAACAAGTTCATAATTCAAAAGTTCAAAAATTCAAAATCAAATTCACTCATTTCAAATAAAACATTAACAAGAAGAATCTAAACTTACCCAAATCACAATAACTTCAAAACTTCCAAGCTTCTAGAAATCACAGCAAGTTCCGGAAGTTCATTGCAATTTCTGGTGAAACTCTGAAAGAAAAACGAACAAAACCCTAAAATTATAATAATATCAAAAAAAAAATGAAAAAATGGGTAACCATAAAATCAGATAAAGTTGAGAACTTTAGCATGAAAAATGAGAATATGAAGTAAATGATTAAAGGGTCGTGAAAATGAAAAACAAAATGAAATTTTTTTGATTGTTTTTTTTTATCATTGTTATTGATTGTTAAGAAGAAAAATGGTGACTTACAATTGAAGGAAGATCGTTGAAGAAAATGACGAAATGAATTTGGTGAGAAAGTGTTTGGAATTTTGGTGAGAAAGTGTTGTTCTTTGTCACCGATTGTTCATGCTTCTTCACGCTCACACAAAACGCACTTTTAGTTCTAAGCTATTTTTTGTCTGAAATGAAATTTTACTTTAGGTTTTTTTGTTAGGGCATTTTTTTGTTGAAATTTATAGTTGAAATTTTGGACTTTTGAGTATAGAGGTGGTTATGGATTTGGGCCGACACGATTAGGTTGGACATCGGGTCGATTCGGCCCAAACCAAGGCCCTAATGTGGATGATTGCTCAATATGCTCCCTAAAATGTGGTATTTTACTTCCAGTAGTATATTTTGATATATTTAACATATGGTGAGGTGGATTGAGAAACCATCTTGATGTGTGGCCAAATCTTGTTTGGGTTGGGTGGGTCTTGGATTGGGCGGGTGGCGAGTGGGTCGGTTGAGTTGGCATGGGAAGCACGGCGTGTTTGGCCCACAAATGTTTTTGATGAATTTGGAAACAAACAAAAAATTAGAAAATTTCTCTTCTCACAAAGGAAATTGCTCATTCCCACGTGATCTGCCTAAACTACCCCCAAGTGACTTAAGCCACGTTCGGTAGCATCAGCGTGACTTAAGTCACGTTGACATCTACTGAGCGTGACTTAAGTCACGCAGGTTATACACCAACGTGACTTAAGACATGCAGGTTATACACTAACGTGAGTTAAGTCACGTAGGTTATATTCCAACGTGAGTTAACTCACGTTCTGTTTGTGTCAGCAAACAGAACAGCAGAAATGAGTGTTTTCCCTATTTTCATTCATTCATCCATTCATTCTTTCATTTTCATCCTTTTTTTATCCATTCAATCATTCATTCATTCAAAGTTATAATACGTAAAAAATAAAACCAAAAATGTACCAAAATGTCGTGCAAATGCGCAAAGGCGCGAGTGTAAATATATTACATCAAAATCCCCCGAAATGTCATAAAAACATCTAAAAATATACAAATGGATGAAAAACACTAGAATAAGATCCCTACTCCTCTGGACTATGGTTCCTAATCCTCATCCGGGGAACCGGCTCCTCCTGCATCATGTGATACTCCTCTTGGATGCCCTGCAACACACCGGTAAAGTATGCATGCTGCTCATGAAACTCCAATGCACTCTCCACTCTGGCTCGGATGTTCCCAATAATCTGGAGTGGGTCGGGAACCTGTATGGCATACTGCTGCTGAATAATAACCTCCTCGTAAGGAGGGACAGGAGTTGTGTACTCAGTAACGGGCGCAGGGTCGCTCATAATAGGATGAGATACCCTATAGAACCAAGCAATGTACCCCTTTCTACTCCTCCACTCCTGACCTGCTGGTGTCTGCCGACCCCGAAGCGCTTGTGGAAGGACATGGACTAGAAAATCCTGAAAGGTCATAGCCACATCCTTTGCCCTAAGAGTCTCAAACGTCATAGGAGATCTGAGGATGGTCTAGACATAGTAGTACTTCCTAAGAACCCGCTTCGGAAAGTGAATGCACATCGTTGTATTGTTGGCCATGATCAAACCCGAGTACCAGCAAATGTCATGGAAAGGCGTAACGTCCTGCTGATCCTCGTACGACCTCCAGATGACATCAACATTCACCATCAAATCAATCAGGCGTCAGTAATGTGAAGCAGCAGCATGGCCCCTCGGTGGATGAAACCGGCCAGCACGCGGGTCAGCACAATCTTAGTCCGCATCAAGATTCCTCGGATAAAGCTTCAGGAAGTGCTCCAAAACCCATGCCTACAAACATAAAAAGACACAATAATATCAACACAAGTATAATACAAACAAATATTTTAGCATCACAAACGCATAAACAGACACAATAATATCATAAGTCATTTATAATATGCTATAGGAAAGAAAAAATATCACCTTAAGTAGAGACATGTAACCACCAACGGCGCCAATGGTCGGGTCCGTAGCAAGAGAAAGCTGAGAGTAGAGAAAATCAAGTGTCATCCCGCCCCAGGACCACTCGTGCACCGTATTCAAATCCTGCAGCATAGTCAGCCTTAACAGATTAACGTTTTTGTTGTGCTTGTTGGCAAAATGGTGACGCCAACCAAGAACAAAAAAAAAACGCATTTATGCACATAGCCTTAGTCCTCTCCAGCTCCTCCGCCTTCTCCTCATCAGCAGACTGCTTCAACTCATTACACTTGTGCAGGAGTCTTTCATACACAATCTTCATGTTAGGTTTACTAATATATCCACCTCACTGTTTATTTACCTCAGACATCGCCTCCTCCTCAATCAAACTCAGCTCGCTCTGCAGCAGCTCCATACCGGCCTCGTAGTCTACATCGCTGTCGGCCATGAGCCTCCCATGGATGGCGATGTGTAAAAGACACGCCACATCATCTAGTGTGACAGTGATCTCCCCAACGGGCAGATGGAAGTTGTTGGTCTCCCCATACCATCTCTCTGACAATGCGGTGATGAGGCCAAGGCTGATGTTCTCATACCCAATCTGAAGGAGGGGGCAAGACCAGATCCATCCATCCGCTCCCAGAACCATAAAGCTCCCCGTCCCGGGACTGTCAGCTTCTTCCCGTGCGAGGCAGGGGTCACCCGATGCGTACTCCGAAACCGAAATACAAAATTTAAACGAACAACAAACCGTTAAAAATATAAACATTTCAATAACTAAAAAAGACATAACAGTTTAATCGTAAAAATACAATAATTAAAATGAACATTAAACATTTTAACATAACAATTAAATCGTAAAATTAAAATAAAATAAACAATTAAATTGACACGTAATTAATTAAAATATTTTAACATAACAGTTAAATCGTTAAATTAAATTAAGATAAATAATTAAATTGACGCGTAATTAATTAAAATATTTTAACATAACAGTTAAATCCTTAAATTAAATTAAAATAAACAATTAAATTGACGTGTAATTAAATTGATGTGTAATTAATTAAAATATTTTAACATAATAGTTAAGTCGTTAAATTAAATTAAAATAAACAATTAAATTAAGGCATAATTAAATTGACAGGGTAATTAAATTGACGAGTAATTAATTAAAATATTTTAACATAACAGTTAAATCGTTAAATTAAACTAAAATAAACAATTAAATTGACGCGTAATTAAATTGATGCGTAATTAAAATATTTTAACATAAAAATTAAATCGTAAAATTAAATTAAAATTAACATATCAATTGACATGTAATTAAATAAAATTAAACAATTAAACTTATAGTGCGTCGCTCCAAAGTCTGTATGCCACATGTCTACTGAAATTCGGTATAAGCGACATGTCAGTAGGGCCCCCAGGAAATCCCTTCGGTCTGGCCTCCTCCTGAGCCTCCTGCTGGGCCTCACCTTCTTGATGCTGAGGCTGAAGTTGCTCATATTGTGTCTATGGTTGCCGGTGATGTGTGGGGTCCACTACCTGGACGCACCTACTTGGGACGACGTCCCCTCCACACCCTCATTTCTAACGCTCCTAACGCCTTGTCTACTTTGAACAGGAGGGCGCGCAGCCGCCTTTTCGGCCCGTGCACTCTGTGTTATGCTCTCCCTGCCTGATCTCAGCTTGTCCGGTCTCTCAGACATATCTACACAACATAAAACAATGCAAAAAATCAATGATTTTCATAGGGACATTGTGTCATTTCTAACTAATCAACAACAACAATTCAAATTGTACCCAAACTATCACATTGTGTCATTTCAATCTCTACACTACCACATTTCACTCAAACTCACTATAATCAATATTAACAATTTAACTTCTAACTAATTTCATCATTAACATTGCTGAAAAAAATCATTGAAACATTTTATCAAACACCTAGAGTGCAACATTAACACTATGAGTTCATTGTCCAATTTTAATCTATAAACTACCACATTTGAGTCAAACATACTCTAAACAACATCTAAATTATAATTCCTAACTTGTTTCATCATTAACAATCCTAAAAACTAACATGCAAATCAAATCCCTAAAAACCTAAATATGTGAAATTTCTCAACAACAAAAAAAAAATTTAAACCATAAAAAACCCGATGCAATAGGTTATAGAACACTTACTTGATTTTGGGTTGAAATTGGCGCAAAAATGGTTGAAATCGCACTTGGAGAGGGAAAATTCGCACTTGAAAGATTTGAAAATGGAAGGGAAGAATGGTTGATGTTCTGATTCTATAACAGAACGCAACGTGACTTAGCGAGCGTGAATTAACTCACATTGATATATATCAAATGTGGCTTAAGTCACGTAGGGGTATTTTCAAAACTTTCTATGAGAATGAACAATTCCCTTTGTGAGATAAGCAATTTTCAAAAAATTATTTGTATAAAAAAGAGTGTGGCCCATCGGCCTTTCATTTATTTTCTTCTCAACTTTAACCATTTTTTCGTTCACCTGCCACAAAGTAAAAATCATTCACAAAATAAAATTTATAATAAGATCTATAATTTTATCTAAGCATAGTAATATTGAAATATATATATATATATATATATATATATATATATATATATATATATATATATATATATGATTCTTACTATAAAGAACGGTAAAAGTTAACTGTAAAAATATTACAATGAAGACCAAGGATGGTAATTTTATGTTGTAAATTCCAAGTTTACAGTATATTTATCTTTAAAAGATATATGCACCAGGAAAAATGTTAACGCTGCAATATGTATAACACAATTAGCGGTATGTTTTTCTTTTTTTAAACATAATATGTATTCCATGTTTACGGTATGTTTTTCTTTTTATTCACAGTAAAAGTCACTTTCAACAAATTTTATATAAAAATTATATACTACCTCCGGCCCTAAATATATGACATTTTTGTCAAAATCACGAGAATTAAAAAAGTTGGTAGTAGTATTAAATTTGTGTATAATTACTATTGTTTTTACAATTTTATCCTTAAGAGAGAAAGTTAGTTTATGTTTTTAAGATAATATTTATTGTTGATTGAAGAAAAAGATACAAAATAAATAAGGGTATGTTGATAAAAAAATAATTAATGTAATTGAAAATACCAAACAAGTCTTATAAAAGGAACAAAATATTTTTTCAAAAGAGTCTTATATTTTCAAAGAATCAAATTTTGGTAGGATCGTAATAGAATGGTTGAAAACTAATTAAATTTTAATACTTTAACTAGTAAAAGACCCGTGCGAAAGCACGGGTCACGTAATATTGCGCTAATTATATATAAAAATAAGTAGATTGTTAATATTGTCGAATGTTTAAAAATATTAAATGAAAATTATCAGTATTAATGTAATGTTTATATTAAATATTTTTCTCTTCTATATATAAAAATATGTTAAATAGTTGAATCACGCCGATTTCTTTTGTTTTAGAAAAAATGAATTGCGCCAGTTGCGTGTTTTTTTTGCTTATATATACGATAACAAATCTTTATGTACATATATGAGAAAGTCGACATGATAAAATTTTGAAAACTCATGAATATTTTCAAAATATCAAGATTAATCTTGTGTTTCTATTAAATCACTTTTTATTTTATATGCAAAACAACGTTCAATGTTTGCACCGCTCCCGTTGTAGATTTTATGTGATTATATATACAAAAACAAATTTTATATACATATGTGAGAAAGTCAATATGATAAAATATTGGAAACTCGTGACCATTTTCAAAATATAAGCATTAATGTAGTGTTTCTATAAAATATTTTTTTATTTTATATGCAAAACACCGTTTAATGTTTGCACCGCTCCCGTTGTATATTTTATGTGATTATATATACAAAAATTTATATACATATATGAGAAAGTCAATATGATAAAATATTGAAAACTCGTGACTATTTTCAAAATATAAACATTAATGTAGTGTTTCTATTAAATTATTTTTTTATTTTATATGCAAAACACCATTCAATATTTGCATCGCACCCATTGCATATTTTATGTGTTTATATCTGCATAAACAAATTTTTACTTACATATATGAGAAAGTCGATATGACAAAATTTTGAAAACTCATAACTGTTATTGAAATATTAACATTAATGTAATGTTTTTATTAAATAATTTTTTATTTTATATCTAAAAAACCGTTAAATATTTGCATCGCGTTAGTTGCGAGTTTTATGTGTTTATGTATGTGAAAACAAATTTTTATGTCTTGATATGATAAAAGTTTGAAAATCCATAAGTATTCTCAAAATACCAATATTAATGTAATGTTTCTATTAAATATTTACACCGCGCTGATTGTAGATTTTTTTTTATAATTATATATACTAAAACAAAATTTTATGTCGCTACATGATAAAGTCGATTGATAAAAAATACCAATGTCTATAAAAAATAATAATAGAGGCATTGATTCCTCTATAAATTTGATGCGTCTAGGAAAATAATTTTTTTTAGACCAGCCCTGGGTTCCTCTGTAAAAAAAGTGGCATTGGTTAAATAGAAACAACTTTTGTGACTTTGAAATTTTATTTACTTTATTGTCACAAGTTTTTATTTATTTACCAGTTACAAATATCTGTCACACGTTTTTCTATATTTATTTAACAATTTTATATATTTATCTCGTATTTTTTATGTATAAATAACAAATATATTACTCATATTTTAATATTTAATAATAACAAATATGCCCCCACAGTTTTTCTATATTAATGAAAAATGCGTCCCCCGCTTTTTTAGGAGTACATTACAAAACTGAAGTTACTCTTAAATTTAACTCAAAACTCGAGACATTAAATTTTGCTTCTGCATCATGACAATAACATGCTTGTTGCCTTAGCTTAATATATTTTTGAACTTGAGAGCGCCTTTATGAAATCAACGGAAAAAGTTCTAAAATTGAATGGTATGGATTAAATTTATGTATGGAAATTAGTAGTAGAATATGTAATTAAATCTTTATTTTTAAACATTTTCTGGCTTCATTTTTTTATTTCAATTTTTCGACTCTATTATTATTGTCTTCTATTGTTGTTGGCTTTGGAGCCATCCCACTTTCATGTTTAATGACTTTTCATATAACTATTTCTTTTGTCTGCATGCTTGGGAAAAAGAAAATAAATTTTTGGAGAGAAAATTGAGTATTAGGAAATGAAAAATGCTGATGAGTCTTAATTGGGAGCAAACAAATGTGATTAATAATGACTCAATTGGAAATTACTATTGACCACACTAAATTAAAGATTTCATTAGATTAAGTGAGGGTAATTAAGTAAAATTGGTGGTAATTAACTTTCTTATTATTGTAGTAGAAGTCCATTGAATCGGTACAATAACAAAATGACAACCCATGAATGAATTGGTTGTATTGTTAGTCAAAATACTCCTCAACCATAAACTCGAACAATCAAACCAATTAAAAAGTGTTAACTATATGTATCAGCATGTTGAGGTTTAGATTTTTTTTTATAAAAAAAAAATACATTAAATTCTTACATTTAGCACATAAAAACGAAATCAAAATAAAATTTAAAAAGAGAGAATTTGTTAGCAGTATGTTTTTTTTCTTCTAAAATCAAATTTGACTTTTGCTTTTTGTTAGGAATGCATTTTTTTTTTGTCGAATTTATAGTTCGAAATTTGTGAGTCTGGAGTTTGTGTTGTTCGGCCTAAGACCATAACCACCTTTAGAGAATAACTAATGATATTTACTAAACACTCTAGGTAGTATCCTCGTGATGGATCAATCAATGTAAATATAAATATTACTCTTAATGTGTGTGTAAATGCTTGATATTTCTTTTTCTATGATTTGGGAAACGTTATCATCAGTCTATCTACATAATAGACTCTATGTTTTAATGTAATCTTATTTCACAATAAAGATTGACTACGGATACTTTAAGAATAATGTTCTTATGTTTAATGGAGTCTCACAATTAAGTCGTATTTAATATTCCATTAAACGGATTAACTATTTCAGAGACTTTATTATTTTGAAATAAAACAATCAACAACGAAATGTCTTATTATTATTAATTTTTTTGAGCAATTTATTATTAATATTATTATTATTACTTTATATTCACGAATATATATTTATATCAAAATCATGATAAAGAGTCAAATCCAATCAAAGGATTGGCTATCTAGGCTTACTCCAATCCAACAGAGACATAATCAGAAAACGATATTTTCTAAAGGATTAAGATGTCCTAAAGCTCAATAACTCAGTATTTACTAATTGTAAGGCCCTCAAGGCAATCCTACACACTTAAGACCTAAACAACCTTCACTATACATTGGGAAGCATTTTAGGGTGTTACATAACTTGTATTTCATTAAGATTATTATACAAAAAAAATATAGGGAACACATTATGTAAATACTTAATCTTACTAAAGCGATAAAACTTTGATTGTTTGATGACGTGCTCAAAATTTAGCATTTGATATTCTCTTTGAACAATTAAGTTTGTAACTTTTAAAGTTAGAAAGACCCTAAAAAAAATTAAGCTAGAAATGATTGCTTGATAAAATCAAATAAAATATAATAATGCTCATTTGGAATATACCTTGAAATATAAGGGAAAAAAAATAAAGAAAATCTAGTTTGTACTAACATAGATCGAATGATATAGAAAGATACATCAGTTTATGGAGGACAAAGTTGGAAAAGTATTCTTAGATTGTCGTCAGTGATTTATATTTGGAATTATAAGGTAAATGGTTGAGTCATTATTTGAAAAAAGTTTTTGTTTTGGTTTCAAATAAAATGTTTTATATTTTATTTTTTAATTGAATAGATACAATGTCATTTAAATTTGAATATTGTTAGAGCCCATTCAATAATGACTTATGACAATCTATAATTGTTGAAAGAGTTGAGAAATATAGATTTTGGTCCTACAAGTTAAAGAATACTTTGAGAGCGGAACTACAAAGTTATTTGAGGTTATTGAGTTTGAGAAAGAGATATGGTTAAAAGAACAAACTTGAGTGAAAAAGAATTTATTCCAAACCAAATCTTATAGTTGTTATTGATATAGTAAATTTCGATCCTCATGAGAAAATTTTGTTCTTCCTCTTAATTGAAAGTTGTTTCTATCTTTTGATCAAGTAGTATTTTATGTTTTGAGTGATGTCATTAGTTTTTGTAAAGCACCCTTTTAGTTTAGATCACATACTTCACACAAGTGTGTTGTTAGAAAGGTGTGAAGTTTGGAGTCAAGTTTTGTGTTTAATTTGTCCAAAATCCATTTTTAGTGATTTGATTCAATTCATATATTGCATTGTCTATCTTGAATCAAATCATTAACGCTCTTGGGTGTTTTGCTCATGAAAATTTGTACAAAATCTATTCTTTAGTGTTTTGATTCGATTCATGTATATTTTGAATCGTATCAAACAAGTTCTCGGGTGTTTGGCTCATGAAAAGAGAATACGAATCATTCAAATATTCTCTCATACTATTCAATCTTCATCTCAAATTTTTTTCAATCGATTCAAATATTCTCTAATACTATTCAATCTTCATCTGAAATTCTTTGAATCGATTCAAATATTCTCTGATACTATTCAATCTTCACGACAACCCGAATTTCACATTTTACACTATTGAATCGATTCAAGACTTTGATGATTCAATTCAAACCCATTTTTCAATGTTATTTTGAGTCAAACTTACTCCTATCTCACTCACCTATACACACACATACACACACACACACTTTTCTACTCATTGAAATAATTTGCAAATAGGCTCTGAAATCTCCAAACTCTCTCTCTCTCTCTCTCCATCTTCTTTAGATTAAACACTTTTTCTAAAATCTTTGTAGAGTGTGAGGTCTAGATTGTTAGGGTGTTATAGGACTTTTAAGATTTGTTTCTCTCAAGGGTCTTGGTGGTGGATCAAGGACCTAAAGAAAAAAATGAACTTTTTGCCTCCAAAGGGTTTTGGGGTTGTTTCTCAACTACTCAAGGTTCAAGGGGATTAAAGCTTCAGACATAGCAAAGACGAATTTTCAGAGTAGAAGTTCAAAGGATTGCATGGAGGCTTGAGATTGGAAGACCTTGTGGTTGTCCAATTTTAATAGGTCTTAAAGATTGGATCATGTGTGATTGCTTATCATAAAAGATTTTGGAATCGAAGGAATCTTTGTAATCATACACTTGTAAACATTTTTCATCACAGTGGAAGACCGTGATAGAGACGTTTTCTATCACGAAGAAAGGACGTACCCCTAGAAAGGACGAAAAGGGGGAACCTCTATAAATCTCAGTGTTCTTTTCCCTCTAATCTTTTTAATTTGAACATTATATTTTTGTGTATATGAATTCATTGTGTGAAGTGGTTATTAATTGATTGTGAGTTTACTTTGTACCAAAACCTAATCTCAATTTCCTTAATTGAGATTTTACAGATTCAATTTTCTAACAATCAAAGTTGAAAATTAACTTCAAACAATTATTTCATATACCTTGTGTTCATTTGTAGTTAGTGTGATGTTTTGTTAATAGGTTTGGTTGGAGATAGTTTAATTTTGTGATTTAAATTTGTGTATTGTTTGTTGTATTTTGTTAAATAAGATTCAACCGTGGTTTAAAAAAGATCAATAGTGAACTTCTCATTCATATTTGAATCTTTATTTCTTACGTTGTTTTATTCATATCATCATATTAAAGCATACTCCAATAGTCATCGTTTTCTAACTCACGCTTTCACAAACTCTTTTAAAACCGAAAAGCGTCATTCACCCCCCCCCCCTTCTCTCTCTCTCTAGCGCACTCTTGGTATCATCATATAGACTAACATCAATCGACTTTAAAAATTGGTTCATGGAGATCAAACTCCACACATCAGATGTTGGAAATGATTGACTAAAAGACAAATTATATTCGATATTATTGAAATATTTTTGTCTGGATAGTCATGACACCTTTTTTTTTACAAAAACAAAATGAAATTCATTCATTCAAATTGATAGATTACATCATTCAACATCGTTAAAAAAGTAAATGATGAATTTGCGAAAAAACTAACAACATCCAAGTTAATAACATACAACGTCAAAATGCTTACAAATAATATGATAAAACTAAAGTGACCAGAATACCCATGCCTCAAGATCTACAACGTTGACGTTTAAATCATTGATTGAATAGTCGATCTTTCAATAAGAACCAAATAAACACTGAAACAAAACATGAAATCCAACAACACCGGACAAGACGACGAACAATGCAACGCCACACTCATATGACGAAATCACGGAGAAAAAATCCAAATATATGCGAAAATCGCTTATTTAAATTGAAATTGAGAGAAAAAGGATGAAGATAGGTGATTTTGGGTCAAAAATTGACCCAAAACCATCCCATAAATGAAGAAAATGGAAGAAACAACCTAGAAAAAAAAAAATAAGGGCGGCTTGTTGAAAAGGGAGGAGCCAGAGGGGAATTAGCTTTTACTCCCTTTGTCCCATAACAAATGAGCCATTTACAAAAAAAAAATGTCCCAAAATAATTGACTAGTTTTACTTTTCAATACAATATTAATTAGTTTTTTTAATTATAACTCTAATTAATATTACTTTCATCACTCCAAATTCAATATATTCTACTTTGCATTTATGATAATGAGAATGCACTAATACTTGACAAGACACTCAAACCCATTTTTCTCTCTCTTTCACTTATACATTTTTTCTTAATATATGTGAAATGAACAAAAGACTCACTTATAATGAAAGAGAGGGAATATTAATTGAATACATATAGTCACGATACTCATTGTTTGACATAATTTTGGATCTATATAAGGTGTAAGTCAATATGATGTTTTTTAACAACGACATTAATGAAATAATATACATGGCACAATCATAGAAATTTTTATAGAATCCATTTACGAGTTAAAGAAGTTGTCTTGCTGGTAGTATTACAAAGTCTCATAAGGTAATTGTTTTATTTGGTCTTAAGTTTATTATAATGTAGAATTGTGAGTATTTCATGATTAGTGGGAATAAGTCTATATTCCTATTATAACTTGTAAATTTTTTTTATTTCATTATATATGCGCTTGTTGCGTGAAATCAAGAAATCTCTAAAGATAGTTTAGAGATGAAAGATCTTGGAGATGCCTCCCTTTTATTAGGCATTTTGATATTTGTATATTTTTTCTCAAGACTTTCAATTAACACAAAAAAGTTATATATCGAATAAAGTTTCAAGTAAATTCGACACTAAGACAATAAACTACAGGATACTTCAATTATCAAGGGTCGTTATTATTTAGTCTCAATTATTGCCTTAAAAAAAACTTGGAAATTCATAAATCTAAGTATCTTCATATATGATTCGGTTGTGGGAGCCTTTTGCATGATCTTATTTATATGTATATTAAAGGTTTAATTGCAGTTTTAGTCTTTATATTTTTATAATTTTGCAAAATTGGTCCCTCTAATTTGAAATTTGACAGTTTTGATCCCTCCATCAAATATTTGGTCTAAAATATGGTGGTGATATGATATGTTTGAAATGAAGCTTTTAAGAAAACTTTGTTACAATTTCATTGATGTTGATTTTTTCCATTATTAAATCATATACCACGGCAGTTGAAACATATCTCATCATTAATTTTAGTTCAAAAATATAATAAAAGGACAAAAAAAATGTTAGATTTTAAAATATGGAGACCAAATTCACAAAATGGTAAAAATAGGGGGACCACAATTGCAATTAAGCCTACATTAAAATAGTGTACATAATAATGTACGTTTTATATCCTTTTTCACCTCGCTTCTTCTTGTTTAAATCTAAATTCTCAAATTTAAAAGTATTAAAACAATCGTATCTATTTTTTTAAGCAATGTCTTTATTTATGAGAAATGATTTGAATTTAAGAACCCAAAAGAATGAGTCATTCATCTCTAGTCGTAGATTAAAATTTATGGTTGACACATTCACGAAATGTAACATAAACAAAGACAATACAACAAGAACATAACTTAAAGGTTAGCCGTGGAAAAATAATGTTATATAAATGACCTATTAAAAAACCTACATGATCGTTATAAAAAAAAGATCATGGGGAATAATTGACCCATTTCAATTTTCAATGCAATATTAATTACTTTTTTTCAATTGTAACTCTAATTAATATTACTTTCATTGCTCTCAATTCAATATATTCTATTTTGCAATTATGATAACGGGGAACGCACAAATACTTGACAAGGCACTCAAAACCATTTTTGTCTCCCTTTAACTTGTACACTTTTTCTTAATATGAGTGAAATGAACAAAAGATTCGGTTGAATTTGGACACAATCATCAACCATAAAAAACTTATCCTCTGCTCTCTATCTCTCTCTCTAGATAAACCGCCCTTTACTCCCTTTTCCAAATCCGCCGCTTGTGGCCTCCCACCATGTAATCCTTGTTTTGGGTGGTGCGATGAGTGGCGTTGGGCCCTCCGTACCACCATTTCCTCAGATCTACTTTTCGGCCGATGGGTTTCCATTCCTCTGTTCCCTGTCTTCTCCTTCAAGATCCGGTGATCCCGCTTGTCTCCTCCATTTTTGTTCGTTTGAAGGTGGTTGTTGGTAAGCTTCTGGTTTTGGTTGGTGATTCAAGGTTCGGAGCCGAGTTGGTGGGTTTGGGGTTTTTTGCCTGGTGGCTCTTCTTGCTCTTTTCAGATTCAAAATGGGTTGGTTCATTGTCTTCTTGGTGGATCTTGCCTTTCAGACCTGTTTAGGCTCGGGTTTCACCGTTTTTTAGTTTCCACACTGTGTTGTTGTTTGTTTGTCATCGTTTTGTGTTACTGTTCATGTTCGTTTTGTGATTCTGTGTGTTTTTGTTATGAGATTGGGTGGTGGCATCATATGTGGCTATGCGGTGGTTTGGTTGCGTAAACCCGAAAGGGTCTGATTATTTTAACCCGAAAGGGTTGTTTGGTGTTCTTTGAAAGCGGTTGAATTGATTATGCTTGATGCTTGATTCTCTGATATTCCAGGTCTGTTGAGATCTGCAGGTCTCAAGACTTCAGGGCTACTTATTCTCCGGTACTTCTTATCCATCTCAGTTTTGCGATTGAGATTGGACTGTTATGTTCGAAAGAGCTTTTATGCCTGCTGCGTTGTTCAGGAGGTTGCTGGTACGTGGATCGTGATACTATGTTGGTGGTCGATCCATTCGCCAATTGTGAACCTGGTTGATCCTATGGACGGTGGTCACTCTTCACCTTTTTTTTTTGTAATCTGGTTTCGATCCCGTACACGGGTTTGCTAGGTTGCGCACGTGAGGACCGTTTTGTTTTGTTAGGATTGAGTATGTTGGTCCACTTGATTTGTATTTTCATGTTTTATACCCACTTGGGTTGTACCTAGGTCAGGTTTTATGTCCCCCTAGTCTCTGTATCTCGTTTTTTATTTATTATAACTCCTTTTTGCCTAAAAAAACAAAAAAAAAACAAAAGATTCGGTTATTATGGGACGAATGAAGTATATTTTGTTTTAAAAGCATGATAAAATAATTGAATGCAACTCATTATAAACAATTTATTTCATTGATATGTATGAGATGAATATTAGTATTTAGGGATGACAATTTGATCCAATAATCGACCATCCACTCATTAAGTCATTCAATCATCCAACAAACAAACAATTAGTTAATTGATTAGATTGAATCTATCCACTCATATTTTTTATCCAATGGATCAATTAAAATCACAATATAAATCTTATAGATTAAATATAAATGATTTTTTTTGCAAAATTAATAGTTTTGCCAAAATATTAATAAACTTTATAAATAAATAAAAAAACTAAAAAAGAAGAAGAAAAACAAAATATTTAAATTAATTTTTAAAAATTTAAATTAAATATTAATAACATGTTTGAAACTAAATAAAAAAAAGTTTATCAATATTTTTAATGAGAGTCAACCATTGTGGTCAATGGAATTTAATATTGTATTAAATTTGATGAATATTTGTTTTTTTTAATAATTGATGAATATTTGTTATTTATTTGAGTAAAATATTTAAAATATAAAAAATGTGATGACGAGGTGGCAGCGTCAATCAACACTGGAGCTTCAACGTGACCCAACTGAAGCTTACTATCCACCGATGTGGGTAGAGGTGGCAAAACGGGCCTAACATATCAATTCGACCCGTTTAACCCACTATTTGTGATAGGTTGAGTCGAATTTTCGAATTCGCCCCCAATAGTTGGTCCATCCCGTTTAACTTGCTAAAAAAAGGGTAGTGCGAGTTGGGCGCAAGGTGGTCCGCTAACTCGTCAACTTGCTATTATTTGTTTATTTTTTTGTTCAATAGTTAGGCAAAATTTAAAATGGAGCAACCCAATAACTCATCATAACCCAACCCATTAAAAAAACAACTATTGCTTAAATAAATTTAGGATTTTTTTAACAATAATCTATCTATCGTGAGAGTTGTGAAACCGAAAAAGAAACTCTCTTATAGAACTGAGAGTCATTGTGCTTCATAGGGTTCTATGTTACTAGTGCTCCATCTCCTATTGCTCGTGCTTTCTTCTTTTGTTGCTCCTCATCTTTTTTCTAGACAATGATTGATGTGGGGTTGACTTACTTTACTAATTGACTTACTAGAAAAATTATGCATCGAATTTATTGTGAGACTTATGTTATGCTTTTGAGTTTATTTTGATTGATGGATTTGTTTTATGTTAGTAGATTCATTTTATTTTGAGACTTGTTTAATGTCGTTGGATTTAGAATGGTAGCATTATTGTTATTAGTTTTGATGTTGAATTTGTTAAATACGTTGATGTTGTTGAATTCGTCTCATAAGCTTGTTTTTACCAGACATTTATTTACAACTAACTTTATTTTTAAACAACAACAACAACACAATTTGTTTATAACAATAAAATTGTCCAAAAATGCATTTAAAAAAGTTTTTTTTTGGACGGACCAACTCCCCAACCTCGTTAGCCAGCCACTAAGCAGGACGTGTTTGAATTTTGGACTCAGTCACTTAAATTGACTCGGCTTGTCTCGTCCCGTTTTGGGCGGACTTAAGTAGGGTGAGCCGACCAGCTTTACTATCCCTAATTGTGGGGTCATCTAAGGACCATTGTACTCTGTCATGGGTCGCACAGAGCGTTGTCATGTGCTGGGCTGCTGGCTGCGACCGTCGTACTTCGTCGTTGACTCTAGCCTCAATTATTTTTATATTTTAAAAAATAATAAATTATTATTTTCCTTTAAAAATTATATTTAGGAATTAAAAAAACTTTATTGGGCCGTTAAAAAATTATGGTTTTAGGCTGGATTTAACTAAAAGCAAAAAAAAATACGTCTTAAAATGTTAACATATAATATATTAAAAAAAAATTGTCAAGTTTTCGGTTGGCTAAAAATTCACTTTTTAAGGTGAATAAATTGAAAATTCGGGGTTTGAATCCCAACCTATGCATGTATAATGCAACGTCCCTACCAACCACCGTAACAAAAAATTATTAATATATTTTACTAGGTGGATATGATGGATATCCATCCATGGAAAATATCATAATTGATGGATCAGATGAATTTTGTGTTTAATGGATGAATTGGAATAGATTATTTAATTTTTTTAATGATTTGTTAATGGACCAATGAATTATTTTGAATAATTCATTACCATCCAAATTCAAATTCATCCAATATCCATTAATTTGTCCACCCTAGTATTCATATTTTAGTCTTTGAACTTAAATGATTAATAAATATAAATTAATAACGTTCCAGAGTACACATATTCAAATTCAGACCAAAAGAACATTGGTTAGATTTTATTTATTTTTCGATCAAACTTTAATTGTAATATTCTTTTTCTTTTCCTTTTTGAAGTTATCTCTCTCGTTCTAATGGAGAGTGAATCATATTAAATTAAAGTTCAATTGAAGGTAAATATAGTCTAACGATAATATTCTACTTAAAATTCACACTCAATTTCTTCAAATAATTTGTCCTAAGAGGAGCTCATTAATCGCATAAATCTAGCAAATAATACCATTTTTCTCACAAACAATAGGGTTAGGAAAAAAAATATCCTTCGTAGATTTGTCAGACACAATTGCTTGTACTAAAATCTATTCTCTCAACCAAAAATCATCTAACTCATCATGTCTAATCTTTTGCAACTTGCAAGCACATGTGAAATAAATTTGTCGTTGCCATGTGTCATCCTCTATAAACCATCGTTGGCTTGCTGACATACTAAAAGTTAAGGGTCTATTGTTTCTTTATAAAAAAGTCTGCGTGTTAAAATCGATATGACATTTTGATGAGATGATAAGACATGTATTTAAAATTAATTAGAGATTTTGACTTCGAATTCAAACTTTACAATAAAACAATGACTTATTTTAATTCTTATCATAGAAAACAGGAAAGTATATTTAATGGTTACACGTATTATTGTTAGTAGAAAAGAAAAAAAACTATTATTAAAATAAACACGAACAGTGTAGTAAGAAAACACATACTAACATATTAAAAACCATAGCTAAATCTTGTAAAAAAAAAGATAGCTAAATCAAACACTAATTAACAATTTCTTATTCTTTTTTTTTCTATAAGTAACTTATTGGTTAAAAATTCACCATTCAAGATGAATAAGTGAGAAATTTAAAGTTCAAACTCCAACCCCTGCATATCATAATATACTTACCAATTAAGCTATATTCATGAGGACCCCTTATGACATGTCATCTTACGTTATTTTGAGCATATGTTTTTAGTCATTTTATTTAGGTTTTGATCCAATTTAGAGGAGTTTTAGAACAATTGTATGTGGTTTTTGGGACATTTGGTAATGTTTTCATTTCGGGTAATGTAATTATAGTTTTCCCGAAACCAAACAGTTCTTAGGTGTTTTTGAGGCAATTCACTGCAAAATCATGCAAATCGACAAAGGAAAGCATCTCAAGAGGATTTTGGAAGACCATGAACGAAGTTTTAAGAGGCATACGAAGACATTACAAAGAGGAGAAATTCTATTTCAAGTCCTAAGACAAGTTCCATGGAAGAAAACACTCAAAAATAGGAAGAAAAAAAGGCAAAAGCATACTGCCATGTTGTGGGGGCGCGCCCCGAGTGTGTAAAGTTTGCACTGACGCACCCCATGTGTCATTCCACGCGTGCGCTTTCGGGAGAAAACAACTTTTTGTTGTTTTTCTCCAGCGGGTTTTAGGAAAAAACCTAGTTTTTCAGCCCAAATCCACTTGGAAATCAACCTATAAATACAACTCCTCTCATTCACAAATTCTCATTCAGAATGAAGCGGTTCGAAATGAAGGCAAGCGCTAGAAGCTTCAAGGGAGGAGTCTCTCTCCTCAACCTTAGTCTCTATGGTATGTTTTATTTCTTTTATAATTTGTCTTTAGTTATAATGAGTAGTTAAACCCTAATTGAGTAGGGTTCAAAGATGAACCTCTATTTTATTTGTTGCATTAATTTTAATTAAGTCTTTTATTCATATATTTTATGTGTCCTGTTTTAATTTTATTATGCAAAGGTCTTAATGCTTTCATCAAACCTGCGAAGGTGACATACCTAAGAAGATGTCCGAACATAGAAATCGGATGAAACCATAGTTTAAAAACCAGACTGGTCATTGACTCGGTGAGGTCACCGAGTCACTGAGTCATTGGTTGAACCACTGAGTCACGGGTTGAACCGCATGATTGAATCAGATTAAATCAGATGACTCGGTCATATAACTCGGTCTTTTTAAAAAAATATATATGTATAGTAAACTAGATTAAATTGGATGACTCTGCGGGTAAAAAAGTATAAAAAACTCATGACATCTATACAAAAATAAAAAAAATATAATTACACAAATTAACATAATTTTACAAACTCAATTTCAAATATAAAGTTATATACAATAACATAAGTAGGTAAAGTATTTCCTATGTTTTTTCTATTTTTTTATATATATTTCATGCATAATCAATAAAGTAGTAATTTTATAAAATATAAGTGTATAATATTTAAAAAGTAAAATCCTTTTAAAAAAATTAAAAGGTAAAGTAATAATAATGGTATAAAAGATAGGAGTAGCTCCAAGATGTTCACTTTTACTAGGTTTAAACGCTGACCTTAAATCCCAAATGACGCTGGAAACATAACCTAATATTGGTGTTGTAGTGCCACCTCTTCCCTTACCCTTATTTTTTATTCTTTCTAAACCAAAATCTACGTTTATTAAGTAGATCTCAAATGAAAAACAAATATCAGCTCTAAAATTTTCTTCATCTTTTTACATTTTTACATGTTAATCACGAGTTGATTAGTTTCAATCCTTCTCACATCTTCTTCCCTTCCGTCGCCGGATCTCCCCTGTTCTATGATAATTTTTCTCAATTTTTCTGATTTTTTATTGACCCGGTCCGGTTTACCAAACCGACTGAGCCACCGATTTCCACCGGTTTTTAGCGAGTCACATCGTTTCTGACCGGTTCAATTGCATGACCGATCCAATAAGCAGACCGAACCAGTCATACTCCCGGTTCACGGTTCGACCGGCCGGTTCGAGCCAGTTTTTAAAACTATGGATGAAACCCTATTTCGAACGTTGCATAGTAATTTTACTCTTTTCTCCTTGGTAAGGTAGACGACATAGGATTGCCAGTTTGTAGAACTACTACGGTAAGATAGGGTATGTTGATGTACTTCTAAGATTCATATATAAATGAAAGCCTTTATATGACAATTTAGGAATTTTTCTTCTTCTCTATTTCAATTACATCTGAGAGAGTAAGACCTCATACTACAAACCAGTGAATGTGCGTGTAACCTCTTTATAATTGACGACCTTGAGACCGCCTAGCGCCTTAACCCACGTGTGAATCTGGTGCAACTCAATAGCTAGAGGGGTGTAAACACCTTACGAACTCATCACTTAAATGAGTACAATTTAACCAATCCATGAATAAATGACTGTTACTTTAATCCAACAGATAAATAGAGAAGATTCGAAGAATCCTAACCACCGCTAACATTCTGCAATGAAAATCAGGTTACTTAATCACTACTGCTCTGCGCAATCAGACTTAACTTGCAAAAACTCCCCCATCTACTGTTTTTGTTTTATTTTCTGTTTTTAAAATAAGTAACGCTAGTTGCGTAGTCGGAATGACAATCCTTGTGGATACGATACTCACTTATCACTTTATTACTTGATAACGATTTGGTATACTTGCCGAAATTGTCCATCAACGACCTATTCTTATTATTATTATTATTATTATACATAAATACATGGAAGTATATCTCATGGCTACAAATATTATATTACTATTAATTAATTAAAAAGAACGAAAACTACTTATTTAAATAAAACTATAACCGAATCAAACACTAACTAACAACTAGACTCTAACCCGTGCGATGCACGGGTTTTGTATAGCTTCATATATAACTATACACGTTGATAAAGATATACTTATGCACCAACAATTTTGTTTTATGAAGGACATGCTTAGATTCAGAATCAATCAAATGAAGAAAAAGAAAAAGATATTGAAATAGGTAGGAATATGGAGATATCTAACATATGCACGAAATTTCACAAAATAACAATGCAATTGAAATGACACTCAAATATAAAAGATATAGATATGTATGGAGGAAAGATGCATAGTATATATATTAAGGAAAATTTTCTTCTTCATATCAGGATTAAAAAATGACACTCAAATACAAAAGATAGGAGAATAGAATCACATGATCAGGGTTGCAATGCTAAATGAGAATTTATATTGCATGACAATTGGTGCAATGAAAGAGATTTTTATTACATAATTAAACGTTAGGACCTTTGATCTTCAAAATAATACATGAGCACTATGAAGAAACCACTAATGTTTAGATTTATATCATTACCGTTTAGAAGTTGAAAGGGAAAGATATGAATGTGAAAGAAATCATCAGCCATCATCAATTTTTTTGGTGCGTTTCATTTTAATTTTTATTGTGCTGAGGTCTTCTTTTTATAACATTGCCATCAGCAATTTGAATTTCATGGGCCGATTCAATTTTAAAGGTGAATTAGGCGTTTTATTTATCTCGCATTTGTGCTAGATAAATAAAATGAAAGCAACTATAAGTCACAAAAAACTTTAGTGATCTAGTGGTAATAATTGTGATCTACCAGAACTTGGTTTGGGGTTCAACTCTCAGCAGGAATTGTTTTTCATAAATTTTTTTCAAAACAAAAAATTAGGGTTAGGGTTAGCTATCAGGACTGCATAACATTTATATATAAGTGATGACTTGTCTTTTTATCCTCATTCATTGAAACAAAAAAGTATATCTAATTGCTACAAATACAAGAGAAAGTATAGAAATGAAGGGATAAGGTTCAATTTGGTGGAGGAATTTCAATATGGTCCGTGAGGGTGTAGGCATGAGTTTGGGGAGCTGGTTGGTTGATAACACAAGACGTGTTATAGTAAAACATGACAACATTTTAGCACATCTTGAACATTTTTGTTGTTTAGATGGTTTTTCTAAGCATGCTCGATTGGTTTGAAGATTATTTAGCTCTCTTTTGTGTGGTCATTTGGAAAGAAAAAAACTTGCGCATATTTCAACATGAGGAGGAAAATAGACATACTTTATATGTAAAAAATAAATCACGAGGAGGAAAATACGCATATTTCTCTTGGCTGCAAATACAAGAGAAAGTGCATGAAATAAGGGACGATAAAACAATTAACGAAAATGGATATATATGGTCAAACTAAGCATATAAAAATATGTAATAATGGTACTTTTTTTTGAAAATGAATTAGTAACAGATGTACTTACCAACTACCAAACCTTATCTGTCCCTCCCCACCAAAAAAAGAAAAACTACCAACCCTTATTTAAAAGAAAATAACTTACTCTGTGTTTACAAGTGACCTATTTACAAAACAATTTATTATAATATGGATGATCTTTTTCAATTTTCAATGCAAACTAATATTTTGAGTTTTTTTTTTTGGTTGAGAGGAACATTTTTACAGTTGTTGCATCACTATGTAATATATTAACAAAAAAAAAAACCTACTTTTTTTTTTGACGATAAATAACCTACTTATTGAAAACCATATCTAAAACAATCGCTAATTAACAATGGCCTATTTTTATTCTTAGAAAATAAAAAAGTATATTTAATGGTACATATATTAATAATTATTCTACCAAAAAATATTATTAATAATTAAAAAGAACAAAAACTATTATTAAAGAAAACTACCTATTAAAAATATTATTATTGATTCTAACAAAATTGATTTTGATAGAATTGATTTTGAGATAATTAATTTATATTTGGATACAATAATGTAGAATTGATTAATCGGAATAGATGTTGTTTGGATAGTTTTGATCAAAATTGTTTTTGAATGTATAATTACTAAAATGGACATAGCTAAATACAAATAAATGGACATAGTTGAATATATATGTAGATCAATACTAAATGTAGATATATTATTTAATTTAAATAAATAAATTTTTCTATATATTAATTTAAAAAATAATAAATACGATCATTGAACCAAATTTCTTTGACAAAATATTTGTTCTATGTATTTTATATTTTTTTATAATATATATTCAAGTTAAATAATAATAGAGCTGGTTGCAAAAAATGATAAAATATAACGTAAAAGAAAAAATGCAGTAAATCTGAACGGAAAAACCGTAAAGAAAAATCCAAAACTTGGTAACTCATGACCATAAATATTTTCTGGGGCTAATTTGGTTCGTTAAATTTTTTTGATTAAATTTGGTTCATCAAATTAAATACAAACCAAAAAGAAGGAGAATTGATAAAGGACAATAAAAGAAAATATTGGGTTGTAATAATTAAAGTATAAAATTTAATGGAGAATTGATTCTAGTTAACTCAAAAGCGATAAATTGTAACTTCAACCAGAATTGCTTTTGGAGAAGAGAATTGCTTTTGTAAAACTAAACCAAACATGTGAGAAAATCCTTTTTTCAATTCTGAGGTTGTAGAAGTGATTCTGAACTAAGAAGAAGCTGAACCAAACAAGCATGAAGGATAACAAACACTCAACACAAACATGGATCCGAAATCCCTCGTGTAAAGATTCCGATGCAGTTTATCTCAGTTGTTAGATTTAAAATTAGACGGTTTAAATTTTAAAACCTATTTTATGCGGTAAAACGATATAGTCCGTCGATTCAAGATTGGACAGTCCATATATTTTAGGCTAAATACCTCCCACGATCTTTTAAGTTAGATGTTTATAACAAATTAGTCCTTAATTTTTTTTTGTTATCAATTGGTCCTTTAAGTTTTTGTTGTTGTTACATATTGATCCTTTAAATCATAAAATATTTACAATTTCACACATTTTTTCAGCTAACTTCGTTAAAAAGTGATTATGAACCATTTAACATTGATGCGGTAGGTTCAAAAGTGCTTATGACATCAAACATGATGATTTATGCACATTTTCTTGTTGTTTTTTAATTCAAGCCTAATTTTACAAATAAATATTTCATCAACAATAATATAAATCAAGTAATCGATCATTTTTGTTTCAAATCAAGACTGAATAACACACATATAAAACCTAACTTTAAGAGCGGTGAATTTGAACATAACAACTTAACATTAAATGTTCACATAAATATTTTTTAACTGAGTATGTTGAAAATATGATAATGGTGCGAATGTTTTATTACTTAAACGATCAATTTATAACAAAAAATTTAAATGACCGCATACAATATTTTACCTATATCTTACAACGTCATGTTGTAATTGCTCGAAATCCAATTCACAAAAGTGGATTTATTGTCAAACAAAACATAGAAAAGGCAATGTAGTAATAAGGTATCGATTATTAACTAACCTTATTTTACTTGTTCAATAATGATATTTGTAAACCTTATTTTATTTTTTAAACTAAGTGATTGAGCTTAAATGGTTGACGAGTCTCACCAAATTACAAATCATCATAGAGAATCTGAGTACGATTTTTGGACTCCGGGTTACTAAGATACCATTTTTCAAAAACCAGAGAGCTAACAGAAAAAACAAAGAGGTAATCGTCATTTTGGTCCATGGATGTGTAAGGAGTAGTCACAATAGTCTCTCAATGTATCGAAATTTCAAAATAGTCATTGATTGTGCATTATGTTATTCAAAATAGTCCCTTACATTAAAATGCGTCGTTAACATTGTCATATTAGTCCTTTAATATATTGACTTATTATCGTTTCAGTTCTTATAAATACTTACTTACTGTCGTATCAATCCCCATACAAAAAGAATTAATGTCGGCATTGAGAGATTATTTTAAAGTCATAGACTATTTTGACTGACGAGGTGCAGAATCAAAGACTATTTTAAAATTTTGATACATTTATGGATTATTGTGATTACTTGTTACACATTCAAGGATCAAAATGACTATTACATAAAAAACAAAACAATAATTTTGTACAGCTCTAAATTTTACTACCTCTGTTTATTTTTAATTGTCACTTTTTGACATTTTACACAAAACGAGACAATCAATAAATGTTACTACTTTTTTCCTCAAAAATAAATGTTACTACTTTTGATACAATAATTTATATTTTTACTATAATACTTCTACATTTAATATCTCATTTAATATATTTTTCTCTCCACAATAAATAACTAAGGATAATATTGATAAAATAACATTTAATGTTGCATTGAACTTTGAAAGTAACAGTTAAGTTGGAACAAAATTTTTCTCCAAAAGAGACAATTAAAAAAGAATTGAAGTATATATTCATTCAACATCTTATTTTATATCAACATCTCTTTTTCCATTACACCTCAAGAAAAGAATATCTCATTATCAATCCATCACATTTCTGATATCTTTTTATCTCTTTCTCTCTCAAGATTCAAGATGAGGTGTAGAGCAAGCATTATTTTATTTTTTTGGCAAAGAAAAAACAGTTTCACATTCAACACACCTTAAAAAGTTACCAAATATGAAACCGGCACGTTATTAAGCAGTAACTCAAACTGCATCACAAGCACTTACTACACACACAAAAAAAGAGAATAACCAAACATGCCAAATGTATGTACTTCTTTCCTCTTCACATTTGTGTTTGTCTCTCTTCTAACTCCATCTCTTTACCGATAAACTCTCTCTCTCTCTCTCTCTCTCTCTCTCTCTCTCTCTCTCTCTTACACACAATCCTTCATCATAGATTACCGCAAACCCATTTCACAAATCACGCTTATAGATCCAAATTCAATATCTTTTTCATCATTCATTCTTCAATTCTCATTTCGCTCATTCATTCATTCATTCATATTCTAAAGCTTATAGATCCAAATTTCACTTCTTTTTTATCATTCCTTCTTCAATTCTCAATTGGCTCATTCAAATTCATACATAAACATCATCGTATCAAGAAAAACATCATCGTACCGAGAAAAACACACTTGATCAATCTGTTTTTTGCTTTTTCAATCCAAAAGATACAATTTTCATAACATTTTTGAAATTTTCGATCGAAATTCTCATTACCCATGTCTCGATTTATCTCAAGATGCAAAAAAATGAAGGAAATGACATCATTTCATGGGACCCACATGGAATTTGGTTCAGGTAACCGTCGAACCGGGTTCGGTTTATTAAACCGGGTTCAGGCGATTTCAACTCATCTGAACCACATCATAGTCGCCGGAGGTGGCAAACAATGCCAGCGGGTGGCGGTAGTCGGAGTTCAAGAAAGGTACAAGTGGGGCCGTGGTGGGTCGGATGGTGATATTCATAACCCGACCCGGAAAATCCGGGCTGAGGCTAATTGTCCACGGTGTTCCAAAGATATGAACTTGTTTTTCTCTAATCGTCATTTGCAAAGTAATGGTGGTGATTCTGGTGGCGGCGATGGCGAAAATTTTGGTCATAATGGTGGTGGTGGTGGAGGAGATGGTGGTTATCAAGCAGTGAATTTATGTCCAAACTGTAAAACAGCATATCATTTTCGACCGTATAATACATCACCATTACAAGGTACATTTGTGGAAATTGGTAGAGTGAGTAATAATAATGGTGGTAATAGTAAAAATCAATTATCTAGAAGGTTTAAAAATGGTATTGGAAAAGATAGTAATAGTATTAAGAGTGGTCATCATGGAGGTGAGGAGTTTGGTCTAAATGGTAGTGCTAGCAATTGGCTTGAAGTGTCAATGTGGGAAACTTTGAGAAATTACAATGGTGGTAGTGGAAATGGTGGTGGTGGTGGTGGTAATAATGGGGAGCCGCCGGAGACATGGCCTCCGCCGATAGGTGGTGGTAATGGCAATGGTTTGGCGGTACATACTCCTCCAGGTCCTCCTTTTGCCCCTGGGATTAATGTTATAAGGGCTACGGGGCCGCGGGAAGGTGGTCCGGGTGGTGGTGGTAATGGTGAGAAGAATACATGGGGAGGGTCTAATTTGGGGAAGGATTTGCCTTCACCAAAGGAGATTTGTAAAGGTCTTGATAAGTTTGTTATTGGACAAGGTAGAGCCAAGAAGGTATGTTGTTCTTCCCAAATCTATTTACTATTAGAGGAGTGTTATTCGAACAACCATTTTTGTTGAAAACTATTGGGACAACCTAAATATACAAAAGAATATGAGTATTGGCACAAAAATCAAAGCAAATGTGAGTATGAGAGAGAAAATTGTCATAAAAGTTGTCAAAAATGGTTGTTCAAATATCATTTCTCTTACTATTATTAATATTGGCGGAAATACGGGCATGTGTGCTCCTCTTGCGTGTTAGTCTGTCTGTTTTTTCTATTGTGCTTTGTTGTTTATATATTTTATTATAGGATATTCGTTTTAATTTAATTTGCTTGTTTCATAATTAGAACTTTATGGTGTAATTTTATTCATGTAGCCCACCACACTTATTGAGATAAGATTTGGTTGTTGTTGCTGTTTCAGTTTCATAATATTTATGTTATCCGCTCTTATCGAAATTTTAGTTTCAATATTCATGTTGCATGTTTTTAATTCTAAATTTGGAAAAAAGCTGTGTTGTTAATTCAGGCAAATTTGTATAGAGAAAGGTCGACCAAATTTGTCTATCTATTTACTGGTTTTTTACTATTTAGACAAGAATGATCAAATTGACATGTGTAATCTCTGTATGATTTAGGGCCTTTTTCTTTCTATACATATTTTTAGTGTTCATTTTCTAAAATATGTGTTCATTTATATTGCTAAGAAGGATATGGAAGATTGTGTAGTGAATAATTGTGGTAGAGAGAAGATGGAAGGCTAGCTATGGAGATATCATTTTTCTGAAACATTGTTCAATGTTTTGACATTTTTAAAATTGCTAAAAATGTTTTAAAAAATTGTAAAAGAAAATGGCCAGAGAAATCATGGATTTATATTCCCATATGTTTATTAGAAGAAGTAAAAATGATAGCAGGAAACATGGGAAGTATACGGGCCCTTTGTTTCCCGCACAAAGTATCTTTTTAGTACTGTGTTTTTACTCGGGTTTCATCGCTACTAGTTTTATTTAAAAGATTGATGCCATGGTTTAGTCTAGTTTTTGTTAGTTTGGGTTGGTGATGTGCAATTATGTGTCATTGCTTCCTTCGTGGTTTTATCGGGGAAGCAAAACGAGAAGAGGATAAAAAAAATCATTTAGTATTTATTTGCTATGTCTAGATTCATATTCATAGTTTTGATTCTTTCACTCTTTTTATGCTTTCAAAACAAAAGACTCATTGCAAATGCATTTTCTAACGTATTGCCTTTAACTGTACCTCATTAATTAATGGTTTATCTTTCTGTTGAAGGTGCTTTCTGTAGCTGTTTATAATCACTATAAAAGAATATACCATGCCACTTTACCGAAAGGGTTAGTTCTTTTACTTTCCCTTTCATTTTCTTTATTTGCGTTCCTCGGTCGAATTTCAACCGATGCTTTTGATTATATGTCATGATAAATGTCTGAAAATTTACCAAATATATACTTTTAGTTTGTTCTTATGCATTATCTATTTTATGTGATTAAAATGGTGGATTTCAATACTAGGTCGGGTGCAGATTCAGGACTTTCAGGCATATTAGATGATGACGAAAATGTTGAGCTAGAAAAGAGTAACGTTCTTTTGATGGGTCCAACAGGATCAGGTATAACATTCATTACAATTAGTTTTCTTTTCCTTTCTTTTCGGTTTTCTCTTATAAAACGAAAATAACATTGACGCACCTTTCATATCAGTATCTGAAAGAACAATTTGTTGGCTAATCTAATCTAACTTTCATCATATAGGGAAGACATTACTTGCAAAGACACTAGCTCGATTTGTGAATGTTCCGTTTGTCATTGCCGATGCTACAACCTTAACACAGGCAAGTATGCATTTATTGCGAGATAGTATTAGAAATTCGCAAACTAAGTGTTCAGCATAAAAAAGTTAAAAAAATAATTATTCAAATTTTTACTTATTTGAGTGATAAGTTCATATTTGGTATTGTTCTGATTGCTATAAATTTTTACTTTTAAATGAGTACCCTGAGTTGGTTTTGTAGCTGGCTTATTTGTCTTGGGACGAAATGTCTGTTGTGTTAACTTGAAATATGAAATATTCTGATTTTCAGGCTGGTTATGTTGGAGAAGATGTCGAATCAATACTATATAAACTACTTGCGGTACGTGTACTGTTCTGCAGGGTTATGTTGCTTGAATAAATTATCAATTCTTTCAATGTTCACTGTCCAGCATCCCAATGTTGTCAATTGTGGATCGCAATAAATAGCGGCCTGTTCAAATTCCGCAACTCTCCCGCTACTAGCTATAGCGCCGCAATGGCTGCTATTTGACAACACTTTGTACTAAATAGTCGTAGAACATTAGTGATTTCTCCAAATATCGCTATGCTACAGTGCTACTATAGCCGCTATTCGACATAGTGCCGTATCCTGGAAATTTTGTCATAATTTTTGTTTTATGTGTATTTATTTTTGTGTCTAACAGCAGATTTTCTTTGCAAAATTTGTTCTTTCATCTCATTGTTTGTAATTGTACCTTCCTTCTCATTGCTACAACGATTATTTTTTCCGTACAGGCAGCAGATTACAATGTTGCAGCAGCTCAACAAGGAATAATTTACATTGACGAAGTTGACAAGATAACTAAGAAGGTTATTTGTCTAAAATAATTGGATTTAGTTCAAATTTTCTCATCCACAATAGATTTTAAAAGTTATGATATAAATTTTTACAGGCTGAGAGCTTAAATATCAGCCGAGATGTTTCTGGTGAGGGTGTTCAGCAGGCATTATTAAAAATGCTCGAAGGAACTGTAAGTAGAGCGATTCTAGATTGCTGTTGTTGCTAATTGGTTTATAATCTCTTTTTTAATGAAGTCTGTTAAGGGAACTATTAGTTTACTTTAATCTTTTGCATTAGCAGCGCTTGTATCATGACATTGCGAAGATACATCGTTTGTACTACAGCTAGAATAAAGAAGCAATTTGTTCACATAGGTTCTCATAACAATTGCATCTTGAGCTTCTATTACATAATATGAGCAAGGATGTTTTAATTGGTAATTTACTGATAACAAATATTGTTGATGCATTATGGTAATTTCAATTAGGTTAAGAAAATACAGAATAAGTATATTATTTTGCTTGGTGGGTTCTGAATTTTGAGATTAGAAGGACGAAACAAACACTTTAGTGTATGTTTGGTCCCGTGTTTTTTTTTTCACTTTTGGAGGAGGCAAATTTGTTTCCTGAGGTGTAAATGTTTTTTTTGGAAGTTCCATACGTGCATAATTGGTTTTGACATAATTGTTCACCTCTTTTTACATGAATGTATCCAAACATAAATGACTTTACATGTAACTCATTTTTAGTCAGAATAAATTCATTCAAAATTATTTTTCTCACTGGAGATTGGGTCTGTGGTGACAAAAACTATGCTTTATAATTCCAGTTGACAGCTGAGTGATTGAAACATGAGCTTGTTTGGAAGATTCGAGTTGGCATAAAAATGTTTTTCATAGGGGTATACTAAGAGCAAATATGTTTACATAAGTTACTTGGAGAAGATTTTCCTTTTCTGCTTGAGCAAATTAGGTTAACACTATTTCCTTATCCTGAGTAATGCAAACTAACAATGATGTGGCTCCTATTAAATTCTTTTTGTGGCTGACAAAATAAACATGGTATTCATTGTTGACTTCCAAGGAAAATGTGTGCTCCTCATTACCAGTTAGTCCCTTGTATAGAGTAATAGAGCTAACTTGGGAAAGTGTGTATTCAATTTTAATACCTCCGAATAATTTGCTTCAATATTAAACAAACCCGAAAATATCATAACATACTTTTTGCTAAGACATCAATTTATACAATTAATTCATTGTGTTGTATGAATGTTTTTGAAGCACTAAATTCGTAAATGCCATTCTTACGGAATCCTAAACACAATGATTTTTTATTGTCTAGATAGTAAATGTTCCGGAGAAAGGAGCCAGGAAAAATCCACGGGGTGATAACATTCAGGTATGCTGTTTTGGAACAAATATCATCTCTTCGCTCCGTTTTGTTTAGACATCTATATGATCAGACAAATTTTCTCATCTTTTTTCTGTTTGCATTTTCTTGAATCCTGATACATTTGTCTGGAAATGCATTCTATTGTTATGGTTAATGAATCAATTTCTTTTTCTTCCTGCAATTGGACAAAGAATAAAAATATGAGGACAGTGAAGTCACCTAATTGTTTAATGAACACTGATATACACGCTTGCATTAAAAGCTCTAGTCTAATAACACATAAGTTGTTAATATTTTGAATAATTTTCTATTCATCTTCTATAATATTATGCAGATAGACACAAAGAACATTCTTTTTATATGTGGTGGAGCATTTATTGATCTTGAAAAAACCATTTCAGAGAGGTAATCCTTTATGCCTTGTTCTTGAAAAGATATTTCTTTCACTGATAATAAATGTTTTACACTTTATTGGTTTCTGCGGAATATTCGTTAACTTGAATTATCCATCAAATAAACCAGACGGCAAGATTCTTCTATTGGTTTTGGAGCACCAGTTCGTGCCAACATTAGAAGCGGTAGAATAATCGATTCTGCAGTAGCATCATCTTTACTTGAATCGGTGAGAAATTCTCTTTTATTAGCTGAAATTTTATTGACTCGTTTTTGTTTTAATCATTATAAATCAAAATAGATAGATAGAAAAATATATACTTAGTGTAAGAAATTGAAACTAAAAAGTAATGTACTCAAGCTACTGCAGTGCTGTGTGCTTTACCAAATCCTCCAAGACCATAAAAGAACATAGATGCAGCATTGACACTTCAGATTGAAGCCATGCCCAGACACTGGCACGGCACCGACACATATAGTTAAAATCAATCATTCTATTTTTTCATATCATTATGGTGTCGACGTGTCAGTGTCAGTTTCGTAGTTTCGTGTCCGTGTAGTTGATTGTTATATCTGAGGAATTTCAAATTCCAAATGAGTATAAAACGCTGTGTTAATTATTTTCAGGTGGAAAGTTCTGATCTTATTGCATATGGTCTCATACCAGAGTTTATTGGACGATTCCCCATCTTAGTTAGCTTGTCAGCCTTAACCGAAGAGCAACTTATGCAGGTAATCCCTCCTTGATTATATTGCTTTTGATCCTATCATATATATCTCTTCCTAATTTCTCTAAACAATTAGTGTTCCAAGGATTAACAAAATATGGTTATTTGACATTCGCAAGAACGTGAATGATATTTAACAGAAAGCAACAGGATTTATATTTTTTTTTAATTTGCATTTAGATTTTTATTGCTAGAAGAGGAAAGTTGATTTTCTTTTTAGCAACTCGAACATGACTGGTCATTGGGAATATCGCCTGATGTTTTTTCTATATGCTGCTTGCAACATGTTGTATATGCTAGTTTAAAGTTTAAATTTGTTGTCACATGTCAGCGATTAGTTACAAACGGTTGCATTTGTTAGTTAGTTGCAATTGTACACATGTTAAGCCTAACCAAATCTATATAAATACAAGTTTAATAACTGGAATCACACTATGAAAATCATTTTCATTAGAAAGAATATTAGAATTCTCTCTTGCTTTCAATTTAAATCTCTAGAACTTTATCAATGTGGAATACTTGATTTTGGCCTTCTTGAGGAAGTTTATAGTTATTGCTTATTTTAGATTTTGATTTGGAGTAAATATATGACAACGAAAATATTGTTTGGCTTGCAGGTCCTCACAGAACCAAAACATGCTCTTGGTAAACAGTACAAGAAATTAGTCGGCATGAATGAAGTAAGCATCTCCGTTTGTGTGTGCTTGCACGCACACTTATTCATTTAGTCTGAAACTTTAATCGTGCACTTCAGGTAAAGCTACACTTCACAGAGAAAGCTCTGAGAATGATAGCGAAGAAAGCAATGGCCAAAAATACTGGTGCGAGGGGTTTAAGAGCCTTAATAGAAAACATTTTAACCGATGCCATGTATGAGGTATTGATCTGGCTATCTTCGATTATAAAAAACTGTTATCAATCTCTGCGGTTTTGATATTAATTACACACAATGCTTATGTGTGCACCAGATTCCTGATATCAAGACAGGAAGCGACCGCATTGACGCCGTAGTTGTTGATGAAGAATCAGTAGGATCACTAACAGCTCCTGGATGCGGAGGGAAAATTCTTCGCGGAGATGGTGCTTTGGAACAGTACCTAGCTAAGGTAAAGGATTCAGAGGTACAATCTTTCATAAAGGCTAATTGAGTGGTTTTTTCTTTTGGGAATGATTATTATAAAAGGCCTATCCTCAAGGAGGGTTGACAGAAGTGATTAAGGATCCGAGGATTGACTCTCACCTTTCACACGAGTATCCATGATATCCGTGTAGCAACACGAGTTTCCCCTGATAATCTCAGTTGCTACATGGATACATGAGTCGGATACATGGATCCATGTAGTAACACGAGAATACCCCGACAATCTAAGGAGAGGACTATAATTGAGTAATATTGCTTTTGGTGTGGGCTTGTGCAGAGTAAAAATCGGAAGAAACTTTTGTCACCACTTATATCAATCAGACATGTAAAGTGTATTTCTGAACATATTTTGTCTAGAAGTATACTTTGATTTTTTTGACTCAAGTAGTAGTGTACTTCTGGACAAAATTTGTGCCTTTCGCTGATGTGTACATCTGAAGTCATGTTGGGATGGAGAAAATTCCTCCCCAAAAACCCATATTTGCAGCCCTAGTATACCACTGGTACCTGCCTGGTTGCATGATTTGGTGCCTCCCCTACCTACCACTTTTATTGAGCAGTAAAAAATTATAGAATGGCCTTTCATATTCTTTACATTGTTACTGTGAAATTTATGTAAATGGTGCTAAAAAAAAGTGAGCCTATCTCGTTGAATGAAATCAACGTAAAATTCATCCTCGATTGAAATGCATTTGACAGAATGTATTGCTGGCATTTCGATGTCCGTTATTTACAATAGTTCTAGGCTAATGAGGTTGTACTTTGTAGTGTTAATTGGTAATTTTAATTTTGACCATATTTTTTTTCTAATCTTTTGCAGGAGAATGAAGTAGCTGAATCAGAGTTACAGGATAGGGATTCAGATACTTCATCAAGAGCCATGAGCATGTAACATTATAGCTACCATATTTTCAGTGTATAATTTTTCATTGTCATTTGTTATTTGTAAAAATGACATTAAAAGAAAATTTGATGTAATTATCCCTTGTATAACAGAATAGCTACTGGTCTCAGTTCTCACTGAATAGGAAGGAAATAAGAAAAAGAAAAAAGATAAGTGTAGTGTAGCATTGCTAATTTAGGCAGCACATTATACAGATATCCATTTGTTTTTGAGGAATCATGAATGTAATCATTTTGTATTTTAACTGAAGTTAATGGTTATACTCATTTCTCCCTCCCTTGGATTTGTGTTCATCAAAATGATACATATGGGACTAAGTGCTCACATCACATATCTTTTTTTAAACTAACAAATATATATTGCTAATGATATAATAATTTAATATGACAATCAATAATAAATTAATTATATTGATAAATAAATACTAGTAACATAATTTTATTGCTTATATTTTACAATAAAATAATCAAATCTTTCTTCCATTAGATGATGTTGACAATATGGTTGGATTGGCATCTAAATTGTTAATAATCTTGATTTGTTGGGAAGAGGCTGCTGCACTTGAAACCTTAAATGATTAATGGTTATGCACGAAAACTCAAAGCGTATGGGGTTGCCACACTAACCTTTAGGTTCGATTCGCCCCCACCAATAACTTTATATTGGATGCAATAGGAATGTCCAGCGAATCCCCTTCAGGATACTATGAGTTCCTTGATGTGTATTGCACAATCACACCAAGCGTATCTCCTAACAATATTTGACAGAAATATGTTTCCAACAATTCACTCATGCATTAGAGAATTGATGGATGATTTAGAGTATGAGAATGAGGGAGAATTTGACTGTAATTGATGTCAAAAACGTGCTCCTTCTGATACACAAATGCCATGCATTTATAGTGCATCATATGCCCCTTCATATGAGAGAATGCAACTTTTAATCAAAAGTTACAACCATATACATTCAACTTTTGGCTTGAATCAATGCAATGATTCATGATTTATCAGTAAATGATAACTTCCCAATGTATACAAGTCATTCCCATGAAGAGTTACAACTTTTGGAACCCAAAACTATGAGAAAAAGTGCAGAGAAACACATCCAGTCCCGTGGTAATCGATTACCATATGCAGGTAATCGATTACCCAAAGTCTCTGTTTACCGTTTGCAAATTTTGCTTGATGTAATCGATTACATCAATATGGTAATCGATTACCATGTGTAATTTTCTGTTTTTCAGTTTTTCTCACCTATTTTGGAAATCTCCAACAATCCCCCACCATTTTCAAAATACTAAATCCCATAAAACTGGAAATTCCATGGTTTCAGATAATGGTATCTCACGATTTGAACCATTACTTAGTAAATTAAGTTTTCGCTCATTCCCAAATAGTATGGTAGGCAAGCTTTGAACCAACTATTCATTAGAACAAGTGTACATAATTTACACATAGAATCTCAATATCATTAATAAAGAGAACTGTAAGATGACACATTAATAAGGCCTTGTGTCATATATCCCTTTTCATGAAAACTTAAAGAGTCAAGCCCTTGAACTCCGTGAAGCGGCCAAACTTCATTCTCACATAGGTAGACTATATCGGAAATGCCCCATAAGTATGCATTTCAGCAAATGTATGCTATATGTCCATTAAGAGAAAAATCTCAACCTACAATTTTTTAATCTTATGGTCCAAGTACTTTTAACCTTGGGATGTATCTATAATCAAGTACTTCAATTACTCTAATAATGTACTTTCACCATTGAACCCAAGACTTGATGTTACTCAAGTGTGGGTTGAGTTTCCATTATTGGTAATCAATTAGATATGGGCTTGAGTCCCATCCCCAATGATGTCTTCAACACCATGTCTCTTGTCAAACCTTTCGTCAAAGGATCTGCAAGATTCTTTTCTGTTCTTACGAACATGATGGATATTACTCCATTAGAAATCAAGTCTCTTACATAGCTATGTCTTAAACCAATATGCCTTGATTTCCCATTGTATACTTGACTATAGGCCTTTGATAGTGTGGATTGACTATCACAATGTATGGATACTGGTGCCATTGGCTTTTGCCAGACTGGTATCTCATACAACAAATTCCTTAGCCATTCTGCCTCTTTACTTCCTGCAGCCAATGCAATAAATTCTGCAGCCATGGTGGAGTCGGCAATGCATGTCTGTTTCTTTGAACCCCAAGAAACTGCACCTCCACCAAGGTTGAAGATCCATCCACTTGTGGAAGCATGATCCTCAACATAAGTTACCCAACTAGCATCTGTGTATCCTTCCAAAACTGAAGGGTCTCCACTATACGTTAAACAATAATTCATTGTTCCTTTCAAGTATTTTAATACTTGTTTCACAGCATGCCAATGTTCTTTACTTGGATTGCTAGTATACCGACTTAACCTTCCAACAGCATATGCTATATCAGGTCTTGTACAGGTCATGGCATACATCAAGCATCCGATTACTTTTGCATATTCAAGCTGTGCCACCGGACAACCTTTGTTTGGTTGCAAACTAACAGTTTGGTCAAATGGGGTAGAGACCGGATTACAATCTAAATGATTGAATTTCTGAAGCACCTTTTCTATATAATGAGATTGGGATAAACCAATGTGGTTACCATCTCTTATGATTTTAATTCCTAAAATCACATCTGCTTCGCCTAAATCTTTCATATCAAAATTTTTGGATAAGAAAGCTTTAGTCTTTTCTACCTCATCTAAACTTGTGCCAAAAATTAACATATCATCTACATATAAACAAATCATGACACCTTTTCCATTGTGGAATTTACTGTAAATACACTTGTCAGATTCATTTATAATGTATCCATTGGCTAACACAACTTGATCAAATTTTTGGTGCCATTGTTTGGGTGCTTGTTTCAACCCATATAAAGACTTAGTTAATTTACACACTTTATCTTCTTGACCTTTGATCACAAACCCTTCTGGTTGTTTCATATATACCTCTTCATCCAACTCTCCATTTAGGAAAGCAGTTTTAACATCCATTTGATGGATAACAAACTTATGGATGGATGCTAGTGCAATTAGCACTCTAATTGATGCAATTCTTGCAACAGGTGCATATGTATCAAAATAATCAATTCCTTCTTTTTGTGTAAACCCTTTGGCAACTAGTCTAGCCTTGAATTTATCAATGGTACCATCAACTTTCATTTTCCTTTTAAAGATCCATTTACAACCTATTGGTTTGGATCCGGGTGGGAGATCTACTACTTTCCAAGTTTTATTACCCATAATTGAATCCATTTCTTCCTGGATAGCTTCTTTCCAAAAGGCTGAATCTTGAGACTTTATAGCCTCTTCATATGTCACTGGATCACTCTCAAGGTTAAAGCAAATTGGTCCATAACTATTTATGGATGTACCAGTTCCTTCTATAAGAAACATGAAGAAGTCAGGTCCAAAATCTTTTTCTTTTCGGATCCTCTTACTCCTTCTAAGTTCTGAACCATCCAATGTATCTACATTTGATTCATTGTTTTCTAAATTTGGTACATTAGAATGAACAATGTCCTTGGGATAAGAGAATGATTTAAATCTATCTTCTTTAAAAATTGCATCTCTTGACTCAATTACTGTATTGACAGAATATGAGTCATTCGATTCAATAACCAAGAATCTGTATGCTTTGCTATTTTCTGCATAGCCTAAGAATACACATTCAATTCCTCTTTCACCCAACTTCTTTCTTTTTGGTTCAGGCACTTTCACAATTGCTCTACAACCCCAAACTTTTAAATAATTAAGATTTGGCTTCCTTTGTTTCCAAAGTTCATATGGGGTTATTTTGTTCCTTTTGTTTGGAACCCTATTGAGGATATAACATGCTGTAAGCATTGCTTCACCCCAATATCCTTTAGATAATCCAGAATAGGACAACATGGCATTAACCATTTCTACCAAAGTCCTATTCTTCCTTTCTGCTATTCCATTTTGTTGTGGGGTGTATGGTGCAGTAACTTGATGCACAATACCGGTGGATTCAAAATAACTCGGATGATAGAATTCTCCTCCCCTATCGCTTCTAAAGCATTTAATGAAAGTTTCATGTTGAAGTTCTACTTGTGCTTTAAACATTTTGAATTTATCTAAGACTTCATCTTTTGAATGCATTAAATAAACATAACAAAATCGAGTGCAATCATCAATGAAAGTAACAAAGTACTTTTTACCACCAATGGTGGGCCAACCATGTAAATCACATACATCTGAATGAATTAAATCTAGCACCCTAGAACTTCTTTTAACACTTTTAAAAGGTTGTCTTGTAATTTTAGTCAACATGCAAGTAGTACATGAATCAAAGTTTTTATCAAGATTAGGAATTAGATTTGATTTCATCATATCCTCCAATTTTCTAAAATTAACATGTCCCAATCGCATATGCCATAAATCACAAGACTCAACAATATAAGCAGAAATCATATCATTATTATTAATATTTGCAATATTACATTTGAACATATTCTCACACAAATATCCCTTTCCTACAAACATACCCCCTTTTGAGAGGATAAATTTATCTCCCTTAAATACAGATTTGAACCCATTCTTATTAAGTAATGGTACAGAAATCAAGTTTTTCCTAACTTCAGGAACATAAAATACATCTTTAAGAGTAAGTGTCTTTCCAGAAGTGAATTCAATCTCTATGGTCCCTTTTCCTTGGACTTGCACAGTTGAAGCATTTCCCATGTACAAAACACTCCCATCTTCATTGATGGTCTTAAACAATTCCTTGTTTTTGCACACATGACGAGTAGCACCAGAGTCTATCCACCAAGAATCAACATCTTCAATCATGTTGATTTCAGAAATGACCGCAACAAGATCATCATTTGTTGCACTTGAATTCTTTTCTTTGTTCTTCTTTTTCAAGAACCTGCACTCATTCTTAAAGTGTCCTTCTTTCCCACAAAAATAACATTTACCTTTCTTTTTCTTTTTAATGTTATTACCATTGTGGTTTTGAGACTCATCATTTTCATGATTTCTCTTTTTGGAAGTCTTACTTGATTTTCCCTCTTCCACAACATGCACCTTCTCTTGAGTAATTTGATTTTTAATACCTTCTTGTTTTCGGTATTCTTCTTCTAAACGAAGGTGATTTCCAAATTGCTCAAGAGAGATATCTTCCTTCTTATGTTTCATGGATCGTTTAAAATCTTTCCATGAAGGAGGGAGTTTGTCAATTATGGATGACACAATGATAGTTTCATCCATATGCATGTTATGTTGTTTGTAGTTGTTAAGAATACGTTCAATATCATATAATTGTTCCATAACAGGCTTACCATCTACCATTTTGTAATTATTAAATTGTGAGACAAGGAATTTCTTACTTGTAGCGTCTTCACGCATGTATCTGGTTTCCAATTTGTCCCACAAATCCTTTGCCGATGGGCTGCTCTGGTAGATATCCAACAGAGAATCAGACATACCATTCAAGATATGTCCCAAGCAGATGTAGTCATCGTTGTCCCACTTCTGTCTCTCTCTGGTCTCAGCAATGGTTTCATCATCTTTCTCCACGGGCCTTGCCATGTTCAGAACGTAAGCCACCTTCAATGTTGTGAGAAGAAACTTCATTTTCTTCTGCCAACGGATGAAGTTTCCTCCATCAAACTTTTCCAACTTAACAAAGTCAGAGGTCATTTCTTTCAATGAAACAGCCATAAAATCGAACCTAAAGATTGTTAATAATCTTGATTTGTTGGGAAGAGGCTGCTGCACTTGAAACCTTAAATGATTAATTGTTATGCACGAAAACTCAAAGCGTATGGGGTTGCCACACTAACCTTTAGGTTCGATTCGCCCCCACCAATAACTTTATATTGGATGCAATAGGAATGTCCAGCGAATCCCCTTCAGGATACTATGAGTTCCTTGATGTGTATTGCACAATCACACCAAACGTATCTCCTAACAATATTTGACAGAAATATGTTTCCAACAATTCACTCATGCATTAGAGAATTGATGGATGATTTAGAGTATGAGAATGAGGGAGAATTTGACTGTAATTGATGTCAAAAACGTGCTCCTTCTGATACACAAATGCCATGCATTTATAGTGCATCATATGCCCCTTCATATGAGAGAATGCAACTTTTAATCAAAAGTTACAACCATATACATTCAACTTTTGGCTTGAATCAATGCAATGATTCATGATTTATCAGTAAATGATAACTTCCCAATGTATACAAGTCATTCCCATGAAGAGTTACAACTTTTGGAACCCAAAACTATGAGAAAAAGTGCAGAGAAACACATCCAGTCCCGTGGTAATCGATTACCATATGCAGGTAATCGATTACCCAAAGTCTCTGTTTACCGTTTGCAAATTTTGCTTGATGTAATCGATTACATCAATATGGTAATCGATTACCATGTGTAATTTTCTGTTTTTCAGTTTTTCTCACCTATTTTGGAAATCTCCAACATAAATTGTTATTTATTTACTTATATTAACTACATTTATTTGAATAATTTGATCAAATTTAGGTCTGTCTTGTCAGAATTGTGTTCCATGGCTAAAGAAATTGTAACAGAAAAAAAGGTCCATCCATTTTTAATACTAGACTTCAATTTTTTAGCTGAAAACAGACTTTGAATAGTCTTGCTTAATAAACAAGTTAGGTTATATCAAACTTGATATGAAATTGGTCATAAGCTAATTGTCACCCTCAATTTTAACCTTAACATAGTGTATCATGACACACTTATGTTTAAGTTAAATTTTGAAGATTATTCTTATTGAAAGTTAATGATGGATGAACACATATATTGTAAGAATTTGCATGAACCAATCACCCACCAAAACAAGCTAAGGGGACGATTAACCAAGATTGAGAATTCTTGAATTGCATAGTAGTGCTATGATTTAGAATTATTTAGATAAAAGTTTGTTTGAGCATATACCAATGAAAAGAAATTTTTTAGACTGATTTTGAAAAGAAAAAAAAAAGATTCTAAGCTTATGTAATCCCTTTTTTTGGCATTAAATGATACTATGACATAGAGCAACTCATCCTGATAATTCAAATAATTCTACTAGCATGATATCCATAATCATAGTGAACATAATGATTACAAATTACTTCCAATCAAAGGTATAATCTAATGGAAGAGAAGACTTAGGTGCATCCCAATTCCCTATAGCAATTATATAGCCATAGTGTGTGATAATCACTTCATGGAATTCTACATACCATAATTACTAATTAAGCCACAAGAGTTATAAGGCTTTGTTATATAGGTTCATTGTTTTTTCAAACTATAGTGCTTCTTCACAGGTTCAGTTACATGCCATGTAATGTTCATTCCTTTAGGGAAAACAACTAAATTACCACCTTCAATTTCAAAAGATCCAATTGACTCTTCAACAGTAACCTTCACTTTTCCCTCAAGTATATACATTGTTTCTTCTTCTTCAAATGACCATGGAGTTTTTAATGGACCACCTTCCCACCTGTTGAATGTTCAGACAGATTCTAATGCCAAAAGTAACTTGAGATAGAATGAAATATGAAAAGATGACGTAGAAACATAACACAAAAAGAAAGTAAAACTATGACAGTAATATTATACTATGACATAATTAAGAAGAGTTTAACAAGTATACACCGACGGTGAAAATGAGAGGAAATATCATTGAATGTCAGCCTCAAATCTATTTATGGTTATTTGGCATGTGCAAGCACATGTTTCTTTAGGTTCGATTCGACCCACCAAATTCTCTAAACTAGATGCAGTAGGGTAGCCGTGAATCCCCTCATAATACTTTGAAGTTCCTTGATATGGATTGCACATCCACTATCAAGCATATCAATCAATGATAGTTTAAAGAACAATAGTTCCATAACTTCAATTTGCGCACAAGAGAAAAGATGACATGATTTAGAGTTTTGGTTGTTGTAGAGTTTAGGATCATTCTCGCATCAGAGTTGTCTTTTTATTGAGCAACATGCATCATTTGATGAGAAGACACAACTATTGACAAAGTGTACATTCTTTCGTGAGTTAGATAAAATGAAAATATGTATTCATTCGTAAACAAATACAACTATTCGTGAAAAAACGGACCCTATTAATTTGAATCTCCAATCCATTAAGAGATACACATTTTGGAGTGCTTTCTTTGATTCCATTATTTTGGAAATCTCTCACAAGTTATTAAGGGTACTACTACTACAGGGTAGCTTAGTACCAAAGTCAGGGGAAGGGTTTGGGAAAGGTTATGTGACCTTTAACTCAGTAGCATACTGTCACTTGACTAATGAGCCGAGCTAAAATGGATTTGGAATCTCTGCAATCACGCAATTGTGAATCTTAGCAATTAGATGATGATTGAACAGTTCGTAGTCCATGATATGTTTTAAAGTTGATTTGGTGAAGTCAGAATATGAACAGTCTTATCTTCATCCAATGGTCAAGATCTCTTGATTGCGTGACTGCAGGTAACCTGGTCAGTCATATAACTCTGCATTTTGTTTAAGTGTGTTGCATGAGGCTGCAATTTAGTTCCAGTTCCACATTGCATCATTGAGCATCAACTTTAAAAATCAATATTAATTCTATGGCCAACAAATTCCTTTATCATAAAAATAACAAAAATGAATTTCAAAGGGCAGCACGGTGCACTAAATCCCCCGCATAGGGTTTAGGAAGGGGTCTCACCAATTGGTGCATTGTACGCATCCTTATCCTGTTTTTTACCAAAATAAATTTTAAGTAGTAGAAAAATATTTGTATATATGTCAAGAAACTAAAATCCTTTTTGCTGAAAGCTTTTATTATGCTACTGTCTCAGACACATCTATTCCTCTTCAGATATCTAGAGATGAAACAATCATATCTATGTTTTCAATTTGTTTCGCCAACACCTTCAATATAAGTACAAAATGGGCATTAAAATACCATCATCAAAACAGTTGATCCTAATTAAGACAATCTTGTCATCTCTATAAATTAAAGATTAAGTAAATTCAGTAAAAGACTTAAAACGTTATGGACATAACAAAACAAAGGATGTTAATATTGCAAACTTTCACAAGAGATGTGAATATGTAGTGTTTTACCGTATGTTCGGATTCGAGAAAAACTACAAACGTACATTTGAATCCAAAGTATAGAGTTCCTTTGTAACAAGCGCACGTTTGCAGAAATCCAAACATGCACATCGACTATAAAGGCGTCTCTCTTTTTTTGTTGTCTTTATTTATCTAATAAAGATACGGAAAATAGACCAGAAAATCACTAGAGGCAAAATGTAGGAAATAAAACTTCATTCATCCCAATGCAGCACAAAATGAGGTTAAAAGTTAAAACACTAGGGATGCAGTTTCCCGTCCTCGCTACTAAAATAACTCCATGTTTTTAGAAGTGTGCATCTAGACGACACAAATTGTCTAAAAGCACGTGTCTGAACAAATGTTTTAAAATTTGGATCAAAGATCGAATCAGTGAGACCTCTCGGTCATGGTTCAATTGGTGTTGGAGTGGAGAAATTAGCCACCAAACACTAGCTTTTCAAGGAATCAAACACAGAGAATAAATATCCTTAAAGAGGTTAAACAGAAAAACTTATCAACCATCTAAATTGAAAATTTACAACACTCTCACAAACACCCCCAGAAAACATGCTATTGCCACCCCCCACTACAAATACGAGTATAAAACACAAAAATGATCAAGACCCAAAATTTGTCATTTCAAAAAGCTTAAAACTTTAAACGAAACACATCAACTGGAGCAGTAAAAAAACTAAGTAAATGCAAAAAATGAAGAAAAAAAAGAGTGTGAAGAACAAGGAAGTTACTTAGGCCAAGTTGAAACACCAAGCTGAATGAGTTTAGATTTTGATGGATTCTTCTCTATCTTCACTCCAAATACTTCATAGGTTACCATAGAAGTTTCCTTTGGCATGAGAATCAGAAACAAGATGGAGAGAATTAGAGGAATGAAAATGATGAGTGATAAACGTTGTACAAAGGGTTTCATTGCTTTACCAAATTGTTGTTTCTCTTTTTCAACTAAGGTTCTATAGAGAGAAAAATTCCCCTTTATAAAGTAAATAATTAACAATAATATAATTTTCCTTAAAAAATAATAATATAATTAGTAAAAAAAAAGTAACGTTAATATAAATTACGTTGGAATTTTTTTTTTATAAACCAGGAGCATGGACATGTATCAAGGAAAATCAACGACATCCCAACTAGGTTGCCACCTCGATGAACTCCATCCTCAAATATTTTGATTTTTATGTTTTTAAAGGAAATTGATCTTATTACTTCAGGTTAAGTCTTGTTAAAAATTGTTTAGTTCAGAAGTCAAACTCATATTTTTTTTAACAATTTGTTTTTTAATAAAATTTATTAACCACTTGAGTTTAATTTTCTCTTTCAGCATTTATTGATAAATTTGCAAAATTAATTAATAATTGTTAATAAGAAGTTCATGTTCTATATTCTATCTTATATATATTGTCAAATAAAAATTTTTATTTTATTTTAGGTTTGTAATATTTTTTTATGTTTGACTGAAATAAAATATTCTCTTTTATATATATATATATATATATATATATATATATGTGTGTGTGTGAATAAGAAAAGTTATAAAATAAATAAAAACAAATAAACAATGAATTTAGTTCTTAAAATATCACTATTTCGCCCATTTGATATTTCAAGTATAAAATCAACTAAAATATTCATTAACTATTCCTTCATCTATCGATTTGGTCTAAAAGTTCATAAACCATACTTTTATCTATAAATTTTACATCAGTTAATTTTCTTCCTCTAAGAATCGAATGATTAAAAAAATCAATAATTAATATGGGACAAGCAGAAGTTTTTTTATTACATGAATGGATTAATTTTTTAAGATACGACATGATTGCAATTTATGAAGATCTTGATAATGATGTCTCGAATAAAGAACAAAGCCATATTCCTTCTAGTATCTGATAATTTTTGTGACATTTTCATTGCATGACCCAAACCATTTTTTCTAAGAGTGAAACAACCAAACTATAAGGGCAATTAGAGGAAATATGTAAAAGAAACATTTGTCTTGATTCATTTAAACATGTATATAAACAAATGCTTAGCCCTCAATATATTACATGATTGAATTAAGGACAAAAGCACAATATAGTCCAAGACAATAATGGGAAAGCAACAATTTAGTTTTTATACATGATTTAAATTTAAATTTTAAAATTGTATTTTATTTCTATAAACATATGAAATTCCGACGAAGGACCTTAGATTGCATGGGGAATAAATCACTTGTTTCAAATTATGTGTTTCTTTAGATGCTCAAATATACTTTATTTACTAAAATACCCTCAATAATTATAGTTAGTAGAGTAATTAGATGATTAAAATACAATAAATAAATGTATGTTAGTAGAAAAGAATAATGTTGTGTTGGTATTATAAAAATGACAAATAAAATTACTTAAAATGAGACGAAGTATTTGTTTCATGAAGAAAAACAAAGTTACTGATTTTTGTTTTACCAAGCTTTGCAACAGAGAAAATACCAACATATTAGAATAGACCATACTAGTATGCAATATATATTTCAAGCTCAAAGTTGCTGGTTTTGTTAGACTATATATAGAGAGAAAGAGAGGAATATGAAAGCCAAAATACTCAATTGAGGTTTTTTTTTTTCCTTTTCAAATTATTAGTTTTTCAATTATTGTCCCTAACAAGTTGTTTATATTGAGAATTGTCCCTTTGCGGAAAAAAAAAACTTAAAATAAGGACATTTTAGTTCTTTTCAATAATTGGTAGGGACTAAATCGTCCCAATTCTAAGTTTTATTTTTCAGTAACTGTACATTGACAGTTCATGCAAATTAATTTTTATAAAATTTAAATTAAATAAAATAATGTAATGATTTACAAAATATTTTTTCAAAAACAACTATTATCATAAGGAAAATGCTTAATACAGCGACAATAAAATTCACGGCAGCATCGCGAAGGCTACTTAAAATGCTACTCAACTGAAAGTTTAACTTAAATTACACCCATGACCCCGTGTTTTCCGGCCAGAACCAGATTTTATTGGTCGACAGCAATTTGCGTGGCATTTGTGATCAAAAGTCCTCGCGATGAATAGCATTGCTGTTATCATAAATGCAGTAGAGTAACTGACTTGAGAGTTAAAATGTAATTACAAGTAAAAAAATTGTTTCCCATTCACAGAATGATGAAGTAACCAGTTTAAGATGGAAAAAATGTGAACCATCTCGTGCAAACATTCTTGAATTCTATAAAACTCAATTTAATTTTATTGTATCCATAACATACACTAAATTAACACATACATTAATCTTCTTACATAACTACTCACTAGTTTAAGACATTATACAGACAAATTCACTTGCCAAAATTTAGTGATATAACCTACTTGTTCTGCTATTGGCCTATATACAAGTTGGATACCTCAAAAGCTATCATCCATTCAAGAAATCAGACATTTCATTTTGAAGATTTTTCTCATGCCAAGGACTATGCATGTATAGTTGCAATAACACACAGCCTGAAATTTTTGAAATCACATATCAAGCAATCATTCCTGCCTCATCAGTATCTGGAATTACAATATCAAGCCTCATCAACGGCTTGTACTCGTCCGGTATACGCGCACCAGCTTGAACACAAACTTCTACTACGGCAGGAGCCTTTCCATAATATCTCTTCAGCGCAGCCCTAATGGGAGGTCCATCAGGATCTCTAACATGCCACACATAATTTGGAGGTAAAACTTCATCCATAGTAGCATCTTGCCAACCATGTTTTCCATCTCTCCATTGATGTTTAAATGATCCACAAAGCTTAGCATTGTGACCCCACGGTCCAACATGAACCTCTGAGCAATAGCCGCATGCTTTCACCGTGTATTTCTTCATCAACTTCCTGACACCCTTTCTAACAATTTGATATGCATCGATAGTTTCTTGAGCAATTTTAGGTACGTCTGACAACGGTGGAGGGGGAAATCGCTCGCGAGCTCGGTAAGTATCAAAGTCGATGACAGAAGAGAACTCTGCAGTGTGCAACGGCTTAGGCTCCTCTAGATGCCCGCCTCTGTCCAGTACTCTTCTCCCTACCATTCGTATGGGATTGGTCCTCCGGCGGGAAGGATACTCCGGGATATCCACACCGGCTTGAATGCAGAGCTCAACAACAGCTGGAATCCGGTCGTATTCAAACCGTGTATCATGCATAATGCGCTTACCAAATGGGTCAAAGAGATGATATGACTCAATTGGAACAAGTATATCATTGACGTTACCCCTGACCCATGCATGAGAACTATGACGTGTTGAACTGGTACGACCTTCACAATCTAGAATGGAGTGACCAGTCTGAGCCACATGTACTTCCGAGCATTCACTGCAGGAATCGAGTTGACAAAAACTTAACTCCTGCATCGGCATTAAAATAAAAAGAAAACATATGCAAACAAACTTGGACATTGACAACAAAAAAAGAGTAAAGACCCTTTGTAGTTCTTGAGAAAAAAATGCATAACCTAATTTAGTCCCTGAGAAAAATAAAAACAACTTTTAGTCCCTGAAAAGAATGAAAAATGGAATAACTTAGTCCCTAGCTGAACATTACAACATTTCGAGTTTAGTTCAAGTGTGAAGTAGGGATTAAATTGTCTCGATTTATTTTTCTCAATGATTAAAAGTTGCTTTTATTTTTCTCAGGGACCATAATGGTCTTTACTAAAAAAATAAAAAACTAGAAGATAGGCACAGTATGGTGTACCTACAGCCATATACAGGAATGACATGCAAAAGCTGGGAAAGACCTTTAATCAAAAGCTTCCAAGCATCAAATACTTCATAAGCAACGGGAACTAGGTCAGGAACAAGCAATCCATTCTTTGGAGGTTCAAGAGGTTTCTCTATTCCCCTGCTAGCAAGTTTTCTTTCTGTCTTTGCAGCCTGTTTGATTTCTTTAAAGGGAATAGGGTATGGTTTTTTCTTCCCTTTTGGCAACTTTGGTGGGAAATCAACATTTTGGGTTGACTCATTTCGTCTCCACACAAATTCGTCAGGTCTAAGCTTCCGATTCACACAAAGTATCACTCCAGGTAATGTCGATCTACCCTTGTCGAATTGTTGACACTTAAACTGCAATGAAGACAAAGATAAACTATTGAGAAGGGGAAACAAATTTTTCAGGAAAATAACATTACATAATATTCGAGAATTGTTTGGCCCTACTTTTGATTCCTTTTTGCCACCTTCTAATGTGACATGTTTTATTGAACATCTCAATGTAACCAGGTTTCGGAAACCAACATTTATGTTCATATAGGATTTGAATTGGGTGCAGTCAAAGTAACCATGCAATCACTGCAGTCGGTTGATTTGTATTCCAACTTTACCAAATCATCACATTTTAAATAAAACTCAAAATACAAACCATCTGATCTTGATCTCAACGACCATGATTTGCCGACTGCATTGACTGCGAATGCATCCAATCCAAATCCTGCTGATTTAATAATATAAACAAATAACATATTCAAATTTCCAATTTTGTTGGGCTAGTTTAACTTCTTAAAAAAAACATATTCAAATTTGATACAACATAACATTTAACATATCCAATTAATGAACCAACAATGTGGCTAGGTGCAATCTTGGAAACTTCATAGTCACAGCCAAGAAATGCATCTACTTTGATTGGCCCATTAATAATAAGCGGGGAAGAACCCACTTGGGTTGGCCTGGTAGTATTGGCTTGGGACCTGAGAGTGTGCTCCTCCTCAAGGTCTCAGGCAACAGGCTCGATTCTCCTCGGTACCAATTTGGGTGGGCTAATTTAGTTGCTTCAAATAAAATAAGCGGGGAAGAAATAACAAATTGGAACAAGTGCCAAAGAGAGTGTGAGGGAGAGGATTCTAGAATCAAAGGAGAATATTCTAAAAATTAGCAGTTGGTTTATGTGGTATAAGGCTTAGCATAGAAATTGTTTATGTTCTCATGATTGGAGTTTTGGTTTTCTGTTTTGTTATTGATCATCTTGCAAGGAGCATAGCTCAATTCCAGTGTCAATTTAATTCCTTCTCAGTTACAGCATTATCTTGTAAAAAGGATTCATTTTATGCTAAGAGAGTTAGTTATCAATATATTTTTCTCGATTTCCTTCTATTCATGAATCAATCAACCATGGGACGAAATCAGTCGCTAGAAAATCACTATATAAAAAAATAATCATATTTCAACAAAGGTTCATAATTTCTTACGAATGGAACTAATAATAAATTCAATTATCAATATGATGGAAGGACCAGTTATAAATGTATAACTAGAGATCAACTTTTTTATCCACATACGATATTCAACATTGCATGGAGATGAATAGCTTTTGAACATAGATACGAAGAGCAAACAAGTGTAATACACAAAAACCATTGCAGTGAAACTAATGCTGTAGAATGACTGAGTAACATCTCAAGGTAAATTTCACCTTAGATGAACACTGAAATCAAATATGTAAACCTGAGATTACTCAACTCTAATAACAGACATTAAGATTGAGTTCTTCTCTCAGTTACACACAACAGGAAAGTATCAACCATTTCAGATATACTTCTCCAGAAGAAGCATTTAATATATATATATATATATCTTAAACAAAACTTGTAATAATTATAAGTTTTTTAAACAATAATAGTTTCTCTTATGAGCTGAACTTACTTTCAGAAGCTGTCTCATTTGACTTCTCCATAAACATATTAAAGCTGATAAAACATTAACTTTATGTTAATTGATATACTTTTATAAGTCAGAAACTACTCCAAATTGAACCTAACTCAATATATGAATCATTGGTTAACCAATGCCATCAAATTTTAGCTTTGAAGAAACACTAAGGGCGGCCTATTTGAAGAAACCATAAGCACTTGTGATGAAAGAACTTATGAAAACAGTTTATGACATGTTTATAAGTTGTTTTCAGCTTATTTTTATAAGCTCTCCAAAATAACTTATGAAAATAGCTTATAACTCACATGAAAACAGTTTGACTTTATTTTATCTCATGTTATGGAAATAGCTTATAACAAGCGCTTATATATGATTATCCAAACAGGGTATAAATAGAAAAAGAAATACCTTGAAAGAAGGAGAATATGAGTAAGAAGCTGCTAAGCGGTAGCACCCCATAAGCTCCATATTGTAAGAAAAACCTGAAGATGAGAAAGAAAACGAAAACGAAAACTGGCTCACATAGAAATAGAGTTTATTTGGGGTTTGGGATTACTCTCTCTCCCATCTCTTTGTCTGTACCCGTTTGCATACTCCTCCGTCCTTTATTATGCCAATTTTTAAACAAAAAAAAATCACGGCTATTAAGAAAAGTTGTTGAATAATGATCTAAAATGATGTCCGACGAACTACGTGTGATGCTGTTAGGGACACGGTTCAACGGATCGGTTCGTCATCCAATCTGTATTTTCACTATCAAACCGAACCGAACAAATATTGTGAACGGGGTTGGATTCGCAGTTTGTATGTCTTAAATAAAAAATATATAACTTTTAACGAAAAAATCGATTTTTTAAATTCTATACAAAATTGTGGTTTGGAATGAGAGTCTACCGTAAATAAAATTAAGTTTAAGTTAGGATCATAATTGATTTTGGTAGAAATTGAGCTTAGATAAAAAATAGACATTTATTAAGTTTTTTGGCTTAAAATAATAATAATAATAATAATTATAATTAATATTAGCTCGTCGGGGTCCATAGATCCAAAAACTTAAATCCAATACCTAAACGAAACTTTACGAGTTGTAGTGGGTTGGATTAGATCAGTAAATGTTTGGGTTTAATTGATTAACAGGTTGGGTCAAATTCGATCATCAAATTCGTGGGTCAATATGCACCCATGAACACCCCTAGATGTTGTTTGCGGAGGGGTATTTGTAAAAGGCTCTCCGACAATCAAGTAAGAGCAAGAAAGGGAATTCAGGGGTAGAAGAATAGTACCTTGAAAGACGTTAAGAGCCCTATTTCATATGTAAGGAAGTGGAGTTCCTTAGAGTAAAGGCTAAAGAGCTATTGGATTGCAGTTACAAAAAGCGGGTTTGTAATCGTCGATCATTGGTAGTTGTTTTTATGGAGGGCATGACGTGTTACAGATTCTTGGAATCCTAGGTTCCTATCTGCTGAGTTCTGAACAAAAGGTGCATATAGTATTAAAACCCAAAGAAGGGTTTTGGGGCTTGCTTCACATTGGGCAATGCTAGGTGAAACCAAGGTGGGTCGAGGACACGTTGTCGGGCACATCCCTTTGGACCATACGTAACAGTTCCCCCTCACTGGACAGATCACGCGCTCCACGCGCTTTGGACTACGACTGGTTATAGCTCTAGAATGATGCTCTTCTTCTACACACACTCTCGGGGTAACAGGTTTTGCGACCCGAGTGGATCTCGTAGTACTTTGGGAAATTCAATGAGATTTTTTGGAAACGGCTTTGAAGTTCATGGATTTAGAGAAGCCCCTCATTAATTTTAAAAATTGTTTCGAGATAATTTACGGATCAAAAAATTAAAACTTTTGAAATCTGTGATTTGACTCTGTTCCGTTTTTTAAGCTCTTGGCAATAAAAGAATGTTACGATCCATTATAGTAATTTTTGACATAATGAAATGGATAGCCAGAATATTCAACCACAAGTAGAGATAACCTCTCAACAAGCTTAGTAAGAGAATACCCTAACCCATAACATTTTGTTCTCAATCACAACCCAATGCAATATTCATTCATATATCAAAAATAAGTTATTTATATTTGATTAAATCCAGGTCTTCGAAAAATCCAACATTTTATCATTTATAATGTATTTCTATCATCCTAAGAATCGCCTATTCAAGTTTCACCAATTAAACATAAATTGATTTCTAGAAATGGAAACAGTTTTAGAATCAACAACATTTCACATAACATCAAGATCATCTTCAACACACAATCATGCATATTAAACCACAACAAACATACAATTACATGAATCTCGTCACGGTGAACAAGTAAATAACCAGAATGTCCGAGTGGTGCCTGCTTTTCGAGTAAGACCCTTCATCACAGTAATTAGATTAGATAAGATTACACAATAAAAGATTTGATTAAAATCAAAACAACAAAATAAACACTATGTTAATAAACACAATATTGTTGTTCGTTTCTATTTAAGAATTGCTCGTTAACATCTATACTTTTTTTTTTTGACCAAATTCACATCTTTACTTTTGAATCCTCTTTTTCTAAGTCTTTGTGCTTTCTAAGTAATTTTTTTTAGGTACAATTCTAAGTCATTTTATAAACCTTACAATGTTTTTTTTAATAAATAAACTTACTATGTTGAATTAGTAATTATTATATTATTTTGGCCAATATTTAAAAAAAGTATAAAGTTAAGTTTAAAAAATATTTATTTAATTTGCGATTATTTAAGAAAAATTAGAGACAGCTTGTTATAGGCTTTTTAAGAAAAAAAATCACTTTCTTTTTAAAAATAATCATTTTTCTAAAAAGTAATCACTTAGGAGTATTGCATCTGTTTTACAATTTTTTTAATAAATCAGAATCGAAAAAAAAAACTAAAAACAACTTCAAATCAGAAGTTGTTAAGAGTAGCTTATCTAAAAATAGATTATTTTAAGAGGAGAGAGAAAATAAGGGTGAAAATATTGAACTAGTTTTGTAACAAAAAATATCTATATATTTGTATCAAAACAAACTAAATTATTTTTTTTAGAAAAAAGTGATTTTTATTACGATAAACAAACACAACATAGATTATCCTTTTTTTTTTTATAAAAACTCTAAAAAACAATCTCTAAATTATTCAATGTAAAAATTATTTTTATTTTAATTCGTAACAATCATACCGTAAATATGTACATTAAGGACATAACTAATAAGTGAGTTGGATTTATGGTTGGATACATTTATGTAAAAATGACTTGAACAATAAATTTGAGTGTTAAAAACAAACACAAAATCAAAATCTCCGATTTCTAACTTCTAGTATAATCAATTCTTGAGGCAAAATCAATTTTAGTAACAACCAAACATGTCAAAATCAATTCTACACCTCTAAAATCAATTTTGGCTCCCTCTAGAAGTGAAACCAAACATACTTTTAATAACTAATAATTTCCTCTTGTCCAATTTTTTCTTTCTAAAGCAGAATATACATGCTAATAATTAACATGGCACATATATTCTGCTAGTTAACAGAGAGAAGAATTTGTAAAAGTAAAATGTAAAATGATATTCTAAACTAAATAGCACTATTGGAGAAGAAAATATCAAACAGACAACAAAAGCTAACAACCACTTTAAAGTTCTTATTTTACTTTAATGACAAATCAGTTCATGAAAGTCCTTCTATTTCACTCATTAGGGGAACCACATTTAAGATTATTCAAAGAGATAGTGCTTGTTCACAGCAACAGACACATCCCAAGTACAACTCATCCCTTTAGGAAACACAACCAAGTCACCAGCACCAAATTCAACTGACTCATTTGCTCCATTTGGTGTTACCTTAACTTTTCCTTCTAGAAGATAACATGTCTCTTTGGAATCATAAGTCCATGGGAATTTGCTTGGAGGACAACCCCATCTGTTAGATCAAAATAGGAGCCACCACTTAGAGAAAAGAAATTTTATGAAGAGAGCAAAGAAAGAAGAGTAACATGCAAAAAATATATAGTAAATGTATAGTTTGATACAATTGAAACAAAACAAGAAAATGTACACTTTACTAGTTTATCCATCACTCTTGATTAGTATTATTAAATGCACTTTGTTGTCCATAATAATACAAGGTAAAATGAATTTAAGCTACACATTGAAAAAAAATCATGGACCTCATCTAAACTTTCACCATGGGATTTTGAACTAATAAACCATAATGAGCACATGAGTAAGTTATGTATTGTATATTATTCCTCTAAACATCTATGAAGTACTGAGATAGACACTAGAATAACACTAACATGTAGACACTGGTAATAATTAAAGAAAATGGAAGTGATTGAGTGTAATCACAAGCATCAATGTCTTGCCGGTGTAAAACATTAGCACGTCTCGGACACCAGACATACCTTCAATCAATGCCATTAAAAAAAACAGACATACCTTCAATAAAATTCAAGGATACAAAATGGAGGTGATTGTTTATCATATAAATATAATAGTTCCTGATTTAGTTTAACTGCCTAGGAAAACATTTTGAGAAGAGAAGCGTTTAAACAGCATATTCTGATACTTGTTTTAATTATAGCTTGCTAACAGTTATCATTATCAACTTAACTTTTTCCTGCACATAGAAAGACCTCATTGGAAATTGAATGATAATAAGAAATTGGGTCAATAGAGTTGACCATAACAAAATTCAAGGAATCTGACCTAGCCAAGTCAAATTGAGGACAAATATGATGATTTTGGCTGTGTATTCTTATGTCTGTTATGACTGTAGGATACATAATGCAATCAAGACAGAATTATATTTGCATTGAAATTATATCATTTGCTACTCAATGCTGAATATATGCAGACTCTAAAATAAGTATCATTTCGACCAAATGCTTTGATCAATCAAACTATTTAAGAAGTGGTGCCAATACCTTTTGTTTTGGGTAGGCATTTTCGCATATTTATCAACCAAATGAGTTTGCGGGTTTGCTCAACCGGACTGTTCAAACACCGTAACAACATCGATGGCTCACTTAATTCTAAAGTTTCGAAACAATACATTTCTAAAGTTTCTTTTTTTCATTAACCTGGCAAGAATCTACGAAGTTTCAATCAAATTCTTATCACTAAATGCACGCATCTAAGACAAAGCGCGAAACTTCAATAATTCGAGTCTGGTTTGCCTAAGTTGTCAAAACATTAAAACATTAGTCATATTCTATAGAAATATTCCCTAGGTGCCCAACTGTGACACCAGATAATGGTGTAAATTCAAGTGTTTTGTTTTCAATCTTAACTCCACAAATTGAGAAAATAAGAAGGCAGAGATTAAGCTATGCTCGAGTGAGCGTTTGTCAAACATGATTTTGTAAAATTAAATATGAAGTAAAGTGACTTATTTTGGACCTCTGTATTCTAAAAGCAAGTCTGATATAAAACTTGGAGAAAAAAAATATCAACTTTTAATCGGTTTTAGTCAAATTCAGGCAGAAGACAAACACAATTCTGATTTCAAAATAACCAAACATCGAGATGTATACAAAAATCACATTCGACACGAGAAAACTCAAATTGTGAATCCAAACATGCAATATGGAGTCAAGAAAGATGCCAATAAACTCTTATTTGTGGAAGAAGAGACTGTCCAATGATTCTAGATGTTCGCATGCAAATATTGCCCTTAAACTTAGCAAGTAAGCCTATGTTTGGTTCCACCACCACACACCCCAGAATACCATTTGGGTTTGTGAAACATAGTGTGACTACAAATTAGTTATGTTTGGCTTGCGCTCCTAAAGTTGATTCTAGCCTCAAACTCAATTATACTCTAAAGGTTAGATTTCTAGTTTTTGTGGTGACAAAAAATCAATTCTCAGATTAAGTAAAAGTGGAAGACACTTTACACACTCAAAAGAAATTTTGATCCAAACATAAATTGATAAAAATCACTGTAAAAATATATCCAAAACATAAATCAATTTACATTCAACTTCCTCGTAACCAAAATAAATTCATTCAAAACCAATTTTCATCACTGCAGAATCAAGCATACACAAAGTTACAAAAAAACACATACCAATCTGTCTCATACATCATTCTTAAAAGTTTAGCAACAAAACATAATGAAATCAACCTCACAAAAATACAGTTTCAAAATCTATAATATCATAAAGTGACTAAAGTAGTAAGCATCCAAGATGCTTTTTTGTACGTAGACGAAGTGGCTAGCATCAACTAGCATATATATCACACGAATTAGATACTTAAACACACGAGCATGCATATTAAACAACAACAAACATACATTAACATACAATTACATGAATCTCGTCAGGGTGAACCCATAAATAAACATAATGTCCCAATAGTGCCTCACTTTTCGAGTAAGACCATTCATCACAACAATCAGATGAGATGGCATTAGACTATTCCTGTTTAGCAAGATGTTAATTCTGAATAATGAAGCAGCGTAATTTTCAAAAAGATGGTCGTCTATATATTACTATTCAATTCGAGAAATTAGTCGATGTAATTGTGAGGATATACTCGACTTATAAATAATCAATTCCTAAGTGGTATTAGAGCAAAAAAAAAAACTGTAACCACTTAGAGAAAAGCAATTTTATGAAGAGTTCAAAGAAAGAAGAGTAACATGCAAAAAATAGAGTAAATGTATAATTTTATACAATTGATATAAAACAAGAAAATGTACACTTTACTATTTTATTCATGACTCTTGATTAGCATTTTTAAATGCACTTTGTTATCCATAATACACTTTAACCATGGGATTTTGAACTAATAAACCATAATGAGCACAGAAGTTATGTATTGTATATTATACCTCTAAACATCTATGAAGCACTGAGATAGACACGTGAATAACATTGAAATGTAGACAGTGATAATAATTATAGAAAATGGAAGTGATTGAGTGTTATCACATGCATTGATGCCGTGCCGGTGTCAAACATCGACACGACTTGGACACCAGACATACCTTCAATAAAAAATGCTGGTGGAAATTGACATATTTATCATATAATAGTTCCTGATCTACTTTAACAGCCTAGGAGAACATTTTGAGAAGTGTTTAAAACAACATAATCTGATACCTACTTTAATCAGAGCTTACTGATAGTTATCATTATCATCTTTACCATCAACTATTAGTGTAACAGAATACTTGCTAACTATCAAATAACATTAACTTTTTTCCTGCAGATAGAAAGACTTCTTTGGAAATTGGATGATATTTAGAATTTGGGTCAAAAGTGCAACACTGTACTATTCAGTTTCACTACTGCACTAGAGATGACCATAACAAAATTCAAGGACTCTCAGCTAGCTAAGTCAAATTGAGGACAAATTAATAATATGATTCTGGCTGTGTATTCTTATGTCTGTTATGACTGTAGGATGCATAATGCAATCAAATCAGAATCATATTTGCATTGAAATTATATCATTTGCTACACAATGTTGAATATATACACACTCTAAAATATGTAATTAAGTATCATTTAAGCCAAATGCGTTGATCAACCAGACTATTCAAGACGTATCGCTAATACCTTTTGGGTAGGCATTTTTGCATATTTATCGACCAAATGAGTTTGCGGGTTTGCTCAATCAGACTGTTCAAACACCGTCACAACATCAATGGCTCACTTAATTCTAAAGTTTCGAAACAATAAACTTCTAAAGTTTCTTTTTTTCATTAACCTGGCCAGAATCTATGAAATTTCAATACAAATTCTTATCACTAAATGCACGCATCTAAGACAAAGTGCGAAACATTAATAATTCAAGTCTGCTTTGCCTAAATTGTCAAAACATTAATACATTAGTCGTATTATATAGAAATATCATAAACTACAATCCCCTAGGTGCTCAAATGCGACACCAGATAATAGTGTAAATTCAAGTGTTTTGTTTTCAATCTTAACTCCACAAATTGAGAAAATGAGAAGGCAGAGATTAAGCTATGCTCGAGTGAGCGTTTGTCAAACATGATTATGTACAATTAAATATGAAGTACAGCGATTTATTTTGGATCTTTGTATTCTAAAAGCAAGTCTGATATAAAACTTGGAGAAAAGAAATTCAACTTTTGATCAGTTTTCGTCAAATCGATGTTGAAGGCAAACACAATTCTGATTTCAAAATAACCAAACATCAAGATGTTTACCAAAATCACATTCGACACGAGAAAACTCAAGTTTGACACTCCTTGTTGTGTATCCAAACAAACAATACGGAGTCAAGAAAGAGTCCAATCAATTCTTATTTTTGGAAGAAGAGATTGTGCAATGATTCTAATAGTGTTGGGCGTGAAGAGGTGTGTTAAAGAGTGTCACATTGCATAAGCGATGACATAAGCAAATATTTATAATTAGGGGCAACCCTCACCTCGTATCTATCAAGCCAGTTTTGCGAGGTTGTGTTAAATTAAACCACAAATTCTAAGATTAAGCAAAAAATACTAGAGAGTAAAGGGCATGATGATCTAGGTATATATACACATACACATCAAATCATAACATAAAATGTTTAGGAAAAAATATACAAATTGTGTAGAAAATAGAGGGAAACAAGCAAATGTTGCAATGAAGGTAGAATAGAGGATTTACTTGGACCATTGCCTAACACCAAGTTGAGTGAGTTTTTCCTCAGATGGGTTTCTCTCAATCTTGATGCCCAATTTCTCTGTCACGTTACTCATACTTTCTTCTCTTAAAACAAAGGAATCTTCGAGAGGGTGAACTGAACAACATAATAAGGTTTAAGTGTGAAGACAATTTTGTCCTTACAGAAAAAGTTTAAAGAGATGAACGCACGGCACGATTTGTACGGGTTAATGTATAATTTGATTACACACACAATAAAAAAAAACACAATTTGACATAACTATTACTTCATCCGTTCCTAAATATAATCACATATTTGATTAAAAATTTATCCTTAAATTTAAGCTTATTTGCAAATTACTAGATAAATTTATTGTTTATTTTTCAAATAAACCCCTAATTAATACGACTAAGTCATAATTTACTACATATATACAAAGACATTTTAGGTATATCCATACATAAAGGACATATTAACTGCAATTGGTGTCCTTCTGAGCATTAATGACATTCTTTCCAAAACCAATAATAATTAATAGTGCACCATTGCAAATATCTGATGCTAACCTCTATATTTTTAAGCAACATCACTAGAACGTCAATCTTAAAATTAGGGGTGGCAAAACGGGCCCAATCTGTCGGGCCGCCCCGTTTAACCCACTATTTTTGGCGGGCTGAGTCGAAATTTTGAGCTAGCTTCCTATAGTTGGCTCTTCCCGCTTAACTCGTTGAAAAAACGTGACGGACTCATGGCGGGCCGGCCGGCCCACTTAACTCGTTTTTTTAGACCTATTTTATCTTTTTGGATTTATTTTGGTTGTTGAATTTATTTTATGTGGACAGATTTTTATTATTTTGCTATTAACTATGATGTTGAGTTCGACAATTTATTAATTATCTTGTTTTTACCACAAATTTATTCGTTGCATATTCTTTTATATTTTTTTATGATAAGCAACATATACTTCAAAAAAAAATGATAAAAGCAACATAGTTTTTTTAATAACAATTAAGTTGTAAAAAAAATGCATTAAAAAAAGTTGTTTTTTTCTTTGAAAAATAAAGTTTTTTGTTTGGCGGGCCGGCCCGCCAACTCGTTTGTCCGCCACTAAACGGGGCGGGGTGAGATTTTGGACTCAGCCACCTAATTTGACTCGGCTTGTCTCGTCCCGTTTTAAGCGGGCTTAGACGGGGCAAGCCTAAACGGGGCGGGCCGGCCCGCTTTGCCATCCCTACTTAAAATGTAATTTATGATTTGGAATCCCAAAATATTTAATACCATTCAAAAACTTAGTAGTTGTCCACCTCTGATCAATTTCAACATCTTTATCAATCTTGCAAATTGTATCACAATGAAAATACTCTTTGCCTTCTCCTTGGATTAACGACATGACATAATCATTTACTTTTTCAACTAAATCCAACGTTGGTGCTAAAATAGCCCTGTCTTAAAAAAAAAAAAAAATTGGAGTCTTGCATGTTATCAATCAACAAAGGATAAGTGGATGAAACAATATCAGCTACGTGATTCCTAGAGTGTTGAATGCAAATATCACTTAGAATCTAAACCACTGCTTCACCATCATTGTCATAACCCGGTTTTCCATCACCAATGTCAAGAATCCACTTAGCAAAAGTTCTGAGAAATTCATTCTCTATAGTGTCATCTGAGAACTGCAATCTCATGTTTTTTGTCAACCCTAAAACCTTGTAACTACGCTATAGTAGAGAAGAATTAATAGTTGCATGAATGTCGCGGTGATTTTTGGATATCAAGCTATTAATTAGCGTTGACTCGCAATTTTAAGATTCAGCACCGATCTTTTATTTTTCCGAGGAAAAGGGAGAAAGTTCGAAAAACCCTATTTTTTTAAGAGATCAAAGGTCCGGGGGTTGGTTACGCAAAGGGAAGGTGTTAGCACCTTAAACGTCTATAGTACTCTATAGGAACCTCTTGCTTATTTTTATCTTCATGCTAAATTGATTATTTGTTTGTAAATAAATGCTTAAGTGTAAAAAAAAAAGATTAAAGTGATGAAAAAAAAAGAAAGAAAATGTTTTTGTTATTTTGGTGATTTGGAAAGGTAAAGTCTTTTGCCTACATACCCAAATGGGATCAAAATCATGTAGTTCGGGGTAAAAAGCCGAGTGATTGGTTTTGGTTGATTTTAAAGTTTTGAAAAAAAGTTTTGAGAAAGGTAAGAGGCCGTAAAGGTATAGAAAAATAAAAAGAGGTGAGTTTGATTGATTTTAAATTTGAAAAAAAGTTTGATTGATTAAAAGTTGATTGAAATTTGATTAAGAAAGAAAGTTCAAAGATTGATTTTTTTTTTTTGAAAATTTTGATTAAAAAATGTTTTTGGAGTTTGACTTTTTGACTTTTTTTGAAAATTTTGATTAAGTCCTAAGGTCCAGAGTCTAAGTTATGCTGAGAATGTCCAAAGCGCGCCGTATCCCTCAAAATGACGTTGGATCAAGTGAGGGTCATTTTCCTCGGATACGGTCATTATTACATTATCGTCCTCGACATAAAGCATAAAAAATAAATGTGGTGTCGGTGCATATTCTCATTTATATATTTATTTACATTGGACCTAGATACATTCTAATGGCAATAGAATAAATGACAAAATAATAAAATAAAAATTGCAAAGACATTAAAGTAAATATGATAAAAAGAAATAAAAATGCATGAAATGCAAGACAATAAATAAATATGGTGCATAAAATAAATAAAGAAAATAAAAATGCAAGACATAAAATAAATATGATGCTGAAAATAAAAACAAAAAGAAAATAAAAATGCAAGACATAAAATAAACATGATGCTAAAAATAAAAATATGCAAGACATAAAATAAATATGATGCATAAAATAAAAAAAGAAAATAAAATGCAAGACATGAAATAAATATGGTACTGGAAAATAAAAGTGCAATGCATAAAATAAACATGGTGCTGGAAAATAAATAAAGGAAAATAAAATAAAAAAAAATGCAAGGCATAAAATTAAATATGGTGCATTAAATAAATAAAGAAAATAAAAAAAATGCAAAAAAAATAAAAAAATAGAAATAATAGTAAAATGCATGAGATACTGAAATATAGAAGCTATAAAAATAAAATGCATGAAAAGGGATAAAAATTAAAAAATAAAAGCAAGAAATAATAAAAAAGAAAGAAAATAAAAATAGAGAAGAAAGGGGGGTGCAGAAGTAGGGAAAGGAGGTGCAGAATAGCAATCAGAAAGAAGAGAGGAATAGATAGAAACTGGGCCGCACAGATTAACTATGGGCTTAGGGGTCAATGGGTATAAATTTGTTTTTTTCAGATTTTTCTTCATTCCTCCCCCTTCTATCTCTCTCTTCACCTTCTCTCTCTAGTAACTCTTTGAAATTCCCTCCCCCTTCTCTTTTAACAGTCCGGCCAGGAAACTTCTCCGGCGCGGTGGCCGCCGGCGGCGCCACCGTGCCGGAGTAAAAAAAAACTCCTTTTTAAAAAAATTTTACATTTTTAAATATCCATTTTCTTCATCTCTTCGAATCCGAACTTAGTTCTTTTGAAATCTTAACAGAAAACCCTAGATCTAAATTTAAAATCCGAAAATCACCTTTTGAAAATTGTGCTTTAGGATTCGGTTGAGTTGTGTGATGGACTTGGTTTGGGTTCGATTTGAGAGGGTTTTGTTTTTGGTTTGAGGTTTTGTTTGCGATGGCTTGTGCTGGGCCGGTGTGGTTCTGTTGTGTTTGCGTGTGTGTGTATTGAAGAGACTGGCCGTGTATGTGTGGGTGGTAGGGGGAAACCGTGTGAGTGTGTGGGTGAGGAAGGAAACCGTGTGTGTGTGGGTGAGGAAGGAAACCGTGTGAGTGTGTGGGTGAGGAAGGAAACCGTGTGAGTGTGTGGGTGAGGAAGAAGACTCTGTGATTTTTAAAGAAAGAAAAGAGAGGAAGAAAAATCTATGATTCTGGTGGTTTGTGTTTCCGGTGGCCGGATTCCGGCGTGTTGGTGGTGGACGGTGGTTTTTGATTTACTGTTTTGGCTCAGGTGTTCTTGGGATCTGTGTGTACTGACACAGTGCTTTAATGCACTATTTAAAGGATAATGACTGGTGTTTGAGTAATGACAAAAATACCCCTTTGGGGCTGGACATAAAAGACTGAAGAATAATAAAATAAAAAAGTAAAATAAAAATAGAAAAATAATAATAGCAAAAAAAAAGAGAATAATAAAAAAAACTCTTAATAAAGGAATTTAAAAAAAGAAATAAAGAAAATAATAAATAATAATAATAATAAAAAGATAAAATAAAAAACGGGGTCGCCTTCGGAACAAAATATGAGGTATTTTAAAATACCTCCCTGCCGAAATTTCGTCTGAAACGACGAAAATTTCGGGCTTAAAAGACGAGAGAAACGAATTGAACACGGGTCAAAAATGGGGTATGACAGATGCCCCTATTTAAGTTTCTTCGTTACGGAGATTTAAAAGTGAAATTTTTAATTCGACGGGTCGAAGAGACTTAAATATAGAGTACACCATTTTTGACCAATTTCAACTGCAAAATGCTATGAATGTAATGCTATGCATGTGATGCTATGCATGTAATGTTGTGAATGCTCGCGATGCAAGTATGAATGCAAGACGGCGAAGATGACTCGACTGGGGATAACATGGTTTCACTGGGGATAAATGTTAGTTGTCTACTAACGCACTAATTCAGAACGATAGCCTAACAAAGACAAAGACCGATGTTACCTACTATCATGTAAATGATAGCTTAAAAAAGGTGAAAGAAGGAGACACTGTCTACTATCAATAAAGATGATAGCTTAAAGAAGACAGATGACATCACTGGGGAATATGACATGTATTACCTACTATCGTGTACTGATAGCTTAAAAAAGGTAATAGAAAGAGACATTGTCTACTATCAACAAAGATGATAGCTTAAAGAAGACAGATGACATGTATTACCTACTATCGTGTACTGATAGCTTAAAAAAGGTAATAGAAAGAGACATTGTCTACTATCAACAAAGATGATAGCTTAAAGAAGACAGATGACATGTATTACCTACTATCGTGTACTGATAGCTTAAAAAAGGTAATAGAAGGAGACATTGTCTACTATCAACAAAAATGATAGCTTAAAAAAGACAGATGACATGTATTACCTACTATCGTGTACTGATAGCTTAAAAAAGGTAATAGAAAGAGACATTGTCTACTATCAACAAAGATGATAGCTTAAAGAAGACAGATGACATGTATTACCTACTATCGTGTATTGATAGCTTAAAAAAGGTAATAGAAAGAGACATTGTCTACTATCAACAAAGATGATAGCTTAAAGAAGACAGATGACATGTATTACCTACTATCGTGTATTGATAGCTTAAAAAAGGTAATAGAAAGAGACATTGTCTACTATCAACAAAGATGATAGCTTAAAGAAGACAGATGACATGTATTACCTACTATCGTGTACTGATAGCTTAAAAAAGGTAATAGAAGGAGACATTGTCTACTATCAACAAAGATGATAGCTTAAAGAAGACAGATGACATGTATTACCTACTATCGTGTATTGATAGCTTAAAAAAGGTAATAGAAGGAGACATGACCTTGCCTACTATCGGTGTGCGGATAGCTTAAAAAAGGCAGACAAAAAATTTTACCTACTACCATTGTGAGGGTAGCTTAAAGAAGGTAAAATGTAAATGTCAGCTGTTCGGGATGTTGCCGAACTGCCACTGACGACAAGAAACAAAGGTAAATGTCAGCTGTCCGGGTTATTGCCGAACTGCCACCGACGACATGAAACAAAAGTAAATGTCAGCTGTCCGGGTTATTGCCGAACTGCCACCGACGACATGAAACAAAAGTAAATGTCAGCTGTCCGGGTTATTGCTGAACTTGCCACTGACAACAGGAAACAAAGGTAAACGTCAGCTGTTCGGGTTATTGCCGAACTTGCTACTGACGACAAAAGACTGGATAAGACAATGCACAAGCTGTTCGTTAAGGAACTACCACTTGGCGAAAAGAGAGTGACATCTCAGGACCAGACACACTGGAGATGACACTTGGGGAAAGAGAAAGTTACAAATTATTCATGATTGATTGATATGAAAAGATAGTTAAAGCAAGACTCATGGTGGTTAATGCAACCATGTATGAATGATATTGTGTTTATTGTATATGCATGAATGTGTATATGCATGAATGTATGAATGCATGAATGAAGACACGACTTGTATGACTGTATGGAGGATTGACTTGTATGATAGTATGAAAGACTGACTTGTATGATTGTATGAAAGACTGACTTGTATGATTGTATGAAGGATTGACTTGATGAGACAAGATTGGACGGATAAGATGGAAAGTGACCCGACGTCGCATCACAAACACTCGGTAATCTTCAATGGGGATGATGCCAGTGGGGACATATCAAAACAATGACGGGGTAAAGCCCGGCATATGCAATAACTGATGAGAAGTAAACACTTCTTGGGGAGAGCGTGCTAATCCAAAAACCTGGTAGAGGAACTGGTGCTTCTGTGGTCATGCTTATTTTGTTTTGTTTTCTTGTTGTTTTGTTTTTTTTTTGAGTCCCTAATTTTTGCCTGGACCGCCTTTTCAGGTTTTCAGCCCACCGAGAATATTTTCTTTTGTATGCCCCTAATTTTTGCCTGGACCGCCCTTTCGGGTTTTCGATCCACCGGGACGCTCATTTTTGCCTAAGCCGCCCTTTCGGGTTTTCGACTTACCGAGCTCTTTTCTTTTCTCTTTTTTTCTTTTTTTTTTTGTTCTTTTCTTTGGTATTTTTTTCTAAGCAATTGACCAAGTTCAGCCTGCAGAGTTTATCCGTTCTCAGGGTAACTGTTGACACACCCTTCACTTATTCATGAGTTCAAAGAAAATGTATTTGTTGTTTGTGCTTTTCAAAAAGACAGGAAAAATATTTATGATTTTGGAAAATATTTTGTTTCAAACACTACCATCAAAAATAGAAAAGGTTTTATAAACTGAATAAATAGGAATTCCAAACAAAAGGCCACAGACTCAAATTTATTTAAAGGAGTGGTGACCCGCCAATGGCATGGCTCCACGGATCTTACAAAGTTTGGAAAATGGTAAATATAAATTGAAGGTACATTGAACACAATAACCACTATTCTCCCTGATAACTTTGAATTCCACTGTTTGGATGCTTCAGATTCAGAGTCTCTTTGACATTTAATGTGCCCCATGTGAGTAGAGATCAGACCAATGCAGTTACTTTGTCTTTTGATTCTTAACTTTTGCATAGATCGCCCTTTCGGGTTTTCGACCTATCAGGATGATTATTTTCTGTTTTATGTCTCTAATTTTTGCCTGGACCGCCCTTTCGGGTTTTCGATCCACCGAGACGCTCATTTTTGCCTAAGCCGCCCTTTCGGGTTTTCGACTTACCGAGCTGTTCTTTTATTTTTCTTAGACAAAGTATTTCTTGACTGCATCGGCATTCACAGGACGAGGGAGCTCATCATCATCCATTGTCGTAAGAGTTAATGTGCCACCGGAGAAAGCTCTCTTGACGACATATGGACCTTCATAGTTAGGCGTCCACTTGCCCCTGGAATCAGGTTGGAAAGATAAAACCTTCTTGAGCACAAGATCTCCTTCTTGGAGCACACGAGGACTGCCCGTGACACAAAGCATTCATGCGTTTCTCTTCAATCAAGTTTGAACTGATCATATTTGTTTTGACATCATTCAGCCTCTGATAATTTGGCTTCCATTAGAACTTTCATACCGTATTCCAAAGAGAAAAGGGGTTGCCCCTGTTGAGGTACACACTGAAATACGATATCCATGTAAAAGCATTCTGTAACATCTCATGCACATCTTTGTAGATGGTTACCATCTTCTGCACTATCTTTTTGATGTATTTTTTGCTTTTTTTTTGCTTTTGATTTTTTTTGTTTGATTTTTTTTTACTTTTGTTTTTTTGTTTGTTCCTTTTTTTTTGCTTTTGTTGTTTTTTTTTGCTTTTGATTTTTTTTGTTTGATTTTTTTGCTTTTGTTTCTTTTTTTTGCTTTTGCTATTGTTTTTTTTTTTTGCAGCTTTGATGGCACCACTCATCTAGGATTTGATCAGGAATACTGTAGTGCCCAAGTTAATCACTTCCAGTGCTTCTTCATGAGGCTGAATGATGTTCTTTTCACATTCTAGTAACAGAGAGATCTTTTCGAGAATCCCTTCATCCTCCTCCTCTTCAGCTTCGTAAACAGGGAACTCAAAGTCGGGAGAGAGCATAGGGTTACAGTGTTCAACGGGTTTATTGATGTTTAGACTTTTGTATGATTCAAGATTAGTTTGAGTAAACAAGCAAAATGCAAATATTTGGAAATTGATTAAAGAAAAAATAAGTTCTTTTGGTTTTTTGTGTTACCATTTTCCAGAAAAAGCTAAGAATAATAAAAACATAGTCAGGAACAAAACGACTTCTTATTTGATGATGGGAATGCATGAAACAAAAGCCCTAAAAGTTCACTTTCGTCTCGGGCGGAACGAAATAATTTTTTTTTGAAAAGACAAGACAACAAAACACATTACTTGGACCTATGAATAGCTTGAGGGAATGTCAACAGCGACCTAATTGCGGTAAACTATGCCATGTGTCGCAAAACTAGCTGCCACCTTCTTCAACAGGGTAAACTTCTGAACAATCTTGCATCAAATTAACAGATGAGGTCCCATGATTCGGTAGTGGATTAGCCTGCACATTGGGGTTCGACTCTTTGAAGGACAAAATATTAGCCTGGATCAACTTCTGGACTTCGGCTTTCAAGGCATAACAATGCTCAACGTCATGACCGGGTGCCCCTTGATGGAAAGCACAAGAAAGATGAGGTCTATACCCCCTTGGCAATCTTTCAGGTACCTTAGGAGGTGCCTTAATTTGAACAAGATTTTTATCAAGCAAAGCGGGGAGCAACTCTGCATATGCCATGGGGATTGGATCAAAATGGGATATCCGTTGAACCCGATTTTGTTGTCGAGGTTGTTGTTGATACTGTTGCTGAGGCTGCCTATGGGCCACCATACCTACCTCTTGCTCTTTCTTTCCTGAAAAGCCATTCCCAAGCCCCTTTGTACTGCTGGCAGCAAAAGCACTTTCCATGACTAAACGTCCTTCTCGGACTCCTTCTTCCAGACGCATTCCCATATTTACCATCTCGGTGAAATCTGTTGGCGCACTGGCAACCATCCTCTCATAATAGAATTGACCAAGGGTCTTCAAGAAGATTTTGGTCATCTTTTTTTCTTCTAAAGGCGGGACAATCTGAGCTGCCACTTCCCTCCAGCGGTGAGCATACTCTTTGAATGTTTCTTTATCTTTCTGTGTCATCGCACGGAGCTGATCACGATCTGGGGCCATATCCAAGTTATACTTGTATTGGCGGATAAAAGCCTCGCCGAGGTCATTGAAAGTACGGATGCTAGCACTGTCAAGGTTCATATACCATTTCAAAGCAGCACCAGTCAGACTGTCCTGAAAGAAGTGGATGAGAAGCTTGTGGTTATCAGTGTGCATAGACATTTTCCTCGCGTACATCACCAGGTGACTGCGTGGACAAGTGTTTCCTTTATACTTTTCGAAGTCCGGCACCTTGAACTTATGGGGGATCATAACATTGGGGACCAAGCATAATTTGCGGGCATCTTTCCCGAACAAGTCTCTACGCCGGAGGGCTTCGACTTCCTGTTGCATCCCGTCAAATTTCTCCTGAAGTTCAACCATCTTGTCAAAAGTTCCAACACTTTCAGCACGAAAGATAGGCATGGCCTCTTGTTGGATGGAGTGGATAAGAGGTGTTGAATTTGTTGCAGCTGCTTGAGTGAATGATAGACCGGACGGAGGAGTAAGCACGGTAGAAGTTGGCAAAGCAATCGAGATTGACTGTTCAAAAGCAGTGACAGCAGGCTGAGGAACTGACGCCTGGGCTTGGAAAGCTAAAAGAGCGTTCATCATGGAGGTCAACTTCTCCATCCCCTCCCTGAGACTAGCTACCTCTTCCCGGAGGTTCTGATTTTCTTGCTCTAACAGATCCATTCTTTTTCTCTGATGTGCTCAAGTGTTGTGAATGCGAGTAGGCTTGTAACGAATATGCCGAACCACTTTCTTTGACGGCGGCAGATTAACCTTTTATTGGTGAACAAAGTTTGAGACTCGATTTGGAGACTATGAATGCAGGATGATGCATGATTATGCTTATGCAAAAAGGAAAGTTTTGTTATCGAAGGACTTGTCGAAGTAATTGTAAACATCATAGTTTGAACGTTTCATTTAAAAAAATTACAAACAATCCCTTTTTTGGGAACAAAGCCAAGGGATATGCTCAGAAGTTCATCAGTAGAAATCTTGAAAAAGTCCTGATATTTCTAACTTAAGGATGAATGATGATGAATGATCTCCCATAACGAGTTTGGATAATCCTCCGGACTAGTCACTAAAGATCCCAACTTCCTTAAGTTTGTCAAATCCGAGCTTTTGAAATTGTATTTCTGAGTGTTTCTCTTTGTGAGGTTTATTCCTACGATGTTTACAACAAAACTTGTCTAAGTCTTTCGATACTTGATGAAAAAATAATGGTTATGAATGAATGCATGTATGCATGATTATGCTAAAGAGCGGAGAAAACATGGTGAGGTTAAGTCCATGATGTTGGAGCTGAGGGTAAACACGCCATTTGGTAAGGACTATGGTTTCACATGTACCTGTATCACGGGTTCTACCAAGTTCCCAAAGTCCTCAACCCCTCCCAAATATCGTCGGGTTACGAGATTGACTCCCGGTCCAACAACATTTGTAAGAAAGTCTTGTTTGAGTGTAGTATCGCGTATCAACTAATTCAAGATTACTCTTGGTTAGCCACCGCACTACGTCCTAAAAAGGCCAAGATGGGTTAAAGGTAACTAAAGGTCCTCAACTTCATAGGTCATTTGAAAATATCAATGCCGAACACGACTTACTCATGTCAACATAGTAATACTTCCAAGATTCCTCCATTGAGTGGGGTTATCACATGTGCCACATCCGAAATTTACTCTCGGAAAGACACTTTGATTATACCACCGTCCTATCTTATGTTTCCCTCAAGTCCGGGTGTAGGACTTATCTCACCACTCACGTAAAAAGATAAACACTTAAGCACATATTTACAAATACAAATAATAATAAAGCATAAAGATAAAGAAAAGCAAGATAGGTTTAACCCACTTAGGAATTTTTGTCCCCAGTGAAGTCGCCATTTTTCTGTCGCGGTGATTTTTGGATATCAAGCTATTAATTAGCGTTGACTCGCAATTTTAAGATTCACCACCGATCTTTTATTTTTCCGAGGAAAAGGGAGAAAGTTCGAAAAACCCTATTTTTTTAAGAGATCAAAGGTCCGGGGGTTGGTTACGCAAAGGGAAGGTGTTAGCACCCTAAACGTCTATAGTACTCTATAGGAACCTCTTGCTTATTTTTATCTTCATGCTAAATTGATTATTTGTTTGTAAATAAATGCTTAAGTGTAAAAAAAAAGATTAAAGTGATGAAAAAAAAAGAAAATGTTTGTTATTTTGGTGATTTGGAAAGACAAAGTCTTTTGCCTACATACCCAAATGGGATCAAAATCATGTAGTTCGGGGTAAAAAGCCGAGTGATTGATTTTGGTTGATTTTAAAGTTTTGAAAAAAAGTTTTGAGAAAGGTAAGAGGCCGTAAAGGCATAGAAAAATAAAAAGAGGTGAGTTTGATTGATTTTAAATTTGAAAAAAAGTTTGATTGATTAAAAGTTGATTGAAATTTGATTAAGAAAGAAAGTTCAAAGATTGATTTTTTTTTTTTTGAAAATTTTGATTAAAAAATGTTTTTGGATTTTGACTTTTTGACTTTTTTTGAAAATTTTGATTAAGTCCTAAGGTCCAGAGACTAAGTTATGCAGAGATAGGTCCAAACGCGCCGGAACCCTCAAAATGACGTTGGATCAAGTGATGGTCCTTTTCGTCGGATACGGTCAAAATTACATTATCGTCCTTGACATAAAGCATAATAAATAAATGTGGTGTCGGTGCATATTCTCATTTATTATTTTTACATTGGACCTAGATACATTCTAATGAAAATAAAGTAAATGATAAAAATAATAAAAATTGCATTAAAGTAAATATGCTAAAAGGAAATAAAAAAAAAATGCATGAAATGCAAAACAATAAATAAATAATTATGGTGCATAAAATAAATAAAGAGAAATAAAAATGCAAGACATAAAATAAATATGATGCTGAAAATAAAATAAAAAGTGCAAGACATAAAATGAACATGATGCTAAAAAAAAAAAAAAAATATGCAAGACATAAAATAAATATGATGCATAATATAAAAAATAAAAGGCAAGACATAAAATAAATATGGTGCTGAAAATAAAATGCAATACATAAAATAAATATGGTGCTGGAAAAATAAATAAAGAAAATAAAAAAAATAATAAAATGCAAGACGTAAAATTAAATATGTTGCATAAAGTAAATAAAGAAAAGAATAAAAATGCAAGATATAAAAATAAATATGATGCATAAAATAAAAAAATAAAAAAAATAAAAATGCATGGGGTACTGGAAATTAAAGACAAAAAATAAAATGCATGAAAAATAAATAAAATAAAAGAAATAAATGAAAAGAGAAGAGAAGAAGAAGAAAGAAATAGAAATAAAAAGGGAGGGGGTGCAGGAGTAAAACAGGGGGTGTAAGTAGCAGTCAGAAAAGAGAAGGGAAGAAGAAGCTGTTGGGCCGCAGCTGGGCTATGGATTTGGGTCTGCATAAAATCAATTTTCTGAAATTTCTATTCATTTCCTCTTCTTCTCCTCTCTCTCTCTTCACTCCTCCTTCTCTCTAGAACAGCCAGGCCGGAAAAGGAATTCCGGCGCGGTGGCCGGCCGGCCAAGGTGGCGGCGCCACCGCGCCGGAGTTAAAAACTCCTCTCTTTTCAAATTTTTTTACTTTTTTTAAATTCCTTTTTCTTCCTCTTTCCGAATCCGAAACTAGTTTTTAGAAAAACCTTATGGATCTACCTAGATCTAGGCTTGAAGTCTCGAAAAAAAATAAATACCTCCTCTGCAGTTTTGATTCGGTTCAAATAGCTTGAGTTCGGACTTGGCTTTGATGCGGTTGTATGTGATGAATTTGGTTGTGATTGTGTTTGGATTTAGTGATTTGTGGTTGTTTTGTGAGGCTTGGCCGAATTTGATGATTATGTTTGTATGGTTTCAGCTTCTGTTTTTTGTGATGTTATTGATTTTTGGAAAAGGAAATGAATAAGGCCGAAAAATTTTTTTTAGGGTTTTTTGTGTTGGTGGTTTGTGGTGGTTTGAGGGTGGTGCTATGGTGGTTGTGGTGGCTGACTCTGACTCAGGGGTCCTTGGGTACTGTGCATTAATGCTATTTATAGTAAAAATAGGGTAAATAAAAAAATGACAAAAATGCCCCTCTGGGCCTGGACTGAAGATTGGATAAAAAACTAAACTAAAAAAACCAACAGTAAAATAAAAATATTAATACTAAAAACGAAAATAAAAATAAAAACAGAAAACACTAAAAATAAAAAGAGAAAATAAAAAAGGAATAAAATAAAAATAATAAAAAAAACTAATAAAAATAACAAAATAAAATAAAAAACGGTCGCCTTCGGAAAGAAAAATGAGGTATTTTAAAATACCTCCCTGCCGAAATTTCGTCTGAAACGACGAAGATTTCCGATTTTAAAAGACGAGAAAAGCGGGTTAAAAATGGGTCAAAAATGGGGTATGACAATGAACAATATCAACTTGACTTCCTCTGGGTACAACGGGTAAAATTTGTCGGAAAACACCACCAAAAACAATAGTTTTACCCTCAAAAGAAAGATCCTCAGAACCATCAATAACATTACTCATTACATCACGCAAAGTTCTGCCAAAAGCTTTAAATGCCCATCTATATACCATAAGGCTTCATCCCAAATTATCGAACTTGTCATAATCATTAAAGCTACTTTTTTACTACCTTTTTCAATACGTCAAACGATTCTTCTGATATATCTAAAGGTACGGCGAATTATGAATGTACACTTGTACCACCAGGAAGAGGAAGCGAAGCAATTTCAGTCAAGGCAACATTCAAAATGATATTGCCTTCTGATCGAAAACGAAAGGACAACACCTTCCACAAATAAGTTTTCCCAGTTCCACCATAGCCACCAACAAAGAAAATGAAACCCAAAATATCTTCAACAACACAAGCAAATTTATCATATGTGGATAACTACTCAGGGTTCAATGAACTAATACATTGATTATGTTTGACTAACATGTCATCACAATCATATGATAATTCGTTAACCAACAACAAATTATCATATAGATGATAAGAGGAAGAAGTTGTCTTTGACATGCATTCATAATCAGCTAATGTTTTTCCATTTGATGAAGAAACTCGTCAATTTCTTTCAAACAAATATGTTTTAATTCTTCAAGTGGAATGATCAAATCTATACAAATAGTACACAATTAAAATAAAACATGTAGAGCTCAATATAAAATTTACCAAAACACAAATAAATGTACAGACCTGGCAAATTCAATTATTGACGTCTATCATACAAAATTTCGTTTGCTAATGTTTCCCAAGTAGTTACCCAGACCTTTAAAGGACCACTCATGGAATTAGACAACAATAGATTAGCAAAAACCTTACGAAGGATTCGACTAGTGGCAAGAATGGAAACTTCGTTGATAGCAGCAATAAATTCACGATCATCAGCCAATAATCCTAATGCACTGCATACCTCACAATAAGTATTAAAAACACGACCTTCATCTGTTCAAATATATTTAAAGCTTGTACACTCAACTTGAACATTAAGCAATAATCAAATATAATACAACTCTCGAGTACTTGGAGGAACAAAAGTTAATCTTCCAACCGACTGTCCTTGTTGTCATGGTTGCCACATGCGAGTTTTCGAGTCAAATGTGAGCATGTTTGGAAATTGAACGTAAGTTAACGACCGACCAATCACATATTGAAGATTGGCTTCCATCCAATCAAGAAACATAGACATAATCCCTATGAAGCCCGGATACTCTAAAATGGAGACGTACCCGTATCGGATACCGATACTCCGCAGATACTCTTGGATATGTACTCACGGAGTATCGGAATTAATTATTTTAATTTAAAATATATATTTTATCGGATACTTATAAGATACTCGACAGATACACACAAATACTTATTAGATACTTCATAGAGACGTATCCTGGAAAAAAATGAAGGGTAAAAAAGTGAGATTGTGTGGTGAAAATTCAATGGAGATGTATATGATTCAATTTAAGATATGAATCACCATAATTGTTTTTCGACTAACCAATTAAAAATTATGTTTTTGGTGGATGAAAGCAACGAGAGAGGAGATACAATCAATCAACATTAAACAAACTTTGTTTTGAGTTCATTTATTGATGCATTTGTTGATATCCTAACATATGAATGAAAATAGAATATGATTTATACGAAAAGGTTTCATTTTTTATTTTGATCACATGTATTATTTTTTGTAAATTGTGATTTTTATGATTATATAGTATTGAAAAGTAAACGATGCTTATTTTTTTTCAAGTATTTCACATGCATATAAATTTTAATATAAATATTTTGTTAATGTATCTTAGCTGTATCGTAAAGTCGGATAATCCCACTTAAAAAGTCTCAAAAAGGATAAAAAAAACATTTCAGTTTTTAAGTCTATACTATAATCCCACTTAATAAACAAAATTTAGAACAGTTACAAATTGACAAAAACCAATCAAATTTCAATTAAAGATAATATCATGATACACATTAATAGGCCCAGGAACCTCTTCTAACCAAACCCTATTATGTTCTTGATGGGCTAAATCATGGGCTACACTCTTCCCTTGTCTTTTAGTAAAGGAAAATTAACCGACATTAGATTTTAGACTTAACATTTTGATACACCTAACAATATTCCCAAAGTAATTTCTAGGTTTTCCTCCATATGCTCTTGATAGTTTTTACCAAGAACTCATTGTCACTTTCAAAGCAAATTGTTTGAAAACAGCAATCCAAAGCCAGCACCATAGCTTTATACATAGCAAACGCTTCAGCCACCTTTGGAATACCAAAACCATCAACTTCTCATTCCCATATTGCTATCGCTAGTACTTGACCTTTTTCATCTCTGAAAAATGCATCCAAACCCCACATATTAACCTGCTGAAGAAACACATCCGTTTTTGCTTTAATCCAACCCCTTTCGGGCTTCCTCCAACGAGATGTGCCTCGATTCAGCTGATTCTGATTGTTGTTGCATGCCGTTCTTCTATAACAGATTTCGATGTCGAGATCTTCCACCATTATTCGATGAAAGTCTACGACACTAGTTCTTGCGTTCAAAATGACAATATCCTCAGATATGTTCCTTGCTTCAAACACAAATTGATTTCGAGAATAACAGATTCCATAGATAATAGATGCAATTTGTTAATAGTATCCCCTTCTGATGAGCCATTTTGCTGATCCTTCCTTCAATAGTACTACTCCGTCCCAAAATATAAGCAAAAATGAGTCAACATAAGTTGATGTATTTGGTACAAATTTTGAACCAAATACATTAACTTTTGTTGACCAATTTTTGCTTATATTTTGGGATGGAGAGTATAAATTAAGTAAGTTAAATACTTAAGAATTAAAAATGTGTTCAATATCTTTAATTATCAAGAGTCAATGATATATATATATATATATATATATATATATATATATATATATATATATCCAAGACAACAACTCAAAATTTAATGAGCACCTATTACATTCTAGGGGATTTCGTCCAGATTATAATCCAAGCCATAACAACCTGTAAAGCATGGATCAAAGTTAACAGAGAAAGCGTTACTTTTGCGCGACTGTGAAGATGAAGAAAGAGTGAACTCGACTGTGAAAGCGCAAAACAGTAACTGCTTAAAATCTGCACATTGATAAATAATTTATCGAACACAAAACAACCAAAGAGAATACAAGCTACACAATCACACGTTAGAATATTTTATTATTTAATTATATTCTTATATTATTATTTGGACAAATATCGTAATAATAATTATATTAACTATTTATCAATTGTGAGTCTTAATTGATTAGTGATCAAATTAAGTAATAAGGCTATTAGATTTCTAATTGGATAATTAATTAAATATTTAATTAGTTGATATGGACTCAATATGAGTGGATGTCTGGATGACTCATTAACGGAATAATGGGAAATCCTAATGACCATCCAATATAAAAGAGGTTATGGTCCCCAATACACCGTACACAACAAACTCTCTATTCTCCTCATCTGAAGAGAACTTGAGGCATAAATGTAACAGTTGTGAAAGAACCAAATCAACCGTTGTTGTTGATAGGGTTGTCATGAAATTCATTCAAGTATTCATAATACATTAATTCTTAATATCCTTGATAAATCAAACATCTCGTAGATCCGATCATAATCATGTTCAATATTTTGTTTGCTTCCACTATTGATTCATAATTATTGATCATATTTTATGAAATCTGTTTTATTTAAGACCTAATTTCTAACAAGTGGTATCGGTCTTCATGTTTGATTTATTGAGACTACTTCTGATTTATGAACCCTAAATTGTTGAATTTATTGAATTTAAAATTAAGTATTTTTTTCGATTCGATAATTCGATTTACGATGGTTCTGTTTAATTTTGTTTGGCTTCCAAATTTTCTGTGATATTTGGCAATACAATATGATGTGCATCCAATCTGCGTGTCGTCTTGTGTATTATAATTTGGCAAATTTTGCTTATGATATGAACACTACTTTGAGTTGCTTTTGGATCTTTGAAAGCATGTAAAGAATTTCTTTTTCTTGTCCTTTTTTCCACGATTAAACTACGTTTTTTTTTTGGAATAAGGTTTTTTTGCTGATAACGTGGATCCAAATTAGCTTGTTTCAAAATTGTTATTCAAGGATAGAACTTTATTCATTCTTTATTTGTTGATAGAATCGATTTTGGATTTTGGTTTGTGGTGTAAGTTTGTTGGATGTACAACCTGTTCACAATCAACTTTAGTTGCTTTATTTTGGTTTCTATGCATTCGGTTTCAAGACCACTGATTTGGTTTTGATTAAATTAAGGATAATATTTAGGAAAATACTTAGGTAAAGTTCTCATGGTACCGTTCATCCTGTTTTGAACTGGAATAGAAAAAAAACTGTCAAAACGAATTTACCAACCACTGCATTAACAATAGCATAAACGATGCAGTTTAGATAAAATTATGTGAGGATCAGGATGAACTGTGTGTAAGGCACTGTATGTAAGTATTGTCCTAATGTTTAACCTTGTATGCGCTTTCCACTATACCGATGCGATGTATATAGCATGTTTGTTGCTAGCTGAATCTTAGGATTTGTTTGTATAGAAGGCTAAGGAAAATAAAGTTTAGCTCACTTGTTTTATAAATTATGGTTCACATATTTATTTGTTTCTAATGATCATAATTTTCTTGTGGCCATAATCAATGAGGATTATCATTGTGTTTATAATTTAGATCCTGACACTATTATTTTGGGTATGAATAATATATGTGCTATATCCAATAAAGAAAATCGTTTCAATTTTTGGATCAAGTGTGAACTTTTGAAAAATAAGGATTTGGATATACAATCTACATGCTTTTTATTTTGATTTTGGTGATTTGAATTTTAAATAAAATCAAATGTTTTCGGTTGATATAATTTTGAAATATTTATATCCTATTTATGTTGGAGTTTAAGATTGATTCAAACCAATTTTATGCATAAAAGTTCAAGTTTGTTTTGAGAAATTGGCAAATAAAGAGTTAATATATATTTTGTTATCATATATTATTTATGGAATTTTGTTGCCTCTTTTGAATAGTGTTTAACAACACGTCTTAAAATATTATGACCAAACCTTTTGGTAGTAAACGTAAGGATTTAGTTCTTTAAATTTCGAGAAATATTGATTCTCTAGTTTTCTTCGTTTATTTATAAATAAACATATAAATTAAGTTTGTTGCCTTAATTAGGAAATAATTGAGTTTAGAGTTATTCATTATTTTATTTAAAGAATCATTATGATTTATGTATATGTGAATCAATTGTGGCATGAATACTTTTGGTATATACAAGATTCAATTTTCTTTTGATTTGAAATTGAATATTTTGCTTATAGCATGATTATGATGTTTGTGTTTGTTGTTATTAAGTTTTCTACAATATTATTTTCTTGGCTTAATTAATCATCTGGTCCCTTAACTTAATTCTTTTTCAAAGTGGTCCCTTAACTATAACATGTTTCAATTTGGTCCCTTATGTCTTTTGCCGTTACCTCTTTTGGTTCTATCCGTTAGTTTTTAACATCAAATGTCTAAGGTGAACCATATTTAAAGGTGGTCCACCATAGATTTTATTATATTTTTTAATTTTAACCCTTTGATTTTTTCTTTAAAAGAGGATTGTTGGATCATCTAGGGTCTAATGTATTTTAATGTGAACCACTAACACTTAATATTTCTTCTCACATATTCTTCATCATCTTCATCAATCTTCAAATAATCCAGAAAAAAAACCAAAAAAACAAAACTTGGAGAAATCCAGAAAACTAAAAACATAATTTTTTCTCCTTCACATTACTATTTTCGAAAAGATCCACGTGGAGTTTCAACTAATTGGAATCAAACACCATGTGAACCACAAGAATTTAGAAAAGAACTTTAGACTTATAACCCTTCACTGGCAGCGTGTGTTTGCAATGACAACAATTGTCTCTCTTTAACTTCAAAGCTTCAATTCTCGCTTCAAACTCACCTTCCGTTTTTCGTTCGTTAACTGGTACCTTTCCTATGCTATCTTCTTCATCTTTTTCCTTCATATCCTTCCTTCATATCCTTCAACATAATCATCATACTAACCTAGAAAAAACAATCACTATTTTAATGTTTTTTCTCTTTTCGACCCTTTTCTCTTTGACCCCCTAATAGATCCTGTTCATACTCAGATTCAGATTCAGATTCCGAAGGAAGAATCGAAGCAAGAAGAAAAGGAAGAAGAGAAGGAAGGTGGGCAATTCTGAATTGAATAAACAAAGGACCCTTTATGGATAACAAAGAAGTTAACCCTAAATCGTTTTGATTCAATCACAGACATAGGAATAAGGGGAAGGAAGGAAGGAACACGCCAATGAGAGCGAGAGAGACGATGCAGTGAGCGGCAAATGGAAGAGGAGGTGAACAGTGAAATAGGGGTTTTGGCTTCAGTGATTTTCTTTTTCTTACTCTTTTTAATTTGTTCACTTATTTGTATTAATTGTGTTGTTGGTGCAGGTTGTAATGGAGGAAGAAATGAATTTGAGTTTCAAATTTGAAAAGATTAATGTAATGGAGGAAGAAATCAATTAGGGATTCAAGTTCTAACTTTGTGAATTGATGTGTTTCAATTCTACTTTTTTTTTTATTAATAATGCGATCCAATTAATTTGAGATTTTAGTGAATGTTGAAAGATTCAATCAATTCTTGTTTTTTCTAGGTTTGTTTGTTCATATTTTTCTAGGTTTATATGAACTTAATAATTAAGATGATGAAGATCAAGATGAAGAAGAGGGAAGGAGAAGAAGAAAAGAAAAAAAAAACTAGGCGTTGTTGGTTCACTGTTGTATACAATGGACCTGAAATCGAATGGTTGAAATCATATCAAAAATATTAGACATTAAAAAACTAACAGATATGACCAAAAGAGGTAACGACAGAAGACATAAGAGACCAAATTGAAACATGTTATAGTTAACGGACCACTTTGAAAAAAAGAATTAAGTTAATGGACCGGATGATCAATTAAACCTATTTTCTTAATTATGCATTTAGGATATGTTTCATGCTGTGTTTCTTGTTGATGCTTTTATGCGATATTTGTAAATGTATTGTCATTCACACATTGGTGTGATTTGTCAGTTGCATTTTCTTTCAAATTCATGTGAATTTGTCTTCACACTTAAGGGTGGCTGAGTGGTCTTATGGTTACTTAACGACATAATGAACTAATTCGGCCTACATTATGTCAGTAGTGTCTTGTAAATTTAAGACCATTCTCATTTAATTTATTTTGAAATGTCTAGTAATTGCGGTTATTTTGGTTGAAACAACAAGTTGCCAAAGTAACATATGTTGTGTAGATTTGATTCAACTGAACTTACAAAAGACGTAGTATGAAATTATTCATGCAAGTTGTCGTCGGCCCCAAGGAAGACACAGCTTGGCCGGATAGTTACATGCATATGATAGTAAATGTGTGGTGATAATTAAGTAATTTTCCATGTGGATAATAGGATGTCCGAAGGTGACTATTATTTGACAAGACTTATCACCCCATTTAATATATATTAAAATTATCTAGTAATTACGGTTGAGTCGGTTGAAACAATAATGTTGTCCAAGTAACCTCTGTTGCGTAGATTCGACTCAACTGAACTTACAAAAGATGTAGTGTGTAATTGTTTATGCGAGTTGTCGTCGGCCCCAATGAAGGCACAACTTGGGCTGATAGTTACATACCTGTGATGGTAAATATGTGGTGATTATAAAATAATTTTCCATGTGGATAATAGGATGCCCGAATGTGAATATTATTTGACAGGACTTATCACCAATATTTGATCATTGCATCGAGAGTACCGCTTGCGTCGAGAGTACTCTTGTTCTCTTTAAGCTAATATAGTTTATGTATTTGCTAATTTGAGTTAAATTTTTTAACTCTTAAAAGTTCTAATTCTTAGGATTTAAAGAAGAACATTACATTGTTCTTGGATCTAGACCTTAGATAACAGTTGGTGAAACTAACATTCTCACAAATTCAGCATCAAATGTGAGAATCAAGTTTGACAAGTGAGTAAACACCAAAATCTTATAGGTCACATATGATCATAAAGGTAAAAGATGAGAAATCATATAGGTGTTATTTAAGATGGCAAAATTTTCGTCATAATTTTTTTGCTTAAACTAGGGTGCTTTTAAAACAATATAGAGAAAGACAAGCTCTCAATGGAGATTGAGTATTTCATTAAGATTATTAGGCAAAGAAAATATTATGAGTACATTATGTAAATATGTAATCTTGTTAAGGCACTATAATTTCAACTATTAGATGATTTGTTAGAAAATTCAATAGTTTCGACTATCAGATGACTTGTTCGAAAATTCAACCTTTAGTATTCTCTTTGCACAATTAAGTTTATAATTGTTACAGTTAGAAATGATCATTTAAATGATCAATTCATAAAGTGTGCAAATAAGAAAAAGTTGAAGCAAGAGAAAATAAAATAGTGATCATCGGAAAACACCTCAAAAGATAAGGGCAAATAAAGAAAAATAGTTTTGACTGACTTATGTCAAATGATGTTGAAAGATATCAATTAAATTAGAATGGGCAACGTCGATAAAGATTGTTTTGTTCATTTTTGAACTATTTTTAGATTGTCGTTACTAACTTATTTTTTGTATTTAAAAGACAACTTGGTGAATCATTATTTGAATTAATTTTTGTTTTAATTTCTCTTTGAATAAATCAAGATATTTTGAGTTTTATTTTCAAATGATGATTCAATGTGTTTTTTAAGTTCAATTATTAGAGTAAATTCAATTATGACTTGTGACATTCTATATTGTTTAAGGGTTTGAAAACTATAAGGTTTTCGTCCCACAAATTAAGGAAATTTTGATACATAAATTGTTAAGTTTTCTTGAGGATATTGAGCTTGGGGGAGAGATATGGTAATAAAACAAAATTGAATGAGGAATAATTGGTTCTAAACTAATTAATATAGTTACTATTATTATAGTATGTTTAGATCCTCATGAGATCATTATTGTTCTTCCTCTCAATCAAGTTAAAAAGTTAATTCATATAGATCAAACTCAACACCCTCAAGAACCAGGGCATCTGGTGTCAAAAAGAATTGACAGATAAGAGAAATTCTATTTGGTATATTTGAAAGATTTTATTAAGACAGTCATGATACTAGCTTGCTTGTTATAATTTTGGAGCTTCATAAGATGGATGTCAATACAATGTTCCTTAATGGTGACATTAATGATACAATATGGTGCAACCAAATAAAGCTTTTGTGTCAATAGATACAAAGTAGATGGTTTGCAAAATCATGAAAACCACTTAAGAGTTAAGAAATTTGTCTCTTTATTGTTATCACAAATTCTCATAAAGTATTTGTCTCATTTGATTTTGAGATAATATTATGGAGATTTATGGATTTAAGCAAGCTCCGTCGGAGTAAATTTATATTCATATTTTAATGTGTCGATTTTAATTTATTTAGTCAACTATGATATATGTTAGTTAAGTGAAACCAAGAAAATCTCTAACAAAATTTTAGCAATGAAAGATCTTGGGGACACCTCTTTTGTATTAGGCATTCAAATACTTAGAGATATTTCTCAAGGTATCTTTCGGATGATGTCACAAAAGAGTTATATCAATAAAGTTGAAAATAAATTGACATTAAAGATAATAAATTATGGGTGTCCTCAATCACCGAGAGAGACTTTTAAGTCTCAAATATTCCCCAATAGGAAATTTATATTCAGAAAATTAAGTATTTTCCTATGTTTTGTCCATAGGATTCTTGTGTATGATCTTATTTATACACATTTGGAAATAGCGTATATAACCAGATTGTTTGGCAGATATTTGAGCAATTCAATGCTTGAATTGTTGAACAAGCAACCATACAGATTTTTAAAGAGAACAAAAGAGTTTATACTCACATCAGGGATCTGACATTTTGGAGATCATTAGTGTGTTACACTTTGACTTTTGGATGTGTGTATATAATACATATCCTGACTCGGGAAATGACTGTAAGTATTTATGTCACTTGATTGCATAGTAAAAAGGTATTGAAAGACCATTTAAGTTATATGGTGACATAATGTAGTCATATAATATTTTAATAGCAAAGTTTATAAGGTTCATTACCTTATAAATTATTGTTGTTAAATGATTGAACATTAGAGATAAACTTTATGCTAGCTAACCCACTAATCAAAGACATGACACCTAAGGTCTTTCATATGTTTGTTGTCATTAAGGATGTCTTAGATCAGTGGAAGTCTCTTTTATTCTAGGTTCTATACTTTTGTTTTGGTATTGATACAGACTTTATGTTATGATTTTCTGCAGAAATAAAGTTCATGAGGTTATGTTTATTATAACCATTTATGTATCATTTTGTGCAAATATTAAATTTGCAAATCTTCAGTTTTGATCTCACTAAAGTTTTCAGTTGGACCAATTGGAAATATACATGATTTAGAGATCACATTGCATAAAATTTCCATGTTACTCATCCATATCGATCTATGTCATCAAGTGCATTGATATGGTGGTTGTCGGGGTTCCGTCACGGTATACGTCAGTGACGACAGCCACGGTGGTCCCATTATTAATGTATGAGGTGGACCAAATTGTAAAGTTGAAATCTAAAGATAAATAGCATTCAGACGCGCACCTAAAAAATTCTAGTATAATTATTAAGATATGTAGCCCAAGTGGGAGATTGTTGGAATATTTTATTATTTAATTATATTCCGATATCATTATGTGGGCAAATATCGTAATAATTATATTAGTTATTTATCAATTTTGAGCCTTAATTAATTAGTGATCAAATTAAGTAATAATGCTATTAGATTTCTAATTGGATAATTAATTAAATATTTAATTAGTTGATATGGACTCAATATGAGTGGATGTCTGAATGACCCATTAACAGAATAATGGGAAACCCTAATGACCATCCAATATAAAAGAGGCTATGATCCCCAATATGAAGGTGAGAAAAACACACAAGAAGGGGGGGTTGAATTGTGTGTGGGCAGTTTTTCCTTTCTCAAAACTTATGTTAAGTTCAGAATCAAGTTCTGAACCTTTTTCAAAGAGTTTATGCAGCGGATTCAAAAGTAAAGAGAGAGGGAAAGAAAGAGACACAATGTTTTTATACTAGTTCCTTCCACAAGTTGGAAGTAGTCTAGTCCCCCTGTCACTTACAGGAGATTTGAACTATAATCAGATGATTACAATTGCTCAAAGCACAAAGCTAAGAGACTTCAATGCTCAAACACCTAGTAAGAGACTTCTAATGCTCAAGACACTAAGTCAAAAGACTTCCAATGCTCAATACACAAAGTAAAGAGACTTCTCTGCTCAAAGCACAAAGCTAAGAGACTTCTAATTGCTCAGAACACACAGTAATGAGACTTCTGGATGCTCAGTACGCAGACTGAGACTTGAACCAAACTGAATTACAAAGAAAGTAAGTTTGGGTTGAACACTTGATCAAATATCAGAGGTGTTCACTTAATACAACTCAGGTATAAGACTCTACACTTAAGAAATTCTAAGATACAAAGATTGTAAGAATTTCTAAGAGTTTTGGGTGACTTTCAAATATTGATAGCAAAACAGAGCACGGATTCAGTCTTTTTGTTTCAAGAGTCTTTGCGATTTTCTTCTTCAAATCTTCACCCTTTTATAGAGGAAAAGATAGCTGTTGAGAATTGCCAGAAAATCCAGCAAAGAGCCGTTGCAATTGGAAGCTAGGATAGCTGAAAATGTGTGCTGAAACTGAGCAGAACAGAGCACGCATTTTTTGAATTCTTTCCTTAAAAGCTGGGGAATGTTTTGGCCAAGGAGACAACTGTTCCATTGGAGTTGTTCTGACATTGCAGGCATTAAATGCTGACAGAGACAATTGCTTTTCCTTCCACGTCAGACTTCAGAAGCTTCTCAGACACTGTTCATCAGAAGCAGGTCTTCAGACTCACCCTTCAGAAGCACTGTTCATCAGACGCTCCCTTCAGACGTTGACTTTTGTTGACCTTCAGACTCATCCATCAAACGTTGACTTCTGTTGACCTTCAGACTCAGCCTTCAGACGTTAACCAACGTTGACCTTCAGACTCAGCCTTCAGAAGCACCCTTCAGACGCTGTCTTCAGACTCAGCTTCAAAAGCTGCTTCAGACCCAGTTTTGCTTCAGACTTGCAACAAAGGCTTCAATGCATTCTTTCTTGCTCTTAGCTTGTTCTTCCAAAACCAATATTAATTACCAAACATTAAGAACATGGTTCTGCACACTTAGAACAAAGCATTAGCAATTCCAATTTTCTTTTTAACACTTTGTTATCATCAAAACCCAAAAGAGAGTTGTTCATACAAATTTTGTTCCAACACAATACACCGTACACGACAAACTCTCTCTTCTCCCCATCTGAAGAGAACTTTAGGCATAAAGGTACCGGTTGTGAAAGAACCAAATCAGCCGCCGCTAACCCTTTGATGTGTTTCAGATTAGATCACCTCCTCTCTTGTTTCAAACCGTTGTTGTTGAGATGGTTGTCATTAAAGCTTCATTCAAGTATTCCTAATATCTTAATTCTTAACATCTTTGATAAACCAAACATTTCGTATATCCGATCATAATCATGTTCAATATTTTGTTTGCTTCCACTATTGATTTATAATTATTGAACATATTTTATGAAATCTGTTTTATTTAAAACTTAATTTCTAACAACAACTAGTTGTGGCTATGGAAATAAGCCAAGAAACATTTGACAGCAAGCTAAGAATGACCAAGAGAATACAAGCTACCCACTTAAAATTCATGTGTCAATAGTTGTTTTCTGTACTAATTCTTTGGTTGTTTTACTGTCTTGTGTCTTGGAGGGTGTGCAGAGGGTTTCGGGGGGATTCTATGTGGAGGAAGGATTGTTTGAGCTCCTCCTTCACAAATTATCCTCCAATGATACTCTCCTATGGATAATTAAATACATTTTGTTTTACCAACGAGCATTGCTTGTAACACAACTAGTAAAAGACCCGTGCTTTCGCACGGGTCGGATAACATTGCGATAATTATATAAAAAAGAATTACATTAGTAAATATTGTGAAACGTTTAAGGATTTTGAATAAAAATTATCAAAATTAATGTACTTTTTATTAAATGTGTTTTTTCTTTTAAATACAAAACCCGTTAAAAATTTGCAACGCGTCCGTTGTAGAATTTAGTTGCTAATATCTGCAGAATCAACTTCTAATCTACCGATATGAGAAATTTGATATGATAAAATTTTGAAAACTCGTGGCTATTTTTAAAGTATCAACTTTAATAAAATGTTTTTATTAAATAATTTTTTATTTTATATGCAAAACACATTAAATATTTGCATCGCATTCATTCAAGATTTTATGTGCTTATATACGTGGAAGTAAGAAAGTCAATATGATATAATCTTAAAAACTAATAACTGTTTATTAATATAAACATTAAAGTAGTGTTTCTATTAATTTTTTTTTATGTAAAATTTTCAAAATATCAACATTAGTATATAGTTTTTATTAGAAAATAATATTTTATATACAAACCACCGTCAAAATATTTATATATGTGGAACAAAGAATATCGAAATTAATGTAATGTTTTGATATTATATCTCTGGAACAAACCCGTGACAATTTTCAAAACATCAACATTAATGTAATGTTTTGATATTCAAAACACTAATAAATATTTGCACCGTGCTCGTTCCAGATTTTATGTGCTTAGATTTGCGGAAGTAAATTTTTATGTACCGATATAAGAAGATTGATATTATAAAATTTTGAAAACTCGTGACTATTTTCAAAATAACAACATCAATATAGTGTTTTTATTTAATATTTTTTTTATTTTATATGCAAAACACCGTCAAATATTTGCACTGTATTTGTTGCAGATTTTATGTACTTAGAATGTATATGCTGAAGCAAGAAAACTCATACGATAAAACTTTGAAAACTCGTGACTATTTTCAAAATATAAACTTTAATGTAGCGTTTTTTTTTAAATATTTTTTATTTTATATGCAAAATATCGTTAAATATTTGCATCACACTCATTGAAGATTTTATGTGTTTAATTTGGTGGAAAGATTTTTTTTTTTATCGATATGAGAAAGTTTATATGATAAATTTTTTTAAAACTTATAACTATTTTTTTAATACCAACATTAATGTAGTATTTCTATTAAATATTTTTTATTTAATATACAAATTAGTGAGATTAACCAAAGACTTAATAATTTTCCAATTTATTGGTTTCCAAATAAAATTAGTAATCATATAGTTATTGGTTGAAGTGTTAGCGTAAAATTGAAAAAAATGGGGATTAGTACTTTGGTTTTATTTTTTTACAAAAATGAGGATTAATAATTTTTTTCAACAAATTGTGTCCTTTACTCCTTAGTTTCTCGTGTGAATTGGAAAGTAGAATTACTTGTCAGACTTGAAATAGTAGGAGTGATCATTAAATGATTAAAATTGACATTGAATAATTAAAATACAAAAATACCATTAAGTAAAAACAAAAGGTGTTGTGGGAAAACAAAAATTGTTTGGGAATACGAAAAGTATTTGGTGTGCAATAATTGCTCTATTAAGAGAAGCTTAGAATTTATTAAAGTGAGGAAATGACAATTATACCCGTAAAATAAGAGATTTAGTGAGAATTAAGAAGGATAATTATGGAGATATGGTGGTAATGAGTTTTCTTATGATAGTAGTAGATAGTAATCATATAGTTATTGGTTGAAGTGTTAGCGTAAAATTGAAAAAATGGGGATTAATACTTTGGTTTTTTTTTTACAAAAATGAGGATTAATACTTTTTTCAACAAATTGTGTCCTTTACTCCTTAGTTTCTCGTGTGAATTGGAAAGTAGAATTACTTGTCAGACTTGAAATAGTAGGAGTGATCATTAAATGATTAAAATTGACATTGAATAATTAAAATACAAAAATACCATTAAGTAAAAACGAAAGGTGTTGTGGGAAAACAAAAATTATTTGGGAATACGAAAAGTATTTGGTGTGCAATAATTGCTCTATTAAGAGAGCTTAGAATTTATTAAAGTGAGGAAATGACAATTATACCCGTAAAATAAGAGATTTAGTGAGAATTAAGAAGGGTAATTATGGAGATATGGTGGTAATGAGTTTTTTTATGATAGTAGTAGATTTTACGGGGATTGATTGCTTTTTATGAGAGCAAAAAATAAAACGTTATAATTTTACGAAGACTAAAAACATATTTAACTCTTTCAAAAAGTTTATTTTATTCTTCAAATTTTGACAAAAAGATAGAGTAGTTAATTGAGTTTTATAATTAATTAGAGAGGTGTAATGTATTTTTTAAATTTCAAAACATCTTTTATACATTTCCTTTAATAAAAAACTAAAGCACACATTTAAAATTGATGTAAGAGATTAATTTCTATGTGGGGGTGTAATTTTTTATTTTACATATATATTCAATCAAATCACACAAAAATGTATTTTACTTCTAGAAAAAATATGGAATATTGTCTCCGTGATTTAACCTAGTTGGTAAAAACATTACATAATATATGTAGGGTTAGAGTTCCAACCCCAAACATTTTACTTTTTCAGATTTAAATCACATTTAAAGTGTGCAAGTCTACGAGACTACTTAACAAAAAAAAAAGGAATATTTAGAATATTTATTCAATATTCAAATCCACAATTATTTTTTCATTTTATTTTGACTAGGGCTATATAGTTGTAAATGCCACGTGACTCATGAGAATTTGGTGAGCACTGTGGCAGTGTCCCAATCAAACAAGAAAACTTTTCTCACAAAAGGGTCATCGAAAAATTGAAACTTTCGTTGATTACCATAAAAAACTGACAGGGAAATTGAAAGAAAGATGAGAAACAGTGATGATAAGAAGAAGGGTTTGCCGTGGAAGCTTCCAGTATTGAAGTCCAGCTATTTAGGGAAATTGGAACCTGGATTCAGTGTTGGTGCTGGATGTGGCGTTGGATTTGGCATCGGTTTTATTGGAGGTACACTTCATTTCTAGTAATCATTGAAAGTTTCATGTTTTCAATGACCCTTTTGTATGAAATTTTTTTTGTTCGGTATAGTTCATTATAGTAATCGAAGAAAGTTTCAATTTTTGAATGACCCTTTTGTTAGACTTGGAACTTGGAAGCATTGACACTGATACCGCACACAACACTCACACTGACATGTCGACACTGTTAGTAATTTAAGTAAATGACATAATTGAATGTAATCATAGCTGTCGACATGTATAGTGTCTGTGTTCGCCGGCTTCCATCAGAAGTGCCAGTGCTTTAGAGTTGCTAGCAATTTGATTATAGTTCAATTTTTCAATGACCCTTTTGTGTGAAAAGTTTTCTTGTTTGGTTATAGTTGGTTCTAGTGATGAATGAAAGTTTCAATTTTTCAATGTCCCTTTTGTATGAAGACTTTTCTTGTTTGATTATAAGCTTCAATTTTTCAATGACCCTTTTGTTAGAAAAGTTTCATTGTTTGATTATAGTTGATTCTAGTGATGAATGAAAGTTTCGATATTTCTACACCCTTTTGTAAGAAAAGTTTTCATGTTTGGTTATTGTTAATTCTAGTAATCAAAGAAAGTTTAAATTTTTCAATGATCCTTTTGTTAGACTATGAAGCACATTCATCACAGGACACCGACATTGACATATTGACACCATTAGTAATTTAAGAAAGTGACATAATTGAATGTAATCACAAGTGTCGGTGTATGGACACGGAATTGTGTTGGACAACGGACACACCTTCGATTAAAATTGCTGGTGCTTAAGAGTTGTTAGAAAAGTTTTATTGTTTGATTGTTGTTGATTCTAGCAATCAACGAATGTTTCAATTTTTCAATGACCCTTTTGTTAGAAAAGTTTATTGTTTGATTATAGTTGGTTCTAGTGATCAAAGTTTCAATTTTTTAGTGACCCTTTTGAAAGAAAAGTTTAATTGTTTGGTTATTGTTTAATTATAGTAATGAACGAAAGTGACAATTTTTCAATGACCCTTTTGTTAGACTATGAAGCACTGACACTGACACCACATACGACCCTTTTGTTGTAAGAAAAGCTCTTGTTTGATTATAAACATGTATTATGTAGTCTTTGTTTTGTTGGTTGAGTAGAATGGATAGATGATTTGGCTGTTACAGTGCTGAAAGAAAGATTGAGATATAGATATGTAGTTTAGCTATTGATTGATTGAGTGATACTGTGGAATTTTAAGTGTGTTGAATGCTTTACCCCAATGTTTATATGCTTGAATATGGTATGGCTATTGCATAGTTGTTTGTTAGTTCTATTTAATTAGGTCAGTGTTGTCAAATATCGGCCATGGTGGATTGCAGTGGTGGATTTTTTTGACAACTGCCATCGCCAATTTGTGAAGTATTCCAGCGTCATAACTTTTATGTCGGATTTTCGCTTTCCATCATGGTCCGTCATCCACATTTAATAACACTGATTTAGATTCGGGCAAGTCATATAATCTTGTGTGGATCTGGGCAGTTCGATTTTGATTTGAAGGTCCATGTTTTGACTGTGTTTTTGATGGGGTTTGAAAAGCCGGAATTTTAGTCGTCCTTAATTGGACGAGTGAAATTCTGTGACTGTGTGAATGTGGGGTTTCCCTGATGGATTAAGATTCCACGAATTAAATGTGCGAAACAATAATGTCACACGTTTCTATTGCTTGAATATGGCATGGCTTTTGTTTATTTGATAGTTCTTTTTAGTTTGGGAGAGGGGGGAAAATTGGGGGAAGCTGATTGCCTTCAGTCATGCAATCACACTGTTGAGGATTTGTGCATGTTATGACTGTGTTTCTAACTGGTTCTGGAAAGTTGGATTGTGAGTCTTCCTTAAGTGGATGAATGAACGAAATGACGTGACTGCGTGAATGTGGGGTTACCCTGACAATAGGGAATCCAGGTCCGAAATTGGGAGATAATTATTTTTTATTGATTAATCGATCAATAGGCAGTTATAACATTTTGGGGTAATGGGCGCAGTTTTGATTGAGTATGCTGGTTTTATTGGAAAATTTGTCCTTGAAATGGTGTATATGTGTCCTTGCCTTGTTGTGGTTCGAAGGTTATTAAGTGTTGGCAATGCATGCTATGTAATGTGAGAAATTTTGTAAGGATATTTTCGGTGAAATCTATGCTTGGTGTCTTTTTGTTTCCTCTTAAACAAAAGAAAGTCTTGGAAAATTGGAAGCCTTTTCGGATAATCTTTTGTACTTGCTGTGTCATTGATCCCATGTATCTGTCTTCACTTCTCATAAATGTCATCTTTAAATTTCGTTTGTACTTACAGTAGTTAATAATAGTATCATTCAATTCATATCTCAATTTGCATCAAAGTGAGAGCCAATCAATACCATTTACAAGTTGAATCTTAAATCAATTTTGGACCTGAATCGTTGGATAAATTCTGAATATCTCTGTTGAATAGCATTGATAGAAGTGCAAAACGCCATTGATGAACACATAAAAGCTTGAAGGAAAGTTAGTTAGAGGAGAGAGAAAGTTTGTTATTGGAGAGAGAAAGGAAAGAGAGAAAGAGAGGGAAAATATTAATTCTGAATTGTGAATATTTTCATTATGATTCTCAAGAGTACTTACACATATTTATAGAGGCTAAGTGTAAGGGACATGTGTCACTAAGTGACAGCTGTTGACAACTTACAATAACCAAACCTAACTAGTGACTAAACACTACTTAAGTCACTATATCAAACTGACTAGAGTTCTTATTCTAACATTCCCCCCTTCAAACTGAGGGTGTCACAAACCCTTAGTTTGTCTCTAAGATATATAAACCTTGTTGTGGATAGAGGCTTGGTGAGGATGTCTGCCCACTGGTCTTGAGCAGGAACATGGCAGACTTGCAAGCTTTTATTCATGACCTTCTCTCTGACAAAAAAGATGTCCAACTCCATGTGCTTCGTTCTGGAATGAAGCACTGGATTATGTGCAAGTGAAACAACACTCAAGTTATCACAATAAACTTGAGGCACCTTGACTGAAACCCTGAGTTCTTTGAGTAAGGACTGCATCCATAGGATTTCAGCAGAAGTCTGAGCCAGACTTCTGTACTCAGCTTCAGCACTAGATCTGGCCACTAGAGTCTGCTTCTTGGCCCACCATGATACCAGATTAGGACCAAGATAAATGCAGGCACCTGATGTGCTTCTTCTGTCATCAGGATCAGATGCCCAATCAGCATCACAGAACCCTGTAAGAGATATAAGTTCATTTTTAGGAGCAGGAACAATCAGCAGACCATGATTGAGTGTACCCTGAAGATATCTAAGAATTCTCTTCACTGCCTTCCAATGATCCTCAAGAGGAGCTGATAGGAACTGACACACTTTGTTCACTGAGTAAGAAATCTCTGGTCTAGTGATAGTAGCATATTGAAGAGCACCTACTATAGATCTGAAGTAAGTGGGATCAGACACAGGGCTTGATCCATACTTGGAAAGCTTAGTACTAGAAGCCATTGGAGAGGCTATACTATTTGCATTATCCATGTTGGCCTTGGTGAGCAAATCTCTTATGTATTTAGTTTGAGAGAGAAGAAGAGATCCAGAACTGGAGTGATGAACTTCAATGCCAAGAAAGTAGTCCAGGTTACCTAAATCTTTTAGAGAAAATTCTGAGTTTAATTTCTGAACAAGTTGCTGAATTAAACTGTGTGAGCTGCCAGTGATGATTATATCATCAACATATACCAGAAGAAAGGTACTATGATTATTTGAATGCAAGGTGAATAAAGAAGGATCACATCTGCTAGCAATAAACCCCAGCCTAACTAAAGCAGTCTTTAACCTTTCAAACCAGGCTCTAGGAGCCTGTTTTAAACCATACAAGGCTTTGTTTAGTCTGCAGACTAGGGAAGGGTCATGTTGTTCATAGGCAGGAGGTTGAACCATGTAGACTTCTTCATTGAGGAACCCATTAAGAAAGGCATTATTCACATCAAGTTGCTGAATAGGCCACTGATTGGTAACATCAAGGGTTAGAACAGTTCTGACAGTGACAGGTTTAACAACTGGAGAAAAAGTTTCATTGTAGTCAAATCCTGGCTTCTGATGAAACCCTTTAGCTACTAATCTTGCCTTGTACTTGCTAATAGTCCCATTTGGATTCTCTTTGAGTCTAAAGACCCACTTGCATCCAATAGCTTGTCTGTTAGGAGGTAACTAAACAAGACTCTAAGTGTTGTTATGCAACAAAGCATCATACTCAGCCTGCATAGCTTGGTGCCATTTAGGATCCTTAATGGCCTGTTTATAACTTGTTGGTTCAAACTGAGTTAGTAAGGTAGGATGCAACCTAGGTTGCACAATACCAAGTTTACCTCTGGTCCTCATAGGGTGAGTGTTGTTAGGATGAATTCTATGAGGAACAACAGGTGGAGACATAGACACAGAGGAGGAGCTACTTGAGCCAGATGTAGACTCAACTGAGTTGGAAACAGACTGAGAAGGGGAGATAACAGAAATGGGAGGAACATCAAACACAACATCACTAGGAACATGTGAGTCAGGGACAGAATCAACAAAATTTTGAGAGGGAGACTGATAAGGACTCGTAGGAAAATCAGATGAAGCATGCTGTGATGGTGCAGAACTCATAGGGGAACTAGATGGAGGAGTAGCAGAGGAGACACCTGATGTTGGGATGGTAGAAGTGGGAATAGGAAGAAAGGTGGACAAGGTAGGTGGGTCAGGCTGCACACACTGATGAGAGGGAGAGGGAAACAACTCTGGATAAGGAAATTTTAGTTCATTGAAAACTACATCTTTAGAGATAAAGATTCTGCCAGTGGAGTCAAGGCATTTGTATCCTTTATGAGAAGAAGAATAGCCTAGAAAAATGCATTCCTTTGAGTGAAAATCAAGTTTGTGAGTGTTATAAGACCTCAGAAAAGGGAAGCATGCACATCCAAAACTTTTCAGAAATTTGTAATCAGGAAATTGTAAATGGAGTTTAAAGAATGGTGACTGGTTGTTTAAAGTGGAGGTAGGCATTCTGTTGATCAGGTATGTGGCAGTAAGGAAGGCATGATCCCAGAAGGACAAGGGCATTTTAGCATGAGCAAGTAAAGTGAGGTCAGTTTCAACTATGTGCCCGTGTTTCCTCTCAACAGACCCATTTTGGTGATGTGTGTGTGGACAAGTGAATCTATGTATGATTCCTTGGTCATTAAGAAATTTGGTAAAGGGGCGAAATTCACCACCACCATCAGATTGAACACCTTTAATTTTGTGAGCAAGTTGTAGTTCAATCATAGTTTGGAAATTTTGAAAAGTGGATAAGGTATGAGACTTTAGTTTTAAAGGGTAAATCCAAGTAAAACGTGAAAAGGCATCAACAATTGTGAGGAAATATGAGTATCCACAAGAGGACTCAACAGGTGCAGGTCCCCACAAGTCACAAAACACAAGTTCAAGGGGCTTTATGTAGGTAGTAGTGGAGGTAACAAAAGGTAACCTATGAGATTTACCAAGACAGCATGAAGAGCAAAAACCAGACAAAGTTTTATTTGGAATAGTAACATTACAGAGTTTCAGTACATTCCTAAGGACCTCATAGTGAGGATGGCCTAGCCTGCTATGCCATATACCATACAAAGATGAACTGTGATTGTTTGAAGAAACAGGTGGAGAACAGTCAATATTATTACATTGAAAGGTACCAAATTGTAAACTAGAAGGATTTCCTATGGAAGAGAACAAGTTGTTCTTGCTGCAAGCTAGATTGGCAGTAGGATCCTGGGAGGAGAGAGCAGGAGACTGAGGATGAAACTGGTAAAGACCATCACTGCCAAGAGGACCTTTCAAGAGAACTTTAGAAGAACCCTGACATTTAACAAAACACTCATTAGGATGAAATTCAAAGTAAACATTGTTATCCCTAGCAAATTGACTAACACTGACCAAATTCTTAGTTATGGAAGGAACAAGAAGTAAATTATTGAGTTTTAAAGTGGTTTGAGGATGGAGAGGTGAAGGAAAACTCATAGAACCAACAGAAGTTATAGACAGACCTTGTCCATTACCAACATTAACTTGATCAGAACCTGAAAGTGACACTGCATCCATCAAGTTTCCAGCATCAGGTGTAACATGGTGAGTGGCTCCAGAATCAGGATACCAGATGTGGTTAAAGCTACCACCATTAGAGCTGACAGACTCAGCAGGAGTTCCAGCAAACAAGGCCTGTGGTGCTGGAGGTCTTTGTCCACCAAAAGACTGAGGAAACTGAGAGGGCTGAGGTCTGAGAGAACCTCCAGAGTTAGGAAAACGTGGCTGCATCCCGACTTTGGATGGTGCACCACCATAACCACTAGGAGCACCATAACCATAGGAGGCACCATAGCCATAGGGAGCAAAGGATGCATCATATTGAGGCTGAAGATGGTAGTGGCAGTAACTAGCATCAAGCCCTGTTTTGTAACAGATCTGACACTGAACATAGGGGCGTGGAAAACCATTTCCTCTACCACCTCTGCCTCTGAAACGTCCTCCTCTAAAACCTCTGCCACGTGACTGACCTCTACCACCAAAGTAAGCACCAGAAAACTGATTATTGTTGTTAAACTGAGAGTTTGGATTAGGGTTACCATCAGGAAAACCAGAGTTTGGTGCTTGGCCTTGGGATTCAGCATTAGCATTGTGAGTGAGATTGACAGAAGCAGGCTCAGTGATGGCAGCTTTCTTGAACCTTTCATTACGAGCTACTTGAGTGAGAAGTTGAGACTCAAGCTCATCCAATGAGATAAACTCTGATTTACTGTTAACAGAGGCCACAATAGCATTGAATTCTTCAGGAAGAGCCTCAAGAACAACTTCAATCAGATCACGGTGAGGAACAGGATCTCCTATAGACATGAGTGCTTCATAAATCTCACGAACACGAGAGATGAACTCTAAGATTTTGCGTGAGCCTTTGGTAATGGCACGAAGTTCAGAACGCAGTTGACGCGAACGCGTTCGTATCTGCGTGAAGCAGTAGTTGTGAATCTCTTCCCAGACTTGCCACAAATTTCGAAACCGAACAAAGCGCGAAAGGAGCGAAGGCGAAATTGTAGATAGAATCCAGGTGCAGAGCAAGGAATCTTGCTCTTCCCACTCGGAATACGCAGGGTTTTCAGTTCCGGCTTCGCGCGCGGCGTCGTTGAGATAAACCGGTGGGATCTGTGGAGAAACCACAAACTTCACCATTTTCGTACCTCGCAGCACACCTTCTACTTGCTGCTTCCATTGGAGATAGTTTGAATCATCAAGTTTGACAGAAACTGTTTGTTTGAAGGTTTTCGAAGCTGCAGCAGTGACACGCTGTGCTTCTGACGCAGTAGGAGGAGGTGTAGCCATGGTGGAAAGACACTGGATCAAAAAGAAGCTCTAGATACCATGATAGAAGTGCAAAACACCATTGATGAACACATAAAAGCTTGAAGGAAAGTTAGTTAGAGGAGAGAGAAAGTTTGTTATAGTAGAGAGAAAGGAAAGAGAGAAAGAGAGGGAAAATATTAATTCTTAATTGTGAATATTTTCATTATGATTCTCAAGAGTACTTACACACATTTATAGAGGCTAAATGTAAGGGACAGGTGTCACTAAGTGACAGCTGTTGACAGCTTACAATAACCAAGCCTAACTAGTGACTAAACACTACTTAAGTCACTATATCAAACTGACTAGAGTTCTTATTCTAACAAGCATGAATTGCGACTATGATGTGAATCGGACAGTTTGATTCTGTCATGGCCAGGTTGTGCAATCCGGTTTCAAAAAGGCCTTTTAGGTGTTTTTTTGCAATTATTTTTCTTAAATGTGACAGAAACAGAAAATATCACTAAATACTTCCATACAAGTCTGCAATGAATCAACAGGCCAACAAGGTGAATGACTCTAATTATGATGAATTGAAACCTAATCCAGCTCCAACAAGGGAACCTTTGGTCAATTAGTTCATAGATTTTGAACGTGTTTCACTCTTTGTGTGCTAAGTTTTGAACATATCTTGTGATTTTTAATTTTCCCATCAATTTTGAATTGTGATGCTATGTTTGCTTTGTTGTGATAAGCCTTATTACTACGTTAGAATGTTTAATATTTACTATTGCACATAGTATCAAGTTATACTTAGATACTATGACAAATCTTTTAAACAGTATTCTATCTCTATGGATATTTTGTAGTGTTTTATGCTTGAGAAATTTTCATGCATAAAACTTTTCTGATTTCAGGAGTGGGTTTTGGCCCTGGAATTCCTGGCTTACATTTTGGTGTTGGGTTTGGTGCTGGATGTGGTGTTGGGTTTGGTGCTGGTTATGGCGTGGGAAAGGGAATTGTTGGAATTCCTTTTCGTGATTCTGGAAGCATTATTAATGAGTAAGTAAATTGCCTCCCTTTTCTTATTTTTATGCCTTTTCTTAATGTAAATAAGCTCATTTGGTTGCTTCCAACAAACCTTTCTATTTTGTTTGTTGGTCCTTCTACTTTCCCTGTTTGGATAAACCACTGAATTAAGCATTTATGTTAGTGTATATGTATAGGCTATTTCTATGTCAAAAGAAAATAAAGTCAAAACTTTTTCATATAAGCTATTAGCAATTTCATAAACTATCTTGGAGAGCTTATGGAAATAAGCTAAAAAGCGATTTATGAACATATCATAAGTTGTTTCCGTAAACTTTACCAAATAGCCTCACAAGTACTTATGCCAAGAATAATCTCAAACAAGTCAAGCCCTTAATGCCAAAAGAGAAGAAAGTCATATCTTATATTGTTTTAATTGTTCCTATGTGAATTTGAAGAGAGAAATATAAATAAAAATAAAAATGTTCCATAGGGGAAAAATGTGACTAGACTTTGTCTGATATAATTTCTATCTTTAAATTTCTAGAAACTTTCATTTGTACAATTATTTTGGTTCAGTTAGCTGCTCAATGGATGTGGTTAGATTATATTATTTTTTAATTAAAGTTGAGACCAACGAACTATATTTAAAAATTATGAGATTGCCATTTATAAATTTTAATGTATTCGTCATGGTTTAGTCGTTGCATCGATAAAAATGAAGATCTCATGATTTTATGTAATTGGAGACTGAAACATGCCAAACGGATTTTGTAGAATGCATATGCATTAGGTAAATTAGAAAGCTAGAAACAGTTGGCATGTAAAAGACTGTTAAGTTATCATATAGAGGGTAACAAACACAAGACCCTATCTTCAGATATATTCGTCGCTTCAAAAGTTTTATTGTGTGAAAATGTTTTTTGATATCTGAAATTGTTTTGTGGCTGGTTTCAAATTCCAACTTATTTTTAACATAATTTTAACATTTTGTATTGTTTTCAGAGATATTACTGCACTTGTGGGTGATATTGTCGTAAATACTAAAAAGCTTATCAAGGCAACATCAAGAGTAATCGACAAGTGGGGAAGATGATGGAGTAGTCCATTTATTTTTTAATGTACAATTGTATCTAACTATATCTTTGCCAATAATTTCGACTATATCATGGCAAACTTTAGGGGTTCGAAGTTCCGACATAGTTCGGACTCCTCTATCCTGTAGCGACGCCTATGCTCCCCCTTTCTGTCTTGTTAAGATTTGTAGCTGCAAGTATATGAGATGGTAAAATTTGACATGTCCAAAAAATTCTTAAAGAAATTAAAAAGGTGAATTTGACTGCCATATATGTTTGATTTCAAGTTGGAAGCACGTAAAATGGTGCTTATACTGTCTTGAAAACCATATTCAGTGTTGCCATATTCAAGTGCTGAGTTGCAAAGGGGTTTAGATTTGTTGAGTTAAAAAAATATAGTGAGGTTATTATAGTCTGTAAATCAGAATTATTGGATGAAAATTGGATGATTTTCATGTTCCGAGTTCGCTGCTTATGAATTTTGGTCTTGGTCATTTCATCAAAATCGATCCGTTCATATTTTGAGTTAGATAAAATATGAACCGTCAATCTTGATATAACAGTCAAAATATATTTACTGCAGGAACTATAAGGTCATTTTTTGAGAGGTGTTACATATTGCAAATGAAGTTACAAGCCTTGTATTTTGTCTAAATTAAATAGTACACATGTGACTTTTTCAACTTCTTATTTAACAATTTCACAGTACAATACAAGATTACAAGTTCACTATTAGAATGGTACCAACAGAATATACAAACTGTAAATAATGAAATGTTACTACAATTATGTGGTAGCCATTATTTCAAACAAAATGGAAGAAAATAAAAAAAAAAAGAACCTGAAATGAATGGCAGAAATAAGTCCAAGAAACAGATAAAACATGTTATCCAAACACAAGCAATCAACCAACACAGAATCTACACATGTATCATATACTAACCAATCAAATCCATACATTGGATTACACATCTTTAATCTAAACCAATCAAACACCATGATCATGAATCTGACGTGGCATGTCTACATCCACTAACCATGCATCATATAGTAACTACCTCTCTATCTTCATATTGTGAATTCGGCAACACATTAATTCATCAAAGTTTAGTTTGAGTTGAAGATTCCTAAAACCATGGCTTCCATTGCTGCTTCAACTGCAGCTGCTTCACTTGGAATGTCTGAAATGCTTGGAACTCCAGTTAAATTCAGTGGTGCAACAAGGTCTGTTCCTTCATCTTCAACTCCATCTACCTTCAAAACTGTTGCTCTTTTCTCCAAGAAGAAACCAGCACCTTCACCAAAGCAGAAAGTGGTTACTCCGGCCAGCGAGGAACTCGCCAAGTGGTATGGTAAGTCACCAACAATGTTCTGTTCTCATGTTTGTGTTTAAGCAAGTGTTCTTTAACATTGTATAAAGTTCTCTAAGGTATAAGGATCATATAGTAATCAAATATAATTCATGTTATATCAGTATAATTTTTTGTTTAATTTTCTATTGTGTTATTATCTCTTTACATCTATATTCTCTTACAAGTTCATTAGTTTAAGACAAGATTTTAAATTGTGGTTGCGTCGTCGCGATGCTTAGTATTGCAGAGAATTGCTATTAAATGCATCTGATGCAGGCTCAATTGTAGTTGCAGATGCTGAGACATAGAAGAATCTTAATGTCACGGTTTAAATGGCAGTCATAAATCTTTTTTAAACTATGACTATTATCTGTAGTTTATATTGTAATTTTTTTGAAAATGGCATGTAAAATTGTAAATACTAATATGACTCTTAGTGCATGTTTGAATTATTGCGGCGAGTTTGGCGGAATCACAGTGTGTGGTATTTTGGCAAACACTATACTATTTTTTGTAACTCTTCCAAAAGTGAATCCAAACAATCAAACATGCATTGAGTGTTTTTTCAACAACAAAGAAGCATTGATCGATTGAAATTCGAAAACTATAGTTGCTAAAACTTTTGGTTCTTTCGATAATTTGGTGGCAGGTCCAGACAGAAGGATCTTCTTGCCAGACGGTCTCTTGGACAGATCTGAGATCCCTGAGTACTTGACTGGAGAAGTCCCTGGAGAGTATGTGACTTCTACTTTGGAACCCATTTAACTCATGTTCTCAATCAAACTACTCAACTTTTTTATTGAAATTTTGGTTCTTATTTTGCTTAACATGTTTATGTGTGTCTATGCAGCTATGGTTATGATCCTTTTGGTCTAAGCAAGAAGCCCGAAGACTTCGCCAAGTATGTCTAAATCTTACAACATACACAAATACACACACACACACACACACACACACACATCTATATGCGTTTATAGACGCACACATATATAAATGACTTAAATACACTTTTGATCTCCTTATTTTCGTTGATTAACGATTTTGGTCTCTGTATTTCTAAATCCGAGAATATAGTCATCAAATTTTTAAATTTCAGAAATTTTCCCTACCATTGCATTTTAGGTTTATTTTTGCTGATGTGTCATGTTGAACAACGAGCTGTCAAGTCACAATAACAATGCATATTTTTGGAAAATCTGATTTTTTTAGGGTTTTCCAATTTTTATTTCAAGTTTTGTTTTTTAAAACAATACTTTAATGTATGGAAAATAAAATAATAAAATTTCATTCATATGCGATGCCACATCACCCTGTGACTTGTCAGCTTATTATTAAACTTGACATATCAGCAAAAATAAGTCTCAAATTCAGTGGTGGAGAAAATTTATGAAATTTTAACAACTAGGTGACTATATTTTCTGATTTAGAAATTGAAGGACTAAAATCGTGAATCAAGTAAAAAAAGGACTAAAAGTGCATTTAAACTTATATATGTATATATGTGTGTGTGCACGCGTTCGCACTCGTATTATATGCTTATGTTACGTTAATTGTGTGGCAATGCTATGGTGAATGATTGATAGACTAATGCAGATATCAAGGGTATGAGTTGATTCATGCCAGATGGGCAATGCTTGGTGCTGCTGGATTCATCATTCCTGAGGCCTTCAACAAATATGGAGCCAACTGTGGTCCTGAAGCAGTTTGGTTCAAGGTATGCAAGCTCTAAGAGAACCGTCACAGTGTCAACTTTATTAATTCATTATTTATGTATGAAACTTAACACAGGAATTTCAATACAATAAAACACTATGACATCGTTTAATTTATGTAGTTAACCCTACATAGTAGAATAAGACTCGGTTATTGTTGTTGACACTCTACAAAAGAATTTCAATAGATTTTCTCAGGAACAATAACTTTAGTCCTTAAATGTGTGTGGCGCTGTTACAATAGTCCTTTAATGTATTAAATTACAAAAATACACCTAAACTCATATTTCATTAGTGAGTTTGGTCCTCAAATGTGTCTTGTGTTAGTCAATTTTCACCATAAAATTTCTAACAAAAGACACTTGAGATAATTTTTGCAATTTCAATACATTCATGGGCTATAATGACAATGTCTCACATACTTAAGCAGCAAAATGACTTCTTAGACAATTTTTAAGTGTTCATTGTAACAATGTCTTAAACTAATTACAATTATTGTGCAAATAATGCAGCTTTATTTTCATATCACTTACTTTCAATCTTTCAATTTAACCCAAGAATATATAGCATGTCTCTTAAACTCCTTTTATTGAAACTTTGTTATTAGGTTTTTATATTAGGCCGAGGCTCTATTAATCAATGTGGAACTTGGTTTTCCAATACATTGATACCACATTATGTTTTTATATCGAGTCTATATCATCCGTACAAAACCGGCTTGTAGATGCCATTCTTTATAAACTCTAATGAGTCTCAATCTTCAATCAATACGGAACTTGGTTTTTCCAATATTTTTGATTGCATTGTTTATGTTATAAGTCAATTTAATTTAATTTTCTTTTCGAAACGAATGTAGACAGGAGCTCTTCTTCTTGACGGGGGTACGTTGAACTACTTTGGAAAGCCCATCCCCATCAATCTTATTGTTGCTGTTGTTGCTGAGGTTGTTCTCTTGGGAGGTGCTGAGTACTACAGAATTACCAATGGACTGGTATGTATATTTCTTTCCTACATTGTTATTAGAATTTAACTACTACACACTAACAATGCAAAGCCATTTTAAGCAAAAAAAAAAAAACAATCATATCTCACTATGTAGATATCTCAGTCTGGTTTTACGGATTGATTTTATAACATGATATCATGATGATTAAATGTATTTTGTGCTGACAATATATTGTTATTAAACTCTTTTTACTAAAGGAAAATTATTATTTATTCAAATGAACCATTTTAGGGCCTTTTTGGATTGACTTATTTTAGCTTAACTACTAAAATAAGCACATGAGAGTGTTTGAGGTTAGCTTATGAAAACAGCATTAGGACATGTCCGTAAGCTGTTTTCAATTTATTTCCAGAGCTCTCTAGGATAGTTTATGAAAACAGTTTAAAGCTTATACAAATGTTCCTAAATGTGAAAGAATTTGTAACAAGAAATTGACCAATTGATCTACAAATTGTCACCTATTTCTTGCAGGAATTGGAAGACAAGTTTCACCCAGGTGGTCCATTTGATCCATTAGGGCTAGCAAATGATCCAGACCAAGCTGCAATCCTTAAAGTGAAGGAAATTAAGAATGGTAGACTTGCTATGTTTGCAATGCTTGGTTTCTTCATCCAAGCTTATGTCACAGGAGAAGGTCCAGTTGAGAACTTAGCAAAGCATCTGAGTGATCCTTTTGGAAACAATTTGCTCACTGTCATTTCTGGAAATGCTGAGAGGGTTCCAACTCTGTGATGAATCAATCATTTTCATGCTTTTTATCCAATCTTGAATGTGTACAATACATCTCACTTGACATTATTAAGGCATTTTGCTTTATTTAATGGAAGCCAACTCACTCTTGAATTTTAGTGCATGAATAGTTTGGTTCATAATTTTAGTGCATGAACTTATTCCAATTTTATGCATCAATTTAACAAATTTCATACAACAAAATTTAACACTATGAGAAATGATTTTTCGACACTAACATTTGATGTCAAATACACTGTATTATTTGATTTGAGTATTTTTGAGATGTTTTATGTGTATACATGTTAGAATAGCAACCCTGGTTCAAAATTAAAACACACGAAAGCAACACAGAACTGAGAACACAAATGTTTAACCTCAGAGTTCGGTCAATTGTGTCTACCTCTCCAATTGCAGTGCGACTACAATACCTTTCTATGCTTAGGGTTTACAAAGTATAAATTATAAATACTTCTGTCCAGTTTACATAATTACATTTGAACCATACCCACTTCTAAGTAACTATGGGCCTTATTCAACAATAAGTAGTATAATATAAAAACTAAGCGAGAGATAGAGATAAACACATATAGTGTCACATACGGAGACTGATGGACACATTTCAAACAATTCAAACACATTTGAAGTCCTCGATCGGAGGCTTTTGTTGGGGCGTGTTACTAAATGATGGAAGAGATAGGAACACCATGCTATTAGTCTCCACAACATTTGAATGTAGTTGCATATAATTCAAAACAAGAATTTGCTTAAGTCACCATACTCTTAGCCTGAACAGCTCCACCAACCAGTTCTGTTTTTATCAACTCCAAAATGTTAAAGACCTGTTGAAGGTTAGACCAATTAAATGAAAATATATAAAAATTGAAATATGGTGTTCCAAATTAACAAACTTAGGATGTTCAATAAAAATGATATATGAGGGACAAACAAAGAAGTGAACTTTTCACCTCAAAGTGCTGCTGCAATGCTGGTGCATGGTGATGAAGGGTTACATATATCTTCTCAATTAATGTCAAGAGAGCATCCACTTGATCACCAAGAAGATCAACCTATATTTCCATAAACAATTTTTAGTTTTATGCATTTTTATATAGAGAAAATGCATCCACTTGAGTTGTGTCAGATTTGTGATGTTCAAATAACACTACACTTTCATATAACATAAACATTTTAAAGAAAGCAACTAACCAATATAACCTGAAATTTAGTAATTTTTTATGACTAGTTAGTACCTACCAAACCTACATACTTTAGAAATAGAAATAACGATGACAATCTGACACACATTCGATATTGAAGATACTTCCTGATACATACCAGAAAGTATCCAATATTATTCCGGATTCTACTTAGAAACATCTTCGATATGTCTTACTAATTAAAAAATCATTTATCATTCAAATAAGATATATATTACTACAAAATCGTATGAGTAGGTTAGTACAAAGTTACTAACTATATATTATATAAGATTATGCTACAAACCTCAGCTTCAGCATTTTGGAGATTCTGACATCTTCTAATGAAGGCCTTTTGGTACAATAACTCTTTTCTTCTTATACAATCAACCATCTTAATAACTGAATCCACACAACATTTCATCTTTTGCAACCTGTATGCATATTTTTCAAAAAATAAAATAAGGAGCATGCATTAAGTAGTATCAATACTAAAAGTATCAGTTGAATTGTCTGCAGCCACAATCCCACGCATTCACGCAGTCAGCAAATCAGTAGTCATTTAATTGAGACCAGACTATCCATATTTCAACCTCGGTATTTTAGAGTTAAAAAAATAATCAAAATCTGCTTGCTGTCTGCACCGTCTAATCTTGACTCAACAACCTCCGATGTACTGACTGCATGAACGTGTGGAATTGTGACTGCATACTATCCAAATCCAACACATACCTCAAAGTAAACATCTCCAATTTCTGGTATACCATTGCCTCAAATTCTTCAAATATTGGAGATTCAAAAGAAGACAACTTCAATTGTTCTTGTTCATGAGCAAACATTTGGTGATGAAAACTTTCCGAGTCACGTATACTATGTCCTAAGCTAGTTCCCAACTCCTTCAGAAGTGCTTTGCTTATACCTAATTGTTGCAAAACATTTTCCACCTTTCTTGTTAATGAAGAAAAGGTTTGTTCCTCCCCAGTTAACAAATCTTCAAATATTTCATGCTCGTGTAGGTCGCCGCGTTCCGAACCTAAGTCCAGTTGTTTGCTATGTTCTTTGATCTCAGAATGTGCACTTAGCATTAGATTCTCCTCTGCTTCAAAACAACTAAGTAGAGACTCTAGCAATATAATTGTCAAGTTCTCTTGTCCTTGAACTTTTTGCAGTTGATTCAATATCATAGTAGAGAAATTATCTCGTATATTGATGTTTTTCTTATGATAAATTGAATCATAGCTTGAAATATTTACAAAATAACTCAATGTTTCTTCAAACACAATTTGATCTATATGCTCTCTTATTATGTTGTCAACTTTGCAACTTGTCATCATTTTGTTGAATTCTTCAATAGTCTTCTTAAATACAAGCATGCATATATCTTCTTGTATGGTTCCTTCTATTTCATCTCCCAAAGGTTCCTTTGCTAAGAAAACATCTTGATTTGAATTCATATCTTTAATTGTCTCAAAGAAGACAAGAAAATTTGTGTCTTCTCGAATTTTTCTTTTGATTTTATTTCCCTCGATGCTTTCATTCAACTCATTCATCACTTCTTTTAAGTAGCATTTTTGTACATGCTCTTGTATTAGCTTCTCCAAGTCAATATATTCTTGTGATGATAACTTTGTCCTTTCTTCAAACCCAATATGATCTATTTTTTCTCTTATTGTACGGTCAAATTTGAAATTTTCCATCAATTTGTTGATTTCTTCATTACTCCTTCTAATTACAAGCATGCATATATCTTCCTCTATGATTCCTTGTATTTCATTTTCAAAAGGTTCCTTAGCTAAGAGAAATTCTTGATTGGAATTGATATCTTTAATTGTCTCCAAGAAGACAATAAAATTTATGTCTTCTCTAATTTTCCTTTTGATTTCATTTCTCTCACTGCTTTCATTCAACTCATTCAACTCATTCATCATTTCTTTTAAGTAGCATTTATGTACTTGCTCTTGTACTAGCTTTCCCAAGTCAATCTCATATTCTTGTGATGATAACTTCTTCCTTGGAAGTGTTTCCTTGTTCTGAATAGCTTTTTGGTTAAAAAGTGATTCACCTTGTTTCTCATTCCTTTTTATAAGATTATCCAATTTCTCAATTGCAATTTGGATATTTTCTTTCATGATGCTTAGTTCCTTTCTTTTCTTGGACGACGACGCCTTTTTCTCTTGCAATATTCGATGCTTAATCCGATTCAATTCTTCGTTCTTTTGTTGAATAATAGATTCATGATTTTTGATCATCTTAGCAACTAAGCTTCCATTTTCATTCTCTTCCTCTTCTTGTAACTCTACTTCCTTATGATCTCTATCTTCTGCCTTTTGAGGAGATCGATGAAATGTTTCATGAGTTCTTTCTTCCGATGAATATTTTGTCGGAGAAGAAAGGGCCGAAGAATCAGATTCCTCAGGAAACATTTCATGCATAGTCAAAAGTTCATTCTTTAAACTTGTAACCTCATTCATCATTTGTGACCAATGCTCTTGCCAACAATTGCAAACATGATTCTCATTCCTTCTAGCTTCTACCTTGTTGAAGTTGAGAGATTTTAGGTAAAGGGAAGTAATAATATTATTAGTAGCTTCTGACTAAATACTTATGTCTATTTATTGTGTACATGTAGTTCAATCAAAAATAATAATTATAGTGTACAACACAAGGACTCAATTCTGAATCAAGAACATATAATAATTAGAGCTTAATTTGTTTGTATACCACAATGATTCATATGTGTGACTTTAAGAGTTGCTATAAATAAAGTCAAATATTTTTAGTTATCTAACAATTATAATGTTTGACAATATAAAAAATATTTAAACTCAAGATGTATATGAATTACTTTATAGTAATAAATAATATAAAGTCTAATATAAGTGATACGCTAAAATAATATAAAGATGTTATAATTATATTTTATAACATTCTAACATACCTCAATATTCTCTTGGAACTCCCTCATGAAACTGGTAATTAATATAGAAATCATATCTTTTTCAATTTTCAACTTCCATTGCCTTTCTTTTGGCCTCATCTCACATGAAAAAAGAGCACTTTGCATCTTACCAAAAGCAAGGTCCATAGTTTGCTTTAATACATCAATATCTGAACCCATCTCTTCAATCTTTTTTGTGTCAATGACAATATTATGTGATTGTGGTACAACATTTTCCACTATGTCATGTTGTGGTTCAAGTCTTTGTTTAATATTCAACATTTGTTGATCCATACTACTCCTCAACTCACATAAATTGCCATCACTCTTTACTTTTATGTGACTAGTTGTTTGGTTTTTCTTCAATCTTTGTGACAACTCTCTATCCTTCTCTAAAATAATCGATTCGGATTCCTCCAGACGTCCTTGAAGGCGGTCTTTTATTTCTCGTAGGTCGTCAAGTAGTATTTCATGATTGCTTTCAAGAAAACTACTTTCAGTCTCAGCATGAACAATGGTTAGACAACCTTCAAGTTGCATCACTGCCAATTCATAAAATTTTGATATCTCATTCAACCTTTCAAGGACTCCTTTTTTTGTCTTTATTTTCTCTTGAGCTTTGTTCATGGCATGATGAACTATAGACATCATTGTTGAATCTGCTAAGGACACTTCAAATCTTCCATTCATGCATCGAAAAATCTCATCCATTATTATGAACAAATACAATAATGATGGTAAATGCTACACAAAATTGTAAGTCATTAGAATGCGAGTTAGATTTGACATTTTCACATATTTAAAAAAAAAAAAAATTTGACATTTCCACTAAAATTGGATATTTGAATTGATCTTTTCAATAAATTTTTTGGGTAAGCATGTCTCTAGGCATTCTTTGAGGAAATTATGTGACATTTAAAATACGTATAGTTATAACTTATGTGGCACTCTTTGTATATATTAAGAATGATTTTAACAACTAAAAAGTGTTTCCTTTCAAAAAGAAAAAACAAATAAAAAATGTTTCAAAATAGTTTTATTTTACTTTTTCAATATAACATTAATTATATTATCCTATGTTCAAATTATTACATTTTATTATACGTTTCCATTAATTATCATTAATAATAATTAATAAAGATAATTTTGTAAAATTCAAATACTATTTCATAAATTTATAGTTTTTTTAATAACCTTAAAAAATAGCTTTTTTTAATCTATGTAAGAAGCATGATTACAGTTATTTTAAAACGAAAGTGTGAGTAGAGTCTAAAACAAATTTTGATATGTCTTTTTACATTAAATAATATAACTTCTACCTTTTTTTATTAATTGAAGAGAAAAATATATTAATAGAAATATTAATAGATGATATGTCTTTTTACTAATGGTGCCTAAAGCATGGATAAACATATTAATAGAAATATTTAGGGCAACGATCGTCTAAAACGAGTAAAGGGTAAAGTGAAAAGTCATTTTAGAGATATCTACATTTATGTTAATAGAAATATTTTGTTAATTAACGACGGCTATTGTTTACTTTACACTCTAAAGTGAGTTGCAGTTACTCATTTTAGAGAAGTCGGATCCTACAAGACAATAAGAGTCTCAATTCTAATGTTGTAAATAGGAGAATGTACAATGTTTATTTGGCCAAATCTGCATATTCTCATTATTTTATCTTCAAACACATTGAAAAGACCTTGGAGGTAACTTTAAGTAAAACATTGCAAACATAGTGTGGCCTAGAATCTTGTAAATGAAGAAAGGGATCATCAATGTTTGGAGATAACTTGTCATGAAAGCATATAAAACAAGTTTCCAAACATCCTCTCCAACTATGTTGTTCCGCACTTATCGAGTGCACTTTGTAACAGACTCTATCCGAAAGGAACACATTAAAATGATGCACCCCTAGCTCAGACAAGCTTGTCTTCCCAATGTCCAATCACTGCATGTTCAACATCAAATGGTGATCCAAGAATTACGTCTAAAATCTATGAGAGTAGTTTTCAAAATATAATTTGTAAAGTTGCAATGGTTAAATAAAGACGTTTCAGTAAAAAAAGTGTATGTTTGATTTGGAAAGTTGCAATAGTTAAATACATTTAATGATAAAATCTGATTCGGTATCCCAATGGTTGCATCTGCTTGGCTAAAGGGTGCAAACACATGAAAAGTTGTGTCTGAATGGGCACTGTGTCAACAATTGCATCTTGTCATTGCAAAAAATCTTCTAAAGAGTTGTATATCTTCACCAAAGAACATAAGTTTCTTTGTAAATAGAGACACTTTGAAAGCAGAAAAATAGACAAAAAATCATATTTTTGCGAGTCAAAATTTGGCTGAAAATAATACTGAATAATTTCTTATTTTCTCTAGTGCACGAGAGTAATTGAGGGAACTTCATTCTATAAAATTGGTGTGATTGTATAACTCACGTCAAGGATTCCCAAAGTAACCCTTATGAAAGAGATTTGCCACTATATTCTTTTGCATCCGATAAGATAAATTCACAGGGAAAATCGAACCTAAAGCTTAGTATGTCTGATACACTCTTTGGAATTTATGTGCAATCACCATCATTATCTTCTTCTTTTTGTTTGAGCTTTTGCAGCAGTCTCCCAACATAGGTTCTATCAGAATTTCTCAACAGCCTTAATGAGATTTACATTAACTCCCTTGAAACCCCATTATAAAAGGATACATGCATGCACCAAGAGAATGAAACATATTCAATTTTGATAAATATTTTATTTTACTCAATCAAATATCGACCAGAACATCAAAGTGTTTGCATTTATATCACTCTTTATGTGGAGCATCGTTACTGTCCACATCGTACGTCATAAATTCTCTTGCGCATTACTTGCGGATTTTCTTGCGGTTATAAAGGTTTTTTTTTCCTATGGATCTTAATTTTGCAAGAACATCTGCAAGTTATATTACTTTTAGTTGATGCTTTACATTTGGAAGAAACTAGACTCTAACCCGTGTGATGCACGAGTTTTGTAGAGTTTCATTCAGTATTATGTTATCAAACTACCTCAGAAAGCAACAAAAACAAAAGATGAGCTGCAATAAAAATGACAAATCAAAAGAAAATATATATACAAAAGCCTGCACCAGAAATTGGTCCTAACCGCAAAAATGGTTAAATTTATAAAAATGAAAAGGAAAAAAAACTGCTATGTGGTAATCGAAAGAAAAAAAAATAATGAAAAGGAACCGCTATGTGATAACCGAAAGGAAACAAATAATAAAAAGGAACTTTTATGTGGTAATTGAAAGAAAAAATAATAATGAAAAGGAACCGCTAATAATAAAAAGGAATTGCTATCAAAAAAGGAATTGCAATGATGTTAGTGATTTTTTTAAAAATGACATTTTCATGTGTTACCTGATTCAATTCCTTGCAGACTTTTTTTTTCCTCATAAAAATTAATTATTTCCGTAAAAAGGGTGGGATTATGATTATTAGGTTCAATTGCATGATTGTGAGAGAGATAAAAGTGAGTGAGAAATGATTTAGAGATTGTGAGATTAAAAGAAAGAGGACGCAAGATTTGTGTTGAATACATGCGATGTTAGACACAGGTAGAACATCAGTACTTTGGTAGAATTTATTTTTGAATTTTCCTACGGATTTACATGCGATGTTAGACACAGGTAACAATTTTGCAACAAAATCCTTTAGTGAACAATTTTGCAACAAAAACCTCATGTTTAGTAAATCGTTTGAAATTGTTTGCAGGTATTCCTACGGATTTTCTTGCAGATCCACATGTCAGGTTTCCTACGATTTGGTTTATATATTTTCTTTTTTTTTCTTAATGAAATTTAAAGATTTGTAAGATTTTAGTTTTCTTTTATTTTTAATAAAAAGTTTTAGATTTTGAATATGTACCTTTTTTTTTGTATAATTTTGAATTTGAATCTAAGTCACAATATGTGTAAATGAAAGTTTCAATCAATTTTGTCGATTTTAGTTGACTTTTTTTTTTTAATTTAGTTTATACAAAGTTATGTAAAAACGTTTTGCATTATCGACGCATTGCATCCATTCAACTAAGTGGTTTCATCCATCCAAAAAGGGAACAAAAGGAGAAAGAAAGATACAAATTAAACATTGAACATTCTTCGCATGGTGAATGGTGATGGGTTTGAAAGGTTCTTTTTATTAAAACATTTAATAAAATATTTTTTAAAATTTCTGTTCCAAATTTGTTTTTTTATGTAGTGCTAGTGTATTTATCCGGTGTTGCCCAGGTTAGACATATAATTTAGGATCACCAAAATTTTGTATGCATAATATTCCCAAATAAAATTCACCACGGACTGGTATAGGACGAATTATATCTTAACGTTTGCACACAAATAGAAAAAATAAACCATATTTTAAGTATTCGTAAATTAATAGATGCACAAACGGATGAAATTAACTGGATTTACCAAAATTATTAACACATATATAATAACCTAAATATTTTTTAAGTACCCGGACTCGTAGAAATCTATACCCGTTATTAAATTAGTAAAACTATACAATTGTCATGAAGTAATTTGATTTCATAATTAAAAATCTTCTCGTCATGAAGTAAAATTTAATTGGATTTCATAATTAATGATTTTTATCTAGTTAGTAATTTGTTGAAGTGAGTTGTATAATATTTTTATCTTATCAAAATAGAAGGAACAAGTCTAAGAGGTGTCTTTGTCAAAAAAAAAAAAGTCTAAGAGGTGTCAGCTCAGTGGTAAAAGCTTGACTTTGTAACATCAAAAGACATTGTCAAAACCTCACATGGAACAATTGCAAAATGATCATTAGTGCCGCAATTATTAGTAATAAAATTTAAGGAATAAATTCTACATAATTTCAGTTATTTTTATTATAATGCATTTTTTTGTATAAAAAATCATTTTACACGTTGATATTTAAAAATATCTGAAATATCTTAATATTCATTAATACTTGTCTCACTACAAGGAATTTGGGAATTTGCCAGGGGCAAAATCCCTGGGAAAACGCGGAAAGCCCTGGCAAAAAGCAATTTGCCAGGGCCTTTGCGAGGAGCAGTATGAAGGTGAGAAAAACACACAAGAAGGGGGGGTTGAATTGTATGGACTCAAAAACTTAGTTTTCTTTTTCTTCTCAAAAATATGTTAAGTTCAGAATCAAGTTCTGAACTTTTATCAAAGTGTTTAAGCAGCGGTTTCAAATGAAAAGAGAGAAGGGAAGAGAGACACACAATGTTTTTATACTAGTTCCTTCCACAAGTTGGAAGTAGTCTAGTCCCCTTGTTACTAACAAGAGATTTGAACTATAATCAAACTGATTACAATTGCTCAGACCACAAAGGAATGAGACTTCCAGTTGCTCAACCACAAAGGAAGAGACTTTTAATGTTCAGACCACAAAGGAATGAAACTACCTTGCTCAGACCACAAAGGAATGAGACTTCCTTGCTCAGACCACAAAGGAATGAGACTCTAATTGCTCAAAACACTAAGTAATGAGACTGCAAATGCTCAGTGCGCAGACTGAGACTTGAACCAAACTGAATTACAAAGAAAGTAAGTTTGGGTTGAATACTTGATCAAATATCAGAGGTGTTCACTTAATACAACTCAGGTATAAGACTCTAACCTTAAGAAATTCTAAGATACAAAAGATTGAAAGAATTTCTAAGAGTTTAGTGAACTACGAATTCTGGACAGAAAAACAGAGCACAAGTTCAGTTGTTTTGTTTCAAGAGTCTTAGCAAAATTCTTCTTCAATTCTTCTTCCTTATATAGAGGAAAATAGAGATGTTGAAGATTGCAGGATTTAAGCAAAGAGCCGTTGCAAGTAGAGAACTAGGCCAGGCTGAAAATGCGAGCTAAACTCAGCAGAAAACCAGAGCAGCAGCCATTTTTGAATTTGCTTTCCTTAAAAGCTGGGGAATGTTTGAGTCAGGGAGACAACTGTTCCATTGGAGTTGTTCTGACACTGCAGACATTAAATGCTGAAGGAAACTTTCCACGTCAGACTTCAGAAGCTTCTTCGTGAACAGTACTTCATAAGCTGGTCTTCAGACTCAGACTTCAGACGCACTGTTCATCAGACGCTGGTCTTCAGACGTTGACTTTTGTTGACCTTCAGACGCACTGTTCATTAGACGCTGCCTTCAGACGCACCCTTCAGACTCAGCCTTCAGACTCACCCTTCAGACTCAGTCTTCAGACTCCACCTTCAGACCCAGTTTTCCTTCAACTTTGCAACATAGCTTCTAAGCTTTCCTTTTTGCTCTTAGCTTGTTCTTCCATAACCAATATTAATTAATCATCATTAAGAACATGGTTCTGCACAACTTAGAACAAAGCATTAGCAATTACCAATTTTCTTTTTAACACTTTGTTATCATCAAAACCTTAAAGAGAGATGTTCATACATATTGTTCCAACAATCTCCCCCTTTATCCAAAAGAGAGTTGTTCATACATTTTGTTCCAACACAGTATCCCTCGCTAAATAGGGCCTCGCAAATGGGAAAGCCAGGGCTTTAGCTCCTGGCAAATTTGCGAGGGGCAACCCCTGGCAAATTCCCTAGGACAATTCCTGGCTTTTCGCCTGGCTTAACCCCTGGCAAAATGTCTGACTTAACTGTCACCTCTTCCTGCCACACTGCAAAGCACTGTCACATGTCACATCGTCTGACCCAAACAGTGACAGGAGCTTTGCGAGGGGCTAGTACCCCTGGTAAAATGCATGACGAAAAATTTAAAAAAAAATGTTTTTTAATTGTTTTTTTAATTTAAATAATTTTAAAAATAAAAACAATTAATTATAATTATTAAAATTATTTAAAATTATTTTAAAAAACGTTTTTTAGTTGTTTTTTAATTTAAATTATTTTAAAAATAAAAATAATTATTAAAATAATTTTAAAAAATGTTTTTAAATTGTTTTAAATTAAAAAAATTATTTAAAAATTATTTTAAATTATTTTAAAAAATGTTTTTAAATTGTTTTATAATTAATTGTTTTAAAAAAATATTTAAAAAACAAATTAAAGTAATAGCACACATAAAATATTAGGTCTCGCAGCAAGAAATTAAAATTGTACGGAATAATAGTTTTCTCTAAAATTAATTAATTAAAAAACTGTGGTAAATATTTTTTAAAAAATATAACAGTTCTAAATAAAAAGACAGTATGCATTATAAAACTTATTGTTGGATCTTTTCTAATAACACTAGAACTAGAACAATATCTAATAACAATTTTTAAAACAGTCCAGCATTATATTATAACATTATATTATAACAGTCCAGCATCATTAAATACCAAAATATTTTTAAAACAGTTCAGCTTTCTACTAAAATTTTAAAAAAAATTAAACATTTCTAATAACAACATTATATTATAAAACAATCCAGCATAATATCCTAATAACAATTCTTATAACAACATATCCTACAACAGTCCAGCATACAATTTTAACAGTTCTAATAACAACATAATATCCTAAAACATACCAAAAAAATGCGATTTTCAACATGTTCATTCACAAAAAAAATCGTTTTTCAGCATCATCATCTTATCTTATATTACACATACAAACAATAATTTCATCAAAAAATTATACTAACTTGTAATGCCGGTCTGCAATGTTGAACTGAGCTTCAGGCAAGATGTACACACAGGAGGCAGTAGACTTCAACAAAAATTGGATTTGATATAATATGCTAAAAATGAAGAAAATATAATTAGTAAATAAGTAGAACAAAATTTATAAACAAAAAAGAGAAGAGGAGAGGAAAAGAGAAGAGCAGGAGAAGAGAAGAGGAGAAGAGAAGAGAAAATTTGGGAAAAAATGGTTTGAAGTTGGGAATGGGGACCGGTTGGTTGTTTTATTCACGCAATAAACACAGGGGATTTGCGAGGAGCAGCCCCTCGCAAATTCCGTCCAATCATAACGGCCATAATGGCAGACATTGTCCAGTCAAAGCCAGGGAAATGTTGCATTTTCCTAGGGCTTCTGCCCCTCGCTCCTGCAAAACGGCAGGCTTTTCAGAACGTTCAGATTCCCCCAATTTGCGAGGGGCAACTCCTCGTAAATGCCCTGGTTTTACTGACACATTTTCAGCTTTTTTGACTTCACATTGCCCAAAGTGAATTTGAAATGGGGGGAAGTTTCCTGCCTACATTTTCCCACGATATTTGCGAGGGGCAACCCCTGGGACACTGGTTTGTCACGTTTTGCAATTTCCCAGGGGCGCTCCTGGTATAGGCGCACGTATTTTTGCCAGGGCTTGTTGCCCCTGGCTTAAGCTCCTGGCAAAATGCAATATTTCTTGTAGTGTCTAGCCGCAACAAATTTTTGTTAATATATAAGGAAATATAAACATCTAAGAAGAACAAATGAAAGAAACATTGATAAATTTAGCCTTTTCCGTCGTTGCTTGACAACTAAAAATGTTCAACATCATCTTTTTTTTTTCTTATATGCCACAAAGCATAGTAAATAAAATCAAGACATACTAAAAACTAAATGAGCATCTTTCTATTGGAACAAAATTGGTTTGTATAATTCCACTAAGGTTTTGATGATAAAAATGTATTAAAGAACAATTGGATTTGCTAATATATGTTCAAGTGTGCAGAACTAAAGATTAAAATTTAACAAGGTTTGAACATGTATAAAGAGCATCAGAAGCACACGAGAAGGTCAAAGACTATGGTAGAAGATCTGAAGAAAGGTCAACCAAAAGTCAACACCTTGGATCAGAAGAAAGGATGCTACTCAGAAGCTGAAGACTCTCATCAGACTCTAAAAAATCATCAGACTCAAAAGACCTCATCAGACTTGAAAACCACTACTTGGCATTGAATACTTCTTCGCCAATTCTTGTCTTCAAATATGACATCTTAAACAACGATCTTCATACGCTTCATTCCTCCACGGTGACATTCAGCTCTCAGATATTCATTCTAACTGTCATATACTAGAATGAGTTAATCAGGGTCAACTAGATGTGACCCTTAGAACAATATCCGGAACCCAATGGTCCCACTACATTTATTGAATCTTTAATTACCCAAGACACGATCTGAATCGACCTGCTCTGATACCAATTGTAACACCCATACTAATTTTATCTAGAATATTAGCATGTGTATTAGACTGATACTGGATACATTAAATTTTCAATAATAACAATAAATAATACAATTGAATGAGTATAATTTTCTCGTTATACAATTGTTCAAGAACCACTATAAATACTTATACAAAGACTGATAAACTCCTGAGCTGGTACTTGACGAGCAACTGCACTCCATCCAGCGTCTTCCTGAAGAACTTCATCACGAACATCCTGCTAACCTGTAAACCTGCACCAGAAGGATTGGGATGAGACATAATGTCTCAGTGAGCTCCACCCAACCTACTGTTGGCAACCTCGGGGAACCTAGGGTCACCATGCCTACTTTTGGCAATCTTGGGGATACCTATGATCGCCAAGCTCTAAACTTTCCCATATAGGGTTACCTGCATGTTCCTGCTAAACTGTGTAGTCATAAAACTAGACTACATCCTGCTAAACTAGTGATCAAGGGGAGACCTAAGATCACTGCCTGATAACTGGTGACTACTTTGTCATATTCTCATACTTAGTGATCTGGGGACATCCTATGATCACTTTCTGATAACTATTATCTGATGACTATATTGTCATAAACTTATGTAATAAATACATATACATATTCATCTTACTTATAACATAAAGTTAGAAGTTAGCGTTGAACAAACATTATTATCTGAGTTCATTTTACGGAATGCCCCCGAGTGGAGTAACCCCGGAGCACATTCCCCTGATAACCGGTGAAAATTCCTATCTGAGGCTAATCACCGGACTCCTCTTATCGTTGTGTGGACAACTCTCTCGAAGAAGTCCCATCCGGCCTGATCCAGAGTCTGCTGAACACAACTTAACTTGCATGTAGACAACCCTCTCGGAGAAGTCTCATCCGGCCTAATCCGGAGTCTGCTGAACATGCTTAAACTTTAACATACGTGTGGATAGCCCTTTCGGAGAAATCCCATCCGGCCTGATCCGGAGTCTGATGAACACGTTAACATAATCTTATAATATAATATAATTCTTAAGTTAACATATGTATATCTGATACATCATCTGAACCTATGCATATCTGATGCATTCATCACGTAACTAATCATGTGATACTTAACCTATAGTATAAGGTTCTAAGCTTATCATTCTCATAAGCCACTTAATCATTATTGGGTATCTGAACCCCCCTTAAGCCTATCTGAGGCCCTGAATATTGAAATATTCCTTGTACATTGTATACTTAATGAGTACATACTATTCTGCTTAGTTAAGGGAAACCTAAAAACTAACCCTTATCTACTTGATAACTTATGGATTAAATACCCATCTCTCTGTATGATACCTATCCTTATCTTAGATTAATCCTTGAAGGTTCATGAGTATCATTTGAAGTAGATAATATAGTCACAAGAAAGGGGGGGTTTGAATTGTGACCCTTTTTAAAATCTAATCCTGTACTTAAAAAATTACTTCTCAAGTTGTTTCTTGGAAGAACAAAGTTAAACAGACTTCAGAACGTTCTGAAGTGTCAGTTGCAGAATAAGATATTAAAATTCAGTGTTGTGTGTGTGATGTGTATGCAGTAATATAAAGAGTATAGGGAGAGAAGAAGGACACACATAATTTTATAGTGGTTCACCCAATGTGGGTTAGTCCACTCCTCACAATCTTGTGAGAGTTTTCCACTATGATGCTTGAGATACCCTCTCAAATCCTGCACCTTACAATCTTGTCCACTTGGAACGGTTACAACCTGTATTCTCTAAGCCTCAGCAGGCTCTCAACCTTCTGTACTAAGTCACACCAGACTTTGTACTATGATACTCAACCTAGACTTTAATACCCTTAAAACTAGATGAGATTTGCTCTTTACAATTGATTGGAGAATTTAAGAAGTGAGGTTAAGAAGAGAACTTTCAGAAGAGGAGGGGGAGAGTTTATCTTTGACAAGATAAAGAGAATTGATTTACACTTAGAGTGATGATCAATTTGAGATGCTAAAGCTTCAAACACTTTGTAAATGTTTTCTTGTATGCTTTGCAATTGTGTATATAATGCTGAGCCTTCCACTTCTATTTATAGAGTTCTTGGTCTTTTGTAACCGTTGGAGGGTGACCAATGGTCTTGTGCCATGTGTCCTGGGCCCCACTGACTTTTACTTGAAAATCTGGGTGAACATTCTGACTTTCAGAATGTTGTTCTGTTCTTGAGAATATTTCAGAATGTTGTTGCATTCTTGATGGCATTCATCTGGGTTCATCATGTATGAATGAACATATGAATTTCTGGATTGCTGATAGACTCTTGTTTATGCGTGCAGTGCATCAGAATGTTGTTGTGCCAAGAGCTTTGCAAATCAGTCTTGGATTGTGTGCAGGAGAGAGGAAAGTGGAACCATCACTTCATGCCCATGCTTTAGGGGATTTTGCTGATCTGTAACAGTACCAACCCCTTAGGTGTCAAGATCTCATGGATTCTGACTTTGAGATTGTGATTTGGCTTTTTGCTTAACTTTTCCAACTGCTTTACTGTAGCTTGTCAGAATTGAAGCATGTGCTGTATTGAACATTCTGAACTTCAGAATATCCTTTTTGTTTCACTTAGGATGACTTGTAAGACTACCATTTGATGTAATCAAATCCTAATAGTGAAACATAAATGAAGTGAGGTAGTTTGATTATCTAGGATGATATTCCCTTTTGGAATATTCTTGTTAATTCAATGTTCATAGTCTTAAATGAACATTGAATATCCTTTTTGACATTCATTTTGTAGATGCCTTTATTGCTTGATAGATCCATGCAATTTTGTTTTTCTTGGACATTTATTTATGTCACGTGTGGTATGCATGTTCTTGAATTTCTGAGTTGGTGTATGAGCAGCTTTATTGCAAGGTTTCAGAACTTGTAAACAACCTTCTGAACTGCATATCAGCTTCTGAACTATGTTCAGCTTCTGATCAATATTGCTGCATCTGGACAGGATTTCACCTTCTGAACTGTGTTTCAGCTACTGATCTTCATTTTAGCTTCTGAACTAAGTTCAGCTTCTGAACTTCATTTTAGCTTCTGATCTGAGTCCAACATTCTGAACTGAGTTCAGCTTCTGAACTGAGTTCAACTTTCTGAACTATGACAAAGTTCTTTCTTTGATTCCTTGTATCTTGGTATGGTTTATCTCTTGTTCCTGTCTTAATTAAACACTCAAGAGCACAAGTTAAATACCAAGAAACTAATCAAAGTCCATTAATCCTTTAATCACTTAGGGTTTGTTATCTTTAAAATTAATTAGGGATTTTGCCTCAACATCATTACCCCAAAGTATATCAAAGATCATTGGCATGGTACAGTTGTTTGTAGTAAAAATGCCATCCTGGGCAGGTTCGCTTTGCGACCCTGAGCGTCGCTCTGCGATCCCTGCGTCTGAACCTTCAGACTCTGGCAGACAAGTACGCTTTGCGACCCAGAGTGTCGCTCTGCGATCACCTTCGTCTGAACCTTCAGACTCTGAAGTCAGCTTCTGAAGCCTGAGTCTGAAGCTTCGCAGAGCCAAGTCTAGGCGATGGTTTGGCGAAGGTTAGACAGTAGCAAAACTCTACTACTTCGCTTTGCGACCCTGAGCGTCGCTCTGCGACCGTAGCAGAACATATAATTTTTTGAAAAACATGTTTAATCTTGAAAACATTGGTACCCAACTGTCCAGTGATCTTTGAAAACATGCCAGGGACTCATTTGAACTATAAAAACTTACTGTGAACCAGGATTAAGCAAGGATCAAGCATATGTATCAAAAAGGGGAAAAACTATCCTTTTACTTAAATCTTAGCAGAGATCCTGAAGCTATAGGAGCAGGATCTGCAGAGACTTCGCAGATGGAGGGAGTGGTATGATCAGGGAGAATGTTTCCTTCAACATTCTGTACTTCAGTTTCAGGCATTGTTTCAGGATTTTCTTTCTGAGAGTCCTCAAAAACACCATCTTCTGAGTTGATCCCTTCCATATTGAGATCAATTCCAGCTTGATTTCCATCTGATTGTTCAATACCAGTTTCTAGCTGGTCAGCATTGTCACTAAACATGTGGGTGACTAGGATTTCAGCTACATCATTCAAGTCCTGATCCTCAGCAGTCTTTTGTGCTCCTTCTTCCAGCTGAGCTCCTTCTTCAGCATTTCCTTCAATGTCTTGCTGAAATTGTTCTTCAGCAACTGTGGCTGGCTCAGCATTCTTTTTGAGAAGTGATTCATTATCCTGCTGACTTTCCTCCTCAGCCATTTCTTGAGATTCTTCAATATGCTGATCTTCAGCAACATTCTGATCTTCTGCAACATTCTGATCTTCTGCAACTTCCTGAGTTGCTTCTTTGGCAGGATCATCACTCTCTTGGAATGTTTCTTCAGCAGGAGATTCATCTTCCTTTTGATGTTCTGTAGGATTTTCATCCATTGGCTCCTCTTGAACCACATTGTTAACAGCTTCTACCTCTTCCTCTAGAGGAGGGTTTTGGACTTTCTCAATCTTCCTTTTCTTCTTTGTTTTTCTAACTTTCTGGTCTTGATGTCTTTTAACAGAACCAGATGTTTCAGATGCTGGAGGTGTGGGAAGGTTAGATGAAGTGATGTGCAGCTGGGCCATGGTTTTTGCAGTGAACCTCATAAATGTGTAATCACATTGTTCATCTTCAAGAGGTACTTTGTTGTCCTTAAGGATAAGGGTGATTGGCATTCCATAGACTAGGGCGCTGGTTTGTTTGGGATTCATACATGAATCAATCATGTGTTGAAGGATAATGAAGCAAAGGTTCAGCTTTTTCTTGTTAATGAGATGAAACATGATGCAGAGATCAGTATCACTCACAGCTTCATAGGTTCCTGACCTAGGAAGCAGGGTATGGCGTACCATATTGTGAAAGATTTTGGGTAGGTCAGCAAGATTTGTGGAGTTAAAAGGAAGGTTTGGTTTGGTGTATTCAAGTATGAGTTTGGCACGGTTTGTTCTAGCTTCAGAGAACCAGGAAGGAAAGAAGAGTTCATTACCTTCATTTGGGATTCTTAGAGCCTTTGAGAGGGAAGCTTGAGTGAGTTTAATCTTAACTCCTTTGACAGTTGTAATGAGGGTCTTCTTTCTATCTTTGGTTTTGATTTCCATTGAGCTGTAGAATTCTCTTACCAAGTCTGGGTAGGTGAGTTCCTGAAGTGACACAAAGCTTGTCCATCCTTGTGCATCAGTGTATTCACACAGGTTCCATCCCTTCTTCTTTAGGTCAGCAAAATCAAAGTACTTAGCCCTGCTTATGGGTCTAGGTGCTTTTTCCTTTTTGGCCTTCAGAATGGAAGCTATCTTCCCAATGTCTTTTCCTTTTCCATGCTTTTTGGGAGGAGATGCTTCTTCCTGCTCATCAGAAGGTACTTCTTCTTCAGATTGAGATTTTGATTGAGATTCTTCTTCAGAGACAGAATTTTCTTTTTCTGGTTCAGAGGTTTGTTTGGGTGAAGTTTTGACCTTCCTCATGTATTGAGAGATGGTTGGTTCAGAATCTTCCTCTGAGTCTGAAAGAAGGATCGTGGAGGCAGAAAATTTCTTGGCTTTTCCAGTTCCAGAGATGATTCTCTGAGACCTTCTGGGATGTTGAGAAGTTGAAGCAGATTTCTTAGGTTTAGTCACAGGTTTTCTGGGTTTAGAAGGTTCAGTGGTGGAGATGATGACATCAGGGAGAATGGTGCGCAGAGGTTGAGGTTCTTCTGGGAATTGTGGTGGAGCAGAACGAGGAACAGGGGTTTGTTCTTGTTCATTGATGCGAGAGGTTGTTTTTGTTCTGGCCATAGCAGTTTTTTGTGCGAAGGGACAGATGAAATTTTTACGGTTCAGAGGTGTGGAGATGAGTGTGTTTGAGTGGAGTGGTGGTTTGGTTATAAAGACAAAAAGAACGTGTAGGAGAAGAGAGAGAGAAACTGATGATGGTGGTTTTATGGGAAAAGATGAAACTGAAAAGTGGTTGTACAGGAAAGAGAAAGTAGCCGTTTTAAGAGAAGAAAGGAGAGTGGCTGATTTGATAGTTCCCATTTTGTATGGAGGTTAATGGTTTTAACACATTAACTCTAATACAAGCATTTAATGCTGAGATATGGAGGGATTTTTGGAAGAAAGATCACTTTATGAGAGTGACTCACTAACTTCAGAAAAATTTTACTGAACATTCTGGGTTCAGAAAACTATGCTGAACAGAGTGAACGTTCAGAGCCTGAAGAACATTCTGAACTCTGTTTGAACATTCTGAGCTTTGTTGAACATTCTGAAGTGATTCAGAATGACTCAAGGGGGTTTGTCCTAGGCCCTTAGTAATTCAGTTAATCAATCTTTATTGGGATTTTTCATAATTAGCAATTTTTCTTTGATAAAATTGAATCTATCCTCAACTAATGGTTTTGTGAAAATATCAGCTAATTGATTTTCTGTATCAATGAATTTCAATTCAATGTCCTTTTTCTGAACATGATCACGTATGAAATGATGCTTAATTTCAATATGCTTAGACCTAGAATGTTGAATAGGATTTTTTGATAAATTAATAGCACTTGTGTTGTCACAGAGAATTGGAACATTTAAGTACCTTAGTGAGTAGTCTTCCAACTGATTTCTGATCCACAAAACTTGAGAGCAACAACTAGCTGCAGATACATACTCAGCTTCTGTTGTAGAGAGTGCAATGGTATTTTGTTTTCTACAGGACCATCCAATCAGGGCTTGTCCTAGGAATTGACAAGATCCACTTGTACTCTTTCTCTCAACTTTGTCTCCAGCATAATCAGCATCACAATAGGCTACAAGATCAAAACTACAGCCTTTTCTATACCAAAGACCAAGATCAGTAGTACCTACTAGGTATCTTAAGATCCTTTTTACAGCAGTTAGATGAGATTCTTTTGCACAAGTTTGAAATCTAGCACATAATCCTACTGCATAAATTATGTCAGGTCTGCTAGCAGTTAAATAAAGCAATGATCCTATCATGCCTCTATATTCTTTTTCAGAGACTGATTTTCCATTTTCATCTTTATCCAAGCTGGATGATGGATGCATGGGAGTGGCCATTATCTTTGCTTCATTCATTTTATATTTTTTAAGAATGTCTTTGACATATTTTTCTTGATTTATGAAAATGCCATTTGGAAATTGTTTGATTTGCAAACCAAGAAAGAAACCAAGTTCACCCATCATGCTCATTTCAAATTCACTTTGCATAAGATTTGAAAAGTCTTCACACATTTTCTCTTTGGTTGAACCAAAAATAATATCATCTACATAGACTTGAACTATTAGCAAATCTGTGTTTTGAGTTTTTCTAAAAAGTGTGGTATCAATTTTTCCTCTAGAAAATCCATTGTTAATGAGAAATGTGCTAAGTCTTTCATACCAAGCTCTAGGAGCTTGCTTAAGACCATAAAGTGCTTTAGTGAGTTTGAAAACATGATTAGGTTTTTCTTTATTTATGAAGCCAGGAGGCTGACTTACATAAACCTCTTCATTTAAAAATCCATTTAAAAAAGCACTTTTGACATCCATTTGAAAAAGTTTGATGCTTTTATGTGCAGCATATGCAAGAAGGATTCTAATAGCTTCTAACCTTGCTACTGGTGCAAAAGTCTCATCATAGTCAATACCTTCTTGTTGGTTGTATCCTTGAGCAACCAACCTTGCTTTATTTCTGACAACTTTGCCATCTTCATCAAGTTTATTTCTAAACACCCATCTTGTTCCAATGATTGTTTTCCCTTGATCATTTGGAACCAAGTTCCACACTTTGTTCCTTTCAAACTGAGACAGTTCATCTTTCATGGCCTCAATCCATGAATCATCTATTATGGCTTCATTTATTGACTTGGGTTCCATTTGAGAGATCATAGCCATATTGTTCCCTTGAAAGGACATTCTGGTTCTTACACCATCAGTTGTGCTTCCAATGATTTGATCTACAGGATGATCTCCTATCATTCTCCAACTTCTAGGAGGGCTTTGTAGAGATGAGTCCTGAACATTCTGATCATCTTCTTTTTCTACAGAACTTACATTGTTCTGATTGTTAACATTCTGAAGTGTCTGATCTTCAGTATCTTCCTTTTCTTGGAGTTGAGAAGGTTCATCATATTCATCAAATATGACATGCATACTGACTTCAACTGTTTGGGTTTTTAAGTTGTACACTCTATAACCTTTGGATGTTGTAGAGTATCCCAAAAAGATAGCTTTATCTGATTTAGGATCAAACTTACCCAATTTTTCTTTTGTGTTCAGAATGTAACAGTAGCAACCAAATATGTGAAAATAAGATATGCTAGGTTTGATGTTTTTCCATAATTCATATGGGGTTTTATTTAGAATGTTTCTTATTGAAACTCTATTCAAAATGTAGCAAGATGTATTGATGGCTTCTGCCCAAAAGTAATCTTCAACATTTGATTCATTTAACATAGTCCTAGCCATTTCTTGCAAGGTTCTATTTTTCCTCTCAACAACTCCATTTTGCTGTGGAGTTCTTGCACAAGAAAAATTATGTGTAATACCACATTCATCAAAGAATGTCTTGAAGGAAGCATTTTCAAATTCTCCTCCATGATCACTCCTTACAGATATGATATTAGAACCTTTTTCATTTTGAATCTTTTTGCAAAAGTTTTGAAATGCTTCAAATGATTCATCTTTATGTTTTAAAAATAACACCCATGTAAATCTTGAGAAATCATCAACAATAACAAATCCATATCTTTTGCCACTAAGACTTGCAGTTTGAACAGGACCAAAAAGATCAATGTGAAGAAGCTCTAAAGGTTTTTGAGTTGAAATATATTCAATTGTTTTAAAACTGCTTTTAATTTGTTTTCCTTTAATACAAGCTTCACAGATCTTGTCCTTTTCAAAGTTAATCTTTGGCAAACCTCTAACTAGATCAAGTTGAGAAAGTTTAGCAATAGTTTTCATACTAATGTGACCAGCTCTTTTGTGCCAAATCCACTTATCTTTTTCAAGAGACATAAAACATGATTCAGCTGGAATTTCATTTAAGTCCAAAATATACAAGTTCTTTTTCCTTGATCCAGAGAAAATTAATTTCTTAGAGGAGGCTTGTCTTATTTCACATATGTTGGGTTTAAAAATAACTTCAAAACCACTATCACATAATTGGCTTATGCTAAGTAGATTGTGTTTCAACCCTTCTACAAACTGAACATTTTCTATCTTGGCAGAGTTAGTTTTACCTATTGTTCCTTTACCTCTGATTTTGCCTTTGTCATTGTTTCCAAATGTGACTAGTCCTCCATCTCTACTTTCAAAGGTTAGAAAGCAATTCCTATCTCCTGTCATGTGTCTTGAACAGCCACTGTCCAAGTACCATGGCTTTGTCTTTGCATTTTGAGAAGAGACCTACACTTGACATGAACAAAATCTTAGGTACCCATGTAATGTTGGGTCCTTGAGGGTTAGTCTGTCTAAGAGATCTTTTCTTATTGTAACATTCTGTTATTGTATGACCAGATTTGTTACAGTAAGAGCATATCTTCTTAGCCTTTTCAGCCTTTTGTGAACTTTCTGATCTATTGAGATGAGAACGTTCTGAGCTAAGATTATTTAATCTATTTTTTTCAAAATGTTTTTTATGAAAACATGCTGAGTCAAGATGCCTTAGCTTGTTACAGTATGAGCATTTTATCTTCATTTTTATTTCAGTTTCTTTTGGCAAAAGAACAGTTTTAAGAAGATTTTTGTTTGGATCTTTGAATCCTAATCCAGATTTTTCATTTGTTCCAGCTTGTGATCCCAGAATGTTTTGAAAGGTTTCTGTGGATTTTATAAAACGTGAGAGATCATTTTTTAGTCCTTCAACTTCTGTTTTCAAAAGAATGTTTTCTTTTTGTACTTCAGAAGGTTTAGACAAAATTCCTTTTTGCTTTTTATTTAGCTCTCTTTGTTGTTCAGACATTTTAAAATGAGAGTCTTGCAAAGTTTGTATGGTTCTTCTGGATTCATCATATTTAATTTGAAGTTTATCTTTTTCAGCTTTTAGTTCAGAAAGTTCTTTTATCAATGATTGACATTTGTTAGATAGAAAATTTGAATCATATATAAGACTGTCAATTTTTCTTTCAAGTTCTTTTTGCAAAGAGTTAGGTTCATAGATAATTACCTCTTCCTCATCTTCTGATTTAGCCATCAAACTCAGGTTGGCTTCCTCATCTTCAGGTTCTGCTTCTTCTAGATCATCCCAGGTGATCATGGCTTTCTTTTTGAAGGGAGGTCTCCTTTGCTGTTTCTTGAGATCAGGACACTCATTCTTGTAGTGTCCAAGCTTGTTGCATCCAAAACAGGTGACTTGACTTTTGTCAGTCTCAGTTTTGTTAGTGTTAGTGTTGGGAAACTTCTTTCTGAGCTGATTTCTTCTCATCATCATTCTTTGAATTTTCTTGGAGATGAGTGCAAGTTCATCTTCAGCTTCTTCTTCCTGGACTTCTTCTATTTCATCCAGTTCTTCCACATCATCTTGAGTTGCTGATGATGTTTCTTGGGAGGCCTTCAAGGCAAGAGTTTTTACCTTTTTCACTGGTTTGTCTTCTTGAAGTATGACTTCATGAGCTCTCAGTGAACCAATAAGTTCCTCCAAGGTCAGAGAGTTTAGATCTTTGGCCTGGGTAATAGCTGTGACCATAGGTCTCCATGTGCTTGGAAGACATCTTAATATTTTCCTGATTCTATCATGAGTGGAATATATCTTTCCAAGAGATCTCATTTCATTTACTATTGTTGTGAATCTAGCATACATTTCATCAATAGTTTCATTTTCACTCATTTCAAAGATTTCAAACTTTCTGACTCCAATGTCAATTCTAGTTTCTTTGACATGAGATGTTCCTTCATGGTGTATTTTTAAAGTGTCCCATACTTCTTTAGCATTTTGGCATTCATCAACTCTTTCACTTTCTTCCATGGTTAGTGCGCATGATAAAAATAATCTAGCTTTAGAGTTTAGTAATACCTTGGCTTTATCATCTGGTGTCCATGCACTTTTTTCTTTTATACCTCCATCTCTGTTCATTGGAACATGATCTCCTTCAGAGATTACAGCCCACATGTCCGTATCTTGAGATCTAAGAAAAAGTTCCATCTTGCCTTTCCAGAAGTAGTAGTTTGTGCCATCAAACAATGGAGGTCTGTTTGCTGATCCTCCTTCTGTAATATACTTAGCCTTTGACATACTTCTTCCTGGATCTTTTCTCTAACACTTGTGTAAGTGTTCAAACCCTTAGAGCCAATGCTCTGATGCCAATTGAAGTAGATAATATAGTCACAAGAAAGGGGGGGTTTGAATTGTGACCCTTTTTAAAATCTAATCCTGTACTTAAAAAATTACTTCTCAAGTTGTTTCTTGGAAGAACAAAGTTAAACAGACTTCAGAACGTTCTGAAGTGTCAGTTGCAGAATAAGATATTAAAATTCAGTGTTGTGTGTGTGATGTGTATGCAGTAATATAAAGAGTATAGGGAGAGAAGAAGGACACACAGAATTTTATAGTGGTTCACCCAATGTGGGTTAGTCCACTCCTCACAATCTTGTGAGAGTTTTCCACTATGATGCTTGAGATACCCTCTCAAATCCTGCACCTTACAATCTTGTCCACTTGGAACGGTTACAACCTGTATTCTCTAAGCCTCAGCAGGCTCTCAACCTTCTGTACTAAGTCACACCAGACTTTGTACTATGATACTCAACCTAGACTTTAATACCCTTAAAACTAGATGAGATTTGCTCTTTACAATTGATTGGAGAATTTAAGAAGTGAGGTTAAGAAGAGAACTTTCAGAAGAGGAGGGGGAGAGTTTATCTTTGACAAGATAAAGAGAATTGATTTACACTTAGAGTGATGATCAATTTGAGATGCTAAAGCTTCAAACACTTTGTAAATGTTTTCTTGTATGCTTTGCAATTGTGTATATAATGCTGAGCCTTCCACTTCTATTTATAGAGTTCTTGGTCTTTTGTAACCGTTGGAGGGTGACCAATGGTCTTGTGCCATGTGTCCTGGGCCCCACTGACTTTTACTTGAAAATCTGGGTGAACATTCTGACTTTCAGAATGTTGTTCTGTTCTTGAGAATATTTCAGAATGTTGTTGCATTCTTGATGGCATTCATCTGGGTTCATCATGTATGAATGAACATATGAATTTCTGGATTGCTGATAGACTCTTGTTTATGCGTGCAGTGCATCAGAATGTTGCTGTGCCAAGAGCTTTGCAAATCAGTCTTGGATTGTGTGCAGGAGAGAGGAAAGTGGAACCATCACTTCATGCCCATGCTTTAGGGGATTTTGCTGATCTGTAACAGTACCAACCCCTTAGGTGTCAAGATCTCATGGATTCTGACTTTGAGATTGTGATTTGGCTTTTTGCTTAACTTTTCCAACTGCTTTACTGTAGCTTGTCAGAATTGAAGCATGTGCTGTATTGAACATTCTGAACTTCAGAATATCCTTTTTGTTTCACTTAGGATGACTTGTAAGACTACCATTTGATGTAATCAAATCCTAATAGTGAAACATAAATGAAGTGAGGTAGTTTGATTATCTAGGATGATATTCCCTTTTGGAATATTCTTGTTAATTCAATGTTCATAGTCTTAAATGAACATTGAATATCCTTTTTGACATTCATTTTGTAGATGCCTTTATTGCTTGATAGATCCATGCAATTTTGTTTTTCTTGGACATTTATTTATGTCACGTGTGGTATGCATGTTCTTGAATTTCTGAGTTGGTGTATGAGCAGCTTTATTGCAAGGTTTCAGAACTTGTAAACAACCTTCTGAACTGCATATCAGCTTCTGAACTATGTTCAGCTTCTGATCAATATTGCTGCATCTGGACAGGATTTCACCTTCTGAACTGTGTTTCAGCTACTGATCTTCATTTTAGCTTCTGAACTAAGTTCAGCTTCTGAACTTCATTTTAGCTTCTGATCTGAGTCCAACATTCTGAACTGAGTTCAGCTTCTGAACTGAGTTCAACTTTCTGAACTATGACAAAGTTCTTTCTTTGATTCCTTGTATCTTGGTATGGTTTATCTCTTGTTCCTGTCTTAATTAAACACTCACGAGCACAAGTTAAATACCAAGAAACTAATCAAAGTCCATTAATCCTTTAATCACTTAGGGTTTGTTATCTTTAAAATTAATTAGGGATTTTGCCTCAACATCATTACCCCAAAGTATATCAAAGATCATTGGCATGGTACAGTTGTTTGTAGTAAAAATGCCATCCTGGGCAGGTTCGCTTTGCGACCCTGAGCGTCGCTCTGCGATCCCTGCGTCTGAACCTTCAGACTCTGGCAGACAAGTACGCTTTGCGACCCAGAGTGTCGCTCTGCGATCACCTTCGTCTGAACCTTCAGACTCTGAAGTCAGCTTCTGAAGCCTGAGTCTGAAGCTTCGCAGAGCCAAGTCTAGGCGATGGTTTGGCGAAGGTTAGACAGTAGCAAAACTCTACTACTTCGCTTTGCGACCCTGAGCGTCGCTCTGCGACCGTAGCAGAACATATAATTTTCTGAAAAACATGTTTAATCTTGAAAACATTGGTACCCAACTGTCCAGTGATCTTTGAAAACATGCCAGGGACTCATTTGAACTATAAAAACTTACTGTGAACCAGGATTAAGCAAGGATCAAGCATATGTATCAAAAAGGGGAAAAACTATCCTTTTACTTAAATCTTAGCAATTAAGTTGTGATCTCACACAAAACTAACCCAAAAGGGGTAAATTGCTACTCTAAGGAACCCACCTGAATCATGGCTGGTCTTGATAAGCTTCCTTGTGCCAAAACCCTAGCTTTAGTCCCTTTTCTTTACTTGTTTTCCTTAGCTTCTCTTGCTTCAATCTTTCTCAACAGCTTGCTTGCTTAATATACCAAGAGTTTTGGGAAGAAATCTGATGGATTGGAGCATGCTGGGGTGAGGACCAAATTCTAGAGAGAGGGAGAGGCTTTTCCAACTTTGTAGAGAGAGAAGGGAAATGAGGAAATGAAGAAATATTCATACTTATCCCTATATATAGCTCTTCCAACTCATAATTACAATTTTGCCATTACCCACTCGTAATTCCTCTGATACTGATAAATACTTGAGTCTGAAGCGGGATATTACAGATACTATTGATGATTAGAAAATTTTAAAATATAATGAGTAGTTTGTTGAGATATTTATGGCAAATAAAATATTAGTTTTAGAAAACAGAAAAATAATAAAAATAATGAGAATAAACGTTGAAGCGACATGTGACATAATAAACCTTAGTTTATATATATACTATGTTATTGAAATGATACTATTGATATTGATCGATTGATATGTTATTTTTTCTTTTTTTAATAATGATATGTTATTTGTTTAAAAGGAGAGAGAGAGTAAGTGTCACATGTGACCTAATAAACCTTACCTTACTTTATACGTAATGAGTAGTCACAACAATCCTTTAGTGTACGGTGATTTCAAAATAGAATTTGATTGTGAACTTTGTACGTTAAAATAGTCAATCGATGCTGACATTAACTCTTTTCATATAGAATTTAAATCAAAAACTTAAAGGACCTATTTGAACTTATAAAAACTTATAGGCAAAATACCTCTTTTGCTCCTTTAAGTTTGACAAAAATATTAGGGCAATCCTTTAATTTTGTTAAGTTGCAAATAAGTCTTTTAAGTTTCCAATAGGTCTTTTAAGTTTTTTTCAGTTTCAAATAGGTTTTTTAAGTTGTTGATTTAATGCACCTATTTGAAGTTTTTTAAGTTTTAAATAAGTCCTTAAAAAAGTAATAAAGACCTATTTGAAACTTAAAAAACTTAAAGGACTAATCTGATATTTTTGTTAAACTTAAAGGATCAAAAGAAGTATTTGGTCAAACTTAGTATGATAATAAGTAAGTATATTGAGGAACTGATCTGAAAATATTAACGAAAAGGAACTATTTTAACAACATAGTGCACAAGAGATTATTTTGAGATTTTGATGTATTGACGGTTAGGATTTAGAGAGTTTAGGGTTTAAGCTATCACCCCTATAAATATGTCAAAACTTCTTAGCAATCCAGTTTCACGAACTTCTCCCCTTCCTCTTCGTAACGGCAACCGTATCTCTTTCTCTCCGTCGCGTCGAGTAATCTCCATCCTCCACCTTGTCGCCGCCTACCTTTTGATCAACGTACCTCTCATTTCGCTGATCCACAAAATGGATTTCACGAAGGTGTTACTTTTTGTTTCAGTTTCTCATTTTTAGGGTTTGCGTTTTGTTTCTTTGATTTTAATTTTTCATTCAATTTCATGAAGGTTTTACCGATTGCGTTTTGTTTCTCATTTATTGACTTGCGTTTTGTTTGCTATATATAACTGATAATAATTGATAATCGATTCTTGTTCTTGTAGTATTTGCTTGTTTTTGTTCTAATGAAGTAAAAGTGCTGCGAAAAGGTAACCATTGTAAAATGGCAAAAAATTAACTACTAATTATCTATCTTCAAAAATGTATGGATATTTTTTGTTTACTCGAGTGTTACCATCAGGGAACAACTCTGAATCAGCAGAAGAGTACTATTGGAAACGTATAAGAAAAATTATTTTGTTGTATTAGCATCAGCATTATTCAATTTCCTTGCTATGTTTCTTTTCTTACTTTATTTCAATGCCTAATAATTTTCTGTTGATTTATCACACATTGTTCCTTTCCAGGTACTTCATCGTGAATGGCCTTGTGAGATGTATTCGACCTATAATTCTGCCAAAACGAAATTATGTAAGAAATCTTTTAGCCTTATGAAAATAGTTTGCTGTAAGTGAACAGGAGCAGTTGTATACCTAGATTAGTTTATGCTAGAGTTGAAATTTGTTATCCTATTCCAGGAACAGATAACTTGACTAAGGAGCCAAGGGGAGGTTTTAAAGTTCCTTAAATGTTGTAGCCGATGACTACAGTGGCGGAGCCAGAAATTAAAGTTAGGGGGACCGAGGATAAGGAATATAATTTGATTAAAAATAATTGTTCAAATACAAAAGGTATATAAGAAACCCTAAACTAATATTTTTTGGTTTGTTAAGGAAATTTTTAACTATATTTATTTTTTTGGTAGATAGACGAAATGACAAAGTCATTATAAACTCTCATACACACAAGTGGAGGTGTCAGGGTTTAAACCTCGGCCATGACATCCGACCAAACAATTTAGACAATTTTTGTCAGTTGGGCTAGGACTCGTGATTTTGTAGAGACTAAAATCATATTTAACCATATATTATTTATGTAGCTTTGACTTTACTTACCTCTCAGCCGAACTCCGGATCACAATGATCTCATTACCCTAAGAACCAGAGGGTTAACAAAAAAAAAACAATTGACTAAATAGAAAAACTTGTGTACGAGTGTGAAAGACATGAGATTTTTGTCACAAGAGAATATACGAGATAATACATTAAAAACTAAATTTATATTTTTATCTATTATTTTTATTTTAGGTTTTAATTTGCTCTTTTGTTTTGGTTTTAAAATAGTATTTTTATCCGTTTTGATTCTCATTGGAACCTTAATTCCATTCTCAGCACTATCACATCGTTCAGAGACCAACTCCAATATTTTCTCCGTAAACGTAAATGTCTTTGTTTTGTTGTTTTTGTTTTTCATTCTATTATTAATTGGTATATATTTGGTGAAACCATAACATGATTTAGTTCACACTTGTTTTGGCTAAATGGTAGTATTAAGTAATAAGGTGTGAAAAAGTTAGTTATATAAAAGATATTTGCTATTCATTGGTATATTTTACTATCTAACCTGTACTTGTTTGTGGTTGTGTTTTTAACTAAAAACTATTACTCTCTTATTAGTTGCAACATAAATGGTTCTTACTATTTTTGAAATTCGTGGCTGTCATTGCTTCCCCTAAGATCAAAACTTAAAGATTTATGTATTTTTGTTGGTTTAAATAAACTTGTAAATTTCATTTAATCTTTTCTTAAAGAAAATGATTTTAGTTGTGTGGTTTTGTTGTAGTCATATTTTTTTTTCACACTCGTGCCTTAAAGAGTGTTTGGACCTTTATGTTCCTTGCTAAGTGTGTGTTATTATACTTTGAGATTCTCTTTATTTGAGAAATTATTAACAACCTCGCTTATGTTACTTCTCATGCCGTTTTGCAAGGGGAAGTATTAGTCCATGTCTCCGAAATCTTTCAAACTAGAGGAGGTTTTCAACAATAATGTCTACAATCATCTTGGTCATCGTTTCTTCTGCATTGTATGTTTCGTCTTTATTAACTTGTTTACTTTGGTTAACGATACCTCGTATAAATCAACGTGAAAAAGACTATTAAATATTATAATTTTTCATTATATTTTTTTTTCCCGAATTTTAGCTTAAAAGAAACACGACGGTGACGATTTAGAAGTACAAACGAATAAAACTTGTCACCCTTCGGAGGTGTTATCTGGACAAAGGCATGAAATATCTTTCTAATAAAGCTAAATTGTATTGTGCTTGTTTATCATCTTATCATATTAAACTTGTCTCCATAATTTTAGTTTTGTATACATATATGATCATATTATGATTTAGTTAATGTTTAACCATCTTAAGTGAATAAGAAAGGTCCTCAAGGTTTGCATACCCTTTAGGTTTCATCCATTTCAGCTTTGTTCTCAACCAATATTTTACACCAAAGCATTGTTACATAATGATGTAAAACAATTGAAAAACGTAATAAAATTCTATAGGGTGTGGTTGTTGGCTGAACTGTTTTTTACCGTATAGAATTTTATTATATTTTTCACTTGTTTTACCTCGTTCTGTAACAATGTTTCGGTGTAAAATATTGGTTTGGAACATATCTGATATAGTTAAAAGGGTATGCAAATCTTGAGATGACCTTTCTTATTCACGTAACATGGATAAATGTAAACAAAGTCATAATATGATCTTATATGTATAAAAAACTAAAAGTATATTTAGGCAAGTTTAATATGATAATATGATGAAAAAACACAATACATTTTACCTTTATTAGAAGGATTTTCCATACCTTTGTCCATATAAAACTTCCGAATGGTGACAAATTTGATCTGTTTGTACTTCTGAATCGTCACCGCCGTGTTTCTTTTAAGCTATAATTCAGGAAGAAAAATAAAATGAAAAATTATAATATTTAAGAGTCATTTTCTCATTGATTTATCCGAGGTATCATTAACCAAAGTAAACAAGTTGAAACATACATTGTAGATGAAACGATGGCCAAGACGATTGTAGACATTATTGTTCGAAACTTCCTCTTGTTTGAAAGATTTCAGAGACATGGACTAATACTCCCCTTTATAGAACTGGTTGCAAAATAACATAAGCAAAATCGTTCATAATTTATCAATTAAAGAGAATCTCAAAATATAATAACTCATCGAGCTCACTGAGGCACGAGTATAAAAACAAGGGTCTTGCTAATTACCAGTACCCTAAAGACATTGGTTAAGGAATCCTTTAATAGAATCCTTTAAGAGTCATTTTCTCATTGATTTATCCGAGGTATCATTAACCAAAGTAAACAAGTTGAAACATACATTGTAGATGAAACGATGGCCAAGACGATTGTAGACATTATTGTTCGAAACTTCCTCTTGTTTGAACGATTTCAGAGACATGGACTAATACTCCCCTTTATAGAACTGGTTGCAAAATAACATAAGCAAAATCGTTCATAATTTATCAATTAAAGAGAATCTCAAAATATAATAACTCATCGAGCTCACTGAGGCACGGGTATAAAAACAAGGGTCTTGCTAACCAGTACCCTAAAGACATTGGTTAAGGAATCCTTTAATAGAATCTTTGTCTTGAAAATTTAAGTTTGTATTTTTGTCTTATCAATAATTACATTATTTTTTAATACAAACTTACTAATTTTAACACTTTAACCAATGTCCAAGGACACTCATTAGCATTTCCCTAAAAACAATATGCGTACAACAAAACCACACACGACTAAAATCATTTTCTTCGAAGGTTTGTTCTATTTGTTGGTAGTGTTATTTTAAATGCTAGTTGTTCTATTTGAATAATGACTTGGATGTTTACATATGTAAGGTTTGTGAAGATGTCTTGCAACTACATGGTTAGACACTTGGTCCTTCCTTTTTTTTTTTGTTGTTGAATATTTCATATTTTTTCATTTTTAGTTGTGCAATGGAGTCTTGTACCAAGTATCCACATGCTTCACCTTAAGACTTCTATTCTATACTGATACTGATCTTGTACTGATACAATACATTTGAGAGTTTATAATCGCAAGACATAGTAGAGAAGCGGAGGGGAGAAGGCAATGAATTGAGAAGGGAAGGGAAGATGTTTCACATCGTTTATGATGTTTTAGTGGAAAATAAGAATGGAGACTATTTATTTTCATTTTTTTTATGAATTATTTTGATCCAACACTGTGTATTGACTATTGACTATGATAGAGGGAGATTGTACATGTCCAATATGTTCTTCCATTTCTATTAATCCTGAAAAATATAACTTCTGGACTAGAATTCTAGTTAGTTTCTCTTATTCTCTTTTGCTCATTGTAGTTAAAAAAGATGGGTGTTGTGTTTACCCATGCCATACATCCCTATAAATAAAGGGTGAAGGTTAGGATACACAAAGGGAATGTTTTGGGCTACCATACAAAAAGTTTTTTTAGCCATTAGATTAAAAGGAACATCGATCCTTATTATAGTCTCTCTATACTATATCTTTTTCACTTGCCTTCAACTTCTTCACCCACCACAAGACTACAACCTATTTCCATATTCACCATGTTCTGAAAACAAAAAAAAACCAGAAAACTTAAATTAAACAACAAACTGAACAAATTTTTAACTTCAATTACATTGAAAAAATAGTAATATCCAGAAAAAGAAGAAAACGTTATTAAAACAACAATTGAATATGTAACAATTTTTTTCTTTTCTCTTTTACACTCTTATATTTTTGTTTAGATCTGGAATTTTTTTCTTTTCTTGATCTGGAAACAATTGGTCGGATTTTCTCGCTCGCGCGCATCCGCGTGCGCGCGCGCTCGTATTATAAGAGTGACTTAGAAGTTGAATTTTTTCACGATTTTTTGCAGGCATGTTTAGGACATAAAAACAACATCGCCCACAAAAAACGAGAATTTTCCGACAAGGGACGGATTAAATATGAATTTTTTACGCGCCAAAAACTCAAGAACGCGAAACAACAAAACATGCACCTAGAAAACGAATTTTGAGCTGGTTTTTTGCTGACACCTCTATAAAAATACATATAGAGGATCTGCAAAAAAACCAGCTCAAAATTCGTTTTCTAGATGCATGTTTTGTTGTTTCGCGTTCTTGAGTTTTTGGTGCGTAAAAAATTCATATTTAATCCGTCCCTTGTCGGAAAATTCTCATTTTTTGTGGGCGATGTTCTTTTTATGTCCTAAACATGCCTGCAAAAAATCGTAAAAAAATTCAACTTCTAAGTCACTCTTATAATACGAGCGCGCGCGCACGCGGATGCGCGCGAGCGAGAAAATCCGACCAATTGTTTCCAGATCAAGAAAAGAAAATATTCCAGATCTAAACAAAAATATAAGAGTGTAAAAGAGAAAAGATAAAAATATGGTGTAGGCAGTCTATGATAAAAATCGTGTATTCCAGATTTAAACAAAAATATAAGAGTGTAAAAGAGAAAGGAAAAAAATTTGGTGTGAAGAGGTTGAAGACAAGTGAAAAAGATATAGTGTAGAGAGACTATAATAAGGATCAATGTTTCTTTTAATTTAATAGTTACAAAAACTTTTTGTATGGTACCCAAAAACATTCCCTTGTGTATCCTAACCTTCACCTAAATAAAGGTGATGGCACTTTAGTCAGGTACTTTTGTATTTTCTTTGTTTTGATTTTGTATAGACTAGATATTATTTGATAAACGTTGTCTTTCAGATGTTGTTTTCTTGTGGTTTTGAGATTTTATTGGTTGATTTCTACTGGTTTCCTCCTCTCCTAGATGGTAACTGGTTCTACTTATTTTGTGTCCTTCTCATGCTTTGCAGGAAGCAGCTGCAGTAGCAGGTAGATAAAAGGTACATTGATCCTAATAGACTTAATAATAAATGCCAATATGATCTTCAACTTGGTATGAAAAGTACTTGTTTCAAAGCACTTCTTATAGACATAAAAGTTGTGTTTTTTTTTTTATGTTGTGTGTGTGGAACAAATGTTTACTTCAAAATTACATTCGAGTATGTTCGCAGGAAATTTGCTTATGAGAAGAAAAACTCCTTAAACATTGACCAAATGTTTCCTGCGGATTTTTTTACATTTCCTGCAGATTTACTTTTCTTGCAGATCTTAAAATCCTCAGGAAACAATTACCCACGAAAGTATCAACTGAGAACCTAAATTATTGGTAAAATTGAGAATTTCTAGTAGTGACCACACACCATGAATGTTAAGACAAATCACTTAATTTTTCCTATTGAGAATTTGCGTGCGATTTTTTTTTAATCTTGTTAGTTGGTGCTTCATTCAATTTTTTTCTAGAGAGAACTTTAAGTTGAAAGCATTTGTTATAATTAGTATTAGACATGTTTTTTTCAAAAAAAAATATAATAACTAATACCAAGTAAAAAAAAATTGGTAGAAAATACGAAGTGATTGCTTTAGGCCTAAAACCATGTTTTATTGGGTTAAAATGTAGCTCACATCAATTTAACTTTGCAAGTTGCAAACTTTGTGTTCATCTAATTGAGTCTGTCAATAAATATATTGAAACACATTTTGATCTGATTTAAAAGTTATTTAATTTAACATTATTAAAAACATATTCTTTATTTATTTTTTGAGGATCTTAAAAACATACTCATATTGTACACTAAAAGAACACTAACATTAGTGCATTTCTTATTGCACCCATCAACCTTTTTGTGTGTCCTATTTTCAAATTCTAAAATCCAAAATAATATAGGGTTTTTAAACATATTTTACACTTCTGAAAGATAAAATCTGAAATGAAGTCGGGCGTTTGTTCGGCTAGGTAGACACTTATTCCATTTTGATTCTTATTAGAACCCTAATTCCATTATCAACACTATCACAACCATAGTTGTGTTCAAAGACTGACTCTAACATCTTCTTTGTGTTTGTTCTTTCGGTGACAGATAGTAAACATAAATGGCTTTGTTGTGTTGTTTTTGTTTTAAATTCAATTACTAATTGGTATATATATTTTGTGAAACCATAATATGATTTAGTTTAAACTTGTTTTGGCTACATGTTAGTAGTAAGTAATAAGGTGTGAAAAGTTAGTAATAGGAATGATATTTGCCATTCGTTGATATATTTTACTATCTAACCTGAACTTGTGTACGAGTGTGAAAGACATGAGATAGAGAATATATAAGAGATAATACATTAAGTAGAGCTGTCAATTGGGCCGGCCCGACCCAGCCCGCCTCAGCCCGGTGGACCAGCTCATATAAATGGGTCAGAGAGGGTCGACACACTTGATTCATGGGCTACCAAAATTGAGTCCAACCCAATTAGTAGTGGGCAACATGACCCGATGGGCCAGCCCAGCCCGTATTTCAAAATATATTATTTTATTTTTATATATATAAAAAAAAGATGCAATGAACAATACAATCACGTTTTTTTAATAGAAACATATCACATAAAAATCAATGTGTTTGTAAACTTAGTTAAATGATATATAAAACATCTATTAAATCAACATCTATAAGGGATAAATTATAAATAGCACAAAAACATCAATGCAAAAGTAGATAATATTTATCACAACTCACAAAATGCAACTTTGAAGACGATAAAATTCAGTCTTACATAATAAAATAATTCAATCTTACATGATAAAACTATTTTATAAATTATATATTTTTTTAGTATTCTTAAAGGGCCGGCCCGCAAGTCTAGTGGTCCAGCTCAGATCGGCCCATGTAAAATACAAGCCCGGTGGGCTGGGTAAAAAGACATGGTCGTTTTTTCATGTCTTTCTAACGTTTCCAGCCCGCAGAAAAATAAAGGGACGATGGGCTAGCCCGGTGGGCTGACCATTTTGACAACTCTATTTATTAGTTGCAACTTAAATGGTTCTTACTATTTTGGCAAATTTGTGGGTGTCATTACTTATCCTGAGATCAAAATTTAAAGGACTAGTTTATGTATTTTTGTTGGTTTAAATAAACTTGTAAATTTCATTTCATCTTTCCTTAAATAAAGTGATTTTAGTTAAGTATGGTTTTGTTGTAGGCATATTGTTTTTACACTTGTGTCTTAACGAGCTTGCTGAGTGTTTAGACTTTTATGTTTTTTTTTTTTTACAAAAACTATAATATTATTCATTCAAATCGATAGAGTACAACATTCACCATCGCTAAAAACTTAAAGAATGAATCTGCAAACAAACTCACAACATCCAAACTAATATCATATAATGACAAGATGCCTACAAATAATATGATAAAATTAAAGTCATCAGAATACCCATCTCTTCGGTTATGCAACGTTGACGCCCAAATCATTAATTGAATAATTGATCTTTCAATATAAACTAAATGACCATCGCAACAAGACAAGAAATGAATCAACGTCGTATAAGACGACAAACATCACAGCGCTACACTCAAATGATGAAATCACAAAGAAAAATATTAGATCTATGTGGAAAATCATTTATTTAGATTGAAATATAGAGAAAGAGATAAAGAGGGCTGATTTTAGATAAAAAAATTTAGCCAAAACCACCCCCTAAATGAAGAGAGAAGCTATGTTCCTTGCAGTTTGTTATTATACTTTAAGATTCTCTTTATTTGTGAAATTATTAACGGTTTTACTTATGTTATTTCGTATGCAGTTCTACATGGGGAGTATTAGTCCATTTCTTCAAAATCATTCAAACAAGAGGAAGTTTCCAACAATAATGTCTACAATCATCTTGACCATTGTTTCATCTGCAATGTATGTTTCTTCTTTTTCAACTTGCTTACTTTGGTTAATGATACCTTAGATAAATCAATGAGAAAAACTCTTTAATATTAAAAATTTTCCTTGTATTTTTCTTTCTAAATTTTAGCTTAAAAGAAACACGATGGTGACAATTCATAAGCACAAGCTGATAAAACTTGTCACTATTCAGAAGTTTTATCTGGACAAAGGCATGTAAAATCCTTTTAAAAATGTGGATTATATTGTGATTTTTCTCCATATTATCATATTAAACTTGTCTCCATATAATTTTAATTTTGCATACATATATGAACATATTATGAATTTGTTTATGTTTATCTATGTTACCTGAATAAGAAAGTTCCTCAAGGTATGCATACCCTTTAGCTTCCATCTATGTCAGCTTTCTTCCCAACCGATATTTTACACCAAAACATTGCTACAAGATGTAAAACAAGTGAAAAATGTAATAAAAATCTATAGGTTGTAGTTATTGGTCGGACTGTTTTTGACGTGATAGTTTTGTTGTTGTAGAATTATGTTTTGGCAGCTGTTTTGTGGCAATCCGGCTGTCTATTTTTTCTTAGTTTTAGGGGTTCTGTTTTGTGTCAAGTGAAACAATTGTGTGGGGTTGTGCTTGTTCTTTGTGTTGTTATCCATTTGGGCTTTATTGTTTTCGGTTGGTGCCACTTATATACGGTGTTTGCTTTCTCTTGTATGTTCTCTTGCAGGCTTGTACTTCTTGTGCAAGCAGTGCGTCTCTAAATGGTATTTTGCCGTTTCAAAAAAAAGTACACATATAGGCAAATTTGGCTCACATTTAAAGTAGCTCTTTTTTTTAAAAAAAAATAAATAAATATAAAGTAGCTATGTTTTATTCTATGCATAAGAGTGTGATTTTGAGTGAAATGGATTTGATTTGATGCTGATGTGGGTTTGGCTAGGCTAAACAAGTGACCGGCGAATTTTGATGATTGTCTGTTTAAGGTTGAAGAACCTAAAGTGAAGCGTTATCGACACAATGAAAACAACTTTACAAAGAACTTTGATGAACTTTTAAGTCACTTTGCATATCATAGTGGACGTGTGTCGAGTCACAAAGCGTGTGTATGAAGGAACTGGAAAATATGTTGGACCCGAAAATTTGAAAGTGGAGGTTTCATCTTTTCTTGGAAAGATCTTTATACATATAACTGAAGCTAAAGAGATTAAAGTTGAGGTTGGTTTGTTACTTCAAAATGTCTCTAATGTTGATCATGACAATTGTATGAAGGATATTGAAGTAACAAACTAGTCTCAACTTTAATCATTTAAACTTCAACTATATGTTCAAAGATCTTTTCAAGACATGAAGAGCTCTCCGCTTTCATATTTTTGGGTCCAACAAATATTCCAGTTCCTTCATACACATTCTTTGTGACTTGAGACACTTCCACTCGATATGCAAATTGGCTTAAAAGTTCATCAAAGTTCTTTGTAGAGTTGTTTCTTCGTGTCGCCGACGTTTCACTTTAGACTCTTCAATCTTAAACTGTCAATCATCAAAATTCTCCGTACACTTGTTCAGCTCAGCCAAACCCACATCAGCATCAAATCGAATCATTTCACTTAAAATCACACTCTAATCAACATCACCTTCCACTTTAGCAGATTCTTTCTTCGCAAAAACATTGTCCTTTTCTCTTATTTTCACGTCTTCATCCACCTCATTCTTGTCGCAACCACCACCGCCAGCCATGGTTATTTTCTTAGCATGTTTATTGCATTCATCAATTTTGTTTTCTCTATTTTTGATGGCACACTTTGTTCCAGATAAGGGAGTGGAATGAGATTGAGACTCTTTAATTTTCTTAAAAGCTTTATATTGCATGCATATTTTTCTTTAAGATTGCCCATTGATTCATAGTCGAACTTATTCCTGAAACACGGAAAAAATAGAATTCGGAAACAATCTTTAATTATAGAAACATAATTATGTGTTGTATACGACAAATAAAGTTACAAATAAAAGTCAAGGATGTGTAGGTAAATACACACCTACTTTTAAAATTACTTTTTGTTTACCTTGTCACTAAGCTCTTGTTTGCAATCCTTATAGCCAATGATGTGTAAACCAATTCTGTAATTCCTAACTCTGGTGTCTTGTTACATTTGAGTGTTTCAGGTCTCTTAGATGATGTTGGTTGGCATTTTGAAGAACAATTTGTTTGGGATTATGATTTGAGATTTACAAAATCGGACCAATCTTTTGTATATTTAAACTCGATGATTTTCTTTTAGTTCATATGTATTATGATTAACATTCCTTATTTGTTTAAATTTATTTATACATGCATAGAATAAAATAAAGCTCCTTTGAAAGTGATCCTAATTTGCCTATATGTTTCCTTTTTTTGAGAAACAGAAAAATATTATTTAGAGACGCAACACTTGCACAAGAAGTACAAGCGTTCAAGAGAACATACAAGAGACAGCATGCACTTTAAATAGGTGGCATCAACAACAAACAATAAAGTCAAACGATCAGCAACAAAAAGAACGAGTGCAGCCCCACATAACTCTCGTCATTGGACACATAACAGAACCCCCAATACTAAGAAAATAGATAGTCAGATAGCCACAAAACAGCAGTTGAAACAGAATTCTACAACAACAAAACTATCAATGAAAAAAACAGTCCATCCAATGACCACTCCCTGTAACAATGCCTTGGTGTAAAATGCTGGGTGGTAACAAAGTTGATATGGATGAAATCTAAAGTGTATGCAATCCTTGAGGACCTTTCTTATTCACGTAACATGAATAAACATAAACAAAATCATAATATGATCATATATGTATACAAAACTAAAATTATATGGAGACACGTTTAATATATGGTGAATAAACACAATACAATTTACCTTGAGTAGAAGGATATTACATGCCTTTGTCCATATAAAACTTCTGAATGGTGACAAGTTTTATTCGTTTGTACTTTTGAATCGTCACTGTCGTGTTTCTTTTAAGCTAAAATTCGGGAAGAAAAATAAAAGGAAAAATTATAATATTTACGAGTCATTTTCTCATTGATTTATCTGAGGTATCATTAACCAATGTAAACAAGTTGAAAAAGACGAAACATATATTGCAAATGAAACCATTGCCAAGATGATTGTAGACATTATTGTTGGAAACTTCCTGTTGTTTGAAATATTTCAGAGACATGGACTAATACTCCACTAGCAGAACTGTTTGGGAAACAACATAAGCGAGGTCGTTAATAATTTCTCAAATAAAGAGAATCTCAAAGTATACTAACAAACGCTCAACAAGGAACATAAAAGTCCAAACACACAACGAGCTCGTTACAAGTTTATTTAAACCATAAAAAATACATAAAATAGTCCTTAAGTTTTGATCTCAGAGGAAGTAGTGACACCCACGAATTTCCAAAATAGTAGGAACCATTTTAAGTTGCAACTAATAAGAGAGTAATAGTGATTCCAAAAAAAAGTAACAGTTTTTAGTTAAATACACCACCACAAACAAGTTCAGGTTAGATAGTAAAATATATCAACAAATAGTAAATATCATTACCAAAACTAACTTTTCACACCTTAATACTTAGTACTAACAAGTAGCCAAAACGAGTTTGAACTAAATCATGTTATGGTTTCACCAAAATATATACCAATTACTAATAGAACGAAAAACAAAAACAATAAGCAAATACATTTCTGCTTACATGTTTATCATTGAAAGAACGAACACAAAGAATATGTTGGAGTCGGTCTCTGAACACAACTATGGTTGTGATTGTGTTGAGAGTGAAATTAGGGTTCAAATGAGCTTCAAAATGGCACTTACATCAGGAGCGCGAGGAATAGCGCAAATCTTTTTTTAGCTCTTCCTCGTGACATGGATGATGGAGACAAACAAAACAACTAATGTAACGCTAGTTTTTTTTTATAATCTCAAAAATCATTTGTTTAAAGATTGGATGAAATTAAAAAAAAAAAGGTAGGACCTTTTCCCGCTATATGGATGGGTAAAACTTTTTGTCTTCGGTCTTCGCTAATTCACGGTCTTTACTAGTTTATTTTCTGTTTTTAAAAATAAATTGAGTTAGTGCTAGCTTTGATTAATAAAAAAACAAGAAAAATAAAATATATGGGTTTGATAAGGTTATAAAAAAATTAAAAAATGGGGTTTGCTAATACACCTTAAATGATATTCTACAAATTTGTTTTTTTTTTTCGTTGTTAGTTCAGTTGGTAAAGATTTGACTCGTAACCATAACATCATGGTTGCAACTTCTAATGTTTGTGTTAGAACTTCGTTGGTGAGTAATATGTAAGTACATATGTAAGCGGTCTAGGCCTCAATCCACATCGCCGACCCAACACCCGACGACTCATTAACCCATAATCATCGTTGTTCAAATAAGACCTCTTGTGTTCTCACCACACAAGAGCATGACATATTCAATCTTGACCATTTAGCCAATCTCTAGTGGCCTCCCGCACTTCACGTCGGGTTTTACGGAGTTGGTTAAAATTGTGCCCCATTATATAAGTGTGGCTCCACACCACACTCAAGGTAGGATAGTATTTTACCACTTTTCGCACACCTTTCTTTCCTTCTTTCTCTCACTATTCGAAATGTTAACCTGTTTTGAATATTCTTGTCCCCTCGTCGAAGAATCTCTTCCACCGCACCGCTGAACAAATTCTGTCGCACCAGAAATTTCATAGCACGGGCGCTATCACCGGTTATTCATCCTTCTAGTCTACTCCATATCATTGACGCTAGAAGAAGGGGAATCGTTTCACCGATTCCATTGAATTTCCTAGAATCCATCATCGTAATTGTTTTTCGTTATACTTTATGATGGCTAGAACTCGTTTTGCATGCTCCAAGAACATTGTTGCATGCATTTCTAACACCGCCGTGAGACTTTGTTCTGCGGTCCATATTTTGCAAGATTTCTCCGATCTTGTACTCTCTCATGTGTTCTAAGGCAATATGAACACAATCCTTTCTCTAGTTCACCAAGGGGATACTCTTCCCCCTCCCGATACTCAAGAAATTCCTCATACATATACAATTTGTGTTTCTGTAGTTCCATTATCGTTCGTTCCACAGACGTAAACAATTCATCCTCCTCCGATTCCATCGCCTTTCCTCCCAAACCACATGCAAAATTAGAGTTACTAGACACAATTTTTCCAACATCCAGTGGTGTCGTTCGTTGTCCTTAATCCGAACGACATGCTCGTGAATATCTCCAATCTGTTGCAGTAGCAGAACATGCGAATTGTACGAGTGAAGGAGATCAAAGACAAAATCCCCACCGAGATGTCAACCTAGATCGAAGTTTCTTTGGGCAATCAGTAAACTGTGATCCTACTGGATGCAGTGGCTGAGTTGCATCCAGATAGAAAGGACATCAGGATCCATTGCACAGAGTTTCTTTTCATCACCGTAACAGATGCGCCCTTTTAAAAATGGATTTTCTTGGCAAATTGACCAACTGGTAACCTTTACCAATGAGGGTGTAACCGGACCGGTTACCATTTCAAAATAGTGGTTTCTGGACTTATGCAAAAATGTGTAATCGGTTACCAAGTTTGTGTAACCGGTTACCATAAGCTAAAAAGTCATTTTTCAATGCCAAACAGACCTTAATTACATGCATTAACATAATGGGGAAGCTGTACATACATAAATGGCTTAATTGCATGTTTGACCCCCTATGTTTATTTTAGGTTTCAAGTTGATCCCTTATGTTTTTAAAGTTTCAAGTTGGTCCCTTATGTTTTAAAAGTTTCAAGTTGGTTCAAAACGTTACTCACATTGGAATAAGTTAGTCTCTTCTGTCATTTAAGCGTTTAAAGATTTGGTCGACAATATGGATGATGGAATTTAACTTATTTAGAAAATCAGTTTTAAAACATTTTTTTTAATTTTTTAATTTTATTAAACTCAATATCATGTCACAGAAGGAACTAAATAATTTCAACTTGAGTAACGTTTTGAACCAACTTGAAACCTTTAAAACGTAAGGGACCAACTTGAAACTTTTAAAACATAATGGACCAACTTGAAACCTAAAATAAACATAAGGGATCAAACATGCAATTAAGCCTACATAAATTAGTTCTAATTATCAGTTTTCTCACATGGCAAGTACACAAATCCACCCAAGGTGGGTTCTAAGCTAATAGGAACTCACCTCAACTTATTCTGATTTCTTTCAAAACAGCTTATGCTTCAGCATAAAGATTTTACCATTGCCTATGTCTCCTCCCTATAATATTGCTTCCAAGCATTTCACAATAATTAACAGCTCCTCTTGTCTTTGAAACTTCAGCTTCAATCCTCTGCTCCAACCATTGATCCCATCAATTCCAAACATGCATTATCAGTACCAAAACCACACATGCAGCAGCTTATAATCTTATAATTCTTGTACGTTCTCAATTTCTCAGTTAATTAACGCTGTATCCTGGCAATTAATAGGTGGGTTATTACACCAACTGTGGTCCTGAATCCGTTTGGTTCAAGGTATGCAAGCTCTAATTAAAATATCACAATGTTAAATTCATTAATGCATATTTTTGTATAACTCAAAAAAGGAATTTCAATAAGATAGAACATTATATTTCAAAAAAATAAGATAAAACATTATGTCATTTTTATTCGTTTTGCCGATACTATCTCAATATAACGTATATGTTTCAAATTATTACATTTTATTATACATTTTCATTAATTATTATCATTAATTTATATTATATATAAAGAAAATATGAGATTTTGGGCGGATTTTGGGTTGTCTTTTTTGTTATTCCAATTACAACTTTAAACAAATTTTCATATAACAATGTTATATTGTTGGTGTTATTAAAAAGGATAAGAATTTTTGTTATATAATTGTTTTTTTTAAGGGAATATAATTATTGTCATTGAAAAAAATAAATATGGTTTGTTAAGTTTGTTATATTTTAAAATCACAAATATCTATACTTATAATTTTAATCTATATCAAAAAAATTATATAAAATATCGTTTGTAATTTACATGCAAAATTATAAAATATCGTTGATAATCTACACGCGTTAGCGCAATAAAAAGAACGAAAAGACGGGCACTTGAGTGTCCGTCTTTCCGCTAATAATTAATAAAGATAATTTTGTAAAATTATAATACTATTTCATAAATTTATATCTTTTTTTTAATCTATGTGAAAACATATGATGACACTTATTTTAAAATGGAAGAGTGAGTGAAGTCTAAAACAAATTTTGATATATGTCTTTTTACTTTAAATAATATAAAAGTTTTTTCATTGATTGAAGAGAAAAATAGTAAAGAGGAAAATTACAAATAGAAATTAGTTATGCCTAAAATATGGATAAACATAGCAATAGAAATTTTTACAAGAGTCTCAATTCTAATGTTGAAAATATGAAGATCTACGATGTTTAGATGGCCAAACCTGCAAATTCATTATTTTATCCTAAAACACGAAAAGAAACCTTGGAGATAACTTTAAGTAAAACTTTGCAAATACCTATTGACCTAAAATCTTTCAAATGAAGAAATGTATAAATATTCAGAGATAACTTTTTCATGAAAGCATATCAAACAAGTTTCCAAACATCCTCACCAACTATGTGTTGGTAAGTTTTTGTTCCAGACACGTTGCACCTCTAGCTCAGACAAGCTTGTCTCCCCAGTGTCCAATCACTGCAAGATCAACATCAAATGGTGATCCGTGAATTACGTCGAGAATCTCTCAACAACCTCAACTAGACTTACCCTAACTCTTGAAACCCCACTTATAAAAGGACACATGCACCAAGAGAAAGAAAGATATTCTATTTTGATAAACCTTTCACTTTTTCTTTTTTCATTTTAAAAACAATTTATTAGAAATACTGAAATATATTTTATCAAATGACAATTAGAGCCTATTAACACAATTGTAAAAAAAAATGGTTGAACCAAAACTTGGTTCAAGCTAGTTCAAACTTAATATACTTCTGCTTATTCTAAGCTGGGAGTTCTTACATGTGGCCATTATTTATTTCCTGGGATTATCTTTCATTGTTCATGGGTAGAGTTTCGTTTCTAAATTCACTAATTAACTGCTTAGATACAACCATGTCCATTTTGTAGGAAAAAAGACATTACGAAATTATTTTTTACAATATTATGGAAATATGAGCAAATGATCCTTTGTTGTGTTATAAGTTTGTTATGACCCAAATATAGCATCAAGCACAAGTATTATGCCATGGGAACGTTTCTCTTTAGGTCCCAATATCTCTAAACCTCCTAAATACACATTCGATAGTTATTTACCGGATGTGTATTTAGTTCGGGAATTTTCTCCCGGATGTATGTTTGACAAGAAAAAATGTACATTCGGTGGATAACTATCGGATATATATTAGGGGGTCTTAGAGATATTGGGGGCCTAAAAAGAAACACTCATGCTATGGGATAGAGTCCAAGTTGAAGAATATATTTAGGCCCAAACTTAAACTCCCTTGATAAGTCACACATATTTATAGAAGAACTTTCATAGATTCTATTATATATGATATGATGAGTTATATAATTGTTAGTTTGTAATAGCTCCTCCACAATATGCAAACTTTGTTAAGTTTAATTTTTGTAAGTAGGAAATTTGTGATGAGATAATACGCAAGAAAATATAGAAGAAATTTAGTATGTTAATAGTTTAGCTTATCATCCCAGTTTATTTCTCTTTTGTTGTATTTGTTTCCATGGTAGAAATGGCAGAGTAGACGTACGTCTACTAGAAATTAAGATTGACGAAATAAGATAAATATGCATGTTGTAAGTCTCGACTAATGACAATATTATTGGAAAAAGTCCAAGACCCACGTAGGAGAGGTAATATTCTTGATAAAAGTTTATAGAGATGAGACACTGCTCACCTTACAAGGCAGTTTTGTAAGGATGAGTTAGGTCCACTTTCAACATGGTATCAGAGTCTATCGATCCGGTCATCCAGCATTTATATACACGCACCAAGCCTAAGAATGCTAGGCGTGAGGAAGTGTATTGAGAGAAAGACATTCCTTATCTTACAAACCGGTTTAGTAAGGATGATTTAAGTCCAATTTCAACAAATATTTTACGGACAATGGACATATCATGCGATGGAGGATACATATTTGACCCAATAGCTAAAATACAACGTCAATTGTAGATTATTTGATTTAGCAAAAGCATTTGCCTTTTTTTTTCTTCTTTTGTACCACCGTCCACCAAAAACCGGTACATTTGCAAATTAAACATGACACACTGAGATATAAAGAGCTGATTAGAAATAAGAAATATGAACCTTAATTAAAATATAACTTGGTTAGTTTAGAGGTTACTTTTACTGTATATGTTATGGAATTAGTTTAGAAAAATATGTTGGTGAACAAACTGATATTTGGTTGTGTAATTGAAGGAGAAAGATGATAGATTGATTTAGAGAGAAATAGATTGAAAAGTAATAGAATGAGGCATTGACTTTATTCATGTAAATCAAATATATATACACACTGCTTTCTATATTGCTTGCGCTACAAGCAAAGCCTTAAGCCATAACTAACTTACTAGAAACTAGGAGAAGTAGTTATAAGTTGTTACTAACTAACTAACATAGTACAAAACAAAACATATACAAGAGTTTAGAATTATATTTCAACATTCCTCCTTAATTCAAACTCTCAAAGGAAACAACTCCCAATTCTCTTCTTAACTTCAGAAATTGAGCTCTCTTGACTGGTTTGGTAAAAACATCAGCAATCTGATCATTTATTGAGCAGTGTTCAACCATGATCTTGCCTTTATTCACCTGGTCTCTTAGGTAGTGGAATCTGGTTTCAATGTGCTTACTTTTCCCATGAGCAATAGGATTTTTAGCAAGATTAATTGCAGATTTGTTATCAATCAGTAGTTTGATAGATGCTTCAGCTTAATCATAAGATCTTCAAACATATTCTGCAGCCAGTTAGCTTGGCATGCTTCTGATGAACCTGCAACATATTCAGCCTCACAGCTTGAGAGTGCCACAATTGACTGCTTCTTAGATGACCAAGAAATAGGTGCTCCTTGTAAAATTAACACAAAACTTGTTGTGCTTCTTCTGTCAATTTTACCCCCCACCTCAATCAGCATCTGAGTAACCTATCGTGTTGAGTTACTCAGATGTTTTCCCAACAGGAAATAGGATGCCATAATGCAGAGTCCCATTTATATACCTCAAAATCCTTTTAGCAGCTAAGAAATGAGTTTTAAGAGGGTTACTCATGAACCTGCTCACCATTCCAACTGAATAGCTAATGTCTGGTCTGCTTTGGCATAAATACCTTAGTGATTCAATAAGCTTCCTGAATAGTGTTGGATCAATACTTTCTTCTTCTTCTTTCACTTCATTTCTGATGTTAGCATCTACGGGAGCGAAAGATGAATTGCAATCTAACATGTTGAACTTCTTCAAGATCTCAGTAGCATACTTGGTCTGATGAAGTATCAAACCTTTTGAGGTTCTGAGAATCTCCATTCCTAGGAAGTAGGCAAGTTTTCCTAGATCAGTCATTTCAAACTCTGACTTCATGACTGGTTTGAACTCTTCAATATTTTGTATGTTGCTTCCAGTAAACATAAGGTCATCCACATACAAACATATGATTTGTAATATAGTTTCTTCTTTTCCTTTTACATACACTCCATGTTCAGCTATACATTTCTTAAAGCCTTGTTCCTTAAAGAATTTGTCAATTCTTTTATTTCAGGCTCTAGGTGCTTGCTTCAAGCCATATAGAGCCTTGTTCAGCTTGAACACTCTATCTTCCTTTCCTTTGATTGAGAATCCAGGTGGTTGAGTTACATAAATTGTTAGAACAAAATAAGTTTAAACAATTCCTCTTAAGTTTTGATGATAACAAGGTATTAAAAGATCAATTAGATATGCTAATATTTGTTCAAGAGTGCAGGACCATAGATAAAAAATTACAAGGATTTAATCATACATGGATTCTAAAAGAACAAATGAAGAGCAAAAGATTTTAGTTGAGAAGCTAAGCTTGAAGTCAGAATCTGAAGAAGTCAGACTCTGAAGATGCTCCAGACTCTGAAGACTCGGACTCAAAAGCTGAAGACTCCAGACTCAGACTATGAAGACTCTAGACTCAGAAGTTGAAGACTCAGAATTGGAAGCCTATCTTAAAAGCTGAAGAACTTGATGCTGAAGCATCTGAAACATCTGCTATGGCTGTTGAGAATGTTAGAAAGTCAATGGATGTCACTGTCAATCAAGGACAAGAGTACAACCACATTCTCCAACATTCTCACATGGTCTGCTCGTACTTTGCAACGTTGTCTCCTCTGGCAAACGGTTCATTCCATATTCAGGAAAGGTTTCAAATTCTTTCCTTCGCAGTACGTGAACCAAACCAAGCAACAAATCAATAGTGAATTATCAAAGCTTCTCTAACGGACTCCATGATGATTTTGCATCCTTCAACATCTCTTTCTCTCCCTATATAAAAGGCTTGAAGACTTGAAGATTTAAAAAGACTCTGCAGTATTTAACAAGTGCCAAAACTCTGCCAATTTGAATATTCATCATACACTTAGAATATCTTACAAACTTTCTTATCCTAGAAATTCTTAAGTCAAAAGAGTCTGAACTGCGTTGTATTTTGTGAACACCACTGATAGTATATCAAGTGTTCAATCCAAACATTTTACTTTGTATCTTTGTTTGTTTAAGAAGTCTCTTACTTTGTGTTTGAGCATTATAAGTCTATTACTTTGTGATTGAGCATAGGAAGTCTCTTGCTTTGTGCTTGAGCATTTATAATCTTGGTAATTATAGTGAAAATCTCTTGTAAGTAACAAGGGGTCTGGACTACTTCCGGATTGTAGAAGGAACCAGGATAATTGCTCTGTGTCTTTCTCTTCTCTATCTCTTTAACCTTTTATCCGCTGCATCAGAATCTGAACTTTCACTCAGACTTTGAAACTCATCTTCTGACTCAGAACCTCTGACTCAGATTTTGAACTCTATCAGAACCTGAATCTTGTTCTTAGTCATTTTTGAAGAAAAAATTAACACAATTCAACCCCCCCTTCTTGTGTTTTTCTCACCTTCATAAACAGTTTCCTCTAAGGTACCATTCAGAAAAGCTGATTTTACATCTAAGTGATATAGAGGCCATGCTTTGATAGTTGCTACTACAATGACTAACATGATAATTTCAGTGTAGTCAAAACCTTCTTTATGTAAGAAACCTTTAGCTACAAGTCTGGCTTTGTGCTTCACAATCTTCCCTTCAGGGTTCAGTTTCAGCTTAAAGATCCATTTTACATCAATTGTTTTCTTTCCACTAGGAAGCTTGATCAGTTCCCATGTTTGATTCTTCTCAATAGACTTTAGTTCATCTATCATAGCTTCTTTCCATGCTTTATCACACAATGCAGCTTTGTAATTGTTAGTTGCGTAACAAAAGTAAGTATTTTTATATTATCGTCTCCACAGGGATTGGTGCGCTATCTCGAGCCGTTCAACAATCGTTATTGTTTTGAGTAAGGGTTTGTAAGATTGTTTGCATAAAAACTATTTGAACTTAAAAACGGAAATAAAACAAAAAGTAATAGGGAATAAAAGCGTTGGAATAGGAGTTCATCTATCTTGCATCGAATATAATCTAAAAATCATGCATATGAATTCTAGCGATTTAGCGAAAAATATCACGTATCACTCGACAACGTCATTCGTGTCCAAATGACGTCGTGAGATCGATCGTATCGTTTAATCGACGATTTCCCAATCGATCAAACGATCCAAAAGCATTACGTTCCGACACTTTATGCGATTATCAAAACCAAATTCCATGTCTAGAATTTCTTATTTTGATAGAAGATTATTCTAAACCTAGAATTCAAAAGTATTTGTCAATAACAATTAAATCATGCATGAGAATGAAAAGCAAGAATAACTTCAATAACACATAAATTGCTAAAATCATATATTTGCATAATCAAAGATTACATCTAAGCTAGAAAGAGTACCTCCAATCCCAACAAAGGGAGTTAGTTGTTCATTTTCATGACAACTATACAAAAGTGTAAACAAAGATGAAAATCCAAACCTAAGTTCTTGATTTCCCAAAGAGCCTTAGTTGATTCCACACTCCAATCACTCTTGCTCCTTGAAGATCAAAGCTTCTAGCCCTATTTTCTATCTAAAAGCTATAACTATATTACTACTAAACTGTAATAATTATGTTCTAAGCAAAAAAAAAATGAAACAAAGCTTAAATACTAAAAGCTGAAAGTGACATCTCGCTCGGCGAGATTTTTCTCGCCCGGCGAGATTGCTGTCTTTGCCAGTGGTTTTCAGCCACGTCTTAAAATCTCCTTAAACCGCCTTGGGATCTCGCTGAGCGAAGAATAATCTCGCTGAGCGAAATCAAGCTCCCCTGCTTCTGAAAATCCCTGCATGAGCTCGCCAAGGACTCGCCATTAGCTCGCTGGGCGAGTTTATCAGATTCTTTTCTTCTTGATTCTTTGCTCAAATCATGTCATGGCTTGCATTTTTCTGCACAAATGGATGGGGAAAGAAGTAAAAGCAATATTGGGCATTTGATCAGTGATTATGAGCTTTTCCCATGATAACTTGCAAAACAAGCTACTTAAGTGCTTAAATTAACTATGCTTTTTAACTCAATTTTGGCACTTATCAGTAATCTAGTGGCTCAGTATCTGCTAGCATTGCAAAGTGCATCAACTCACCATTACTTCCTACTTCATCATCAACAGTTAGCTGACAGTCTTCCAATCTTCTTGGTATCTGTCTATTTCTCTGTGGCCTGGCTATAGTGTTTTGCTCCTCATATGAGTTTTCTTCTTCGTTAACATCTTCAGTGAGGGTAAGCTGATCGGCTTCTTTACTCTCTTCAATTGTCACTTGTTTCTTAGAAACATTGCATTTGTCTGAGTTCCAGTCCCAATGTTCATCCTCAATAACCTTTACATCTATACTGATAGCAATTTTCTTAGATTTTGGATCAAGTAATCTATATGCTCCAGTATTGTGATAGCCAACTAGAATCATAGTTTCACTTTTGTCCTCTAGCTTCTTCCTTCTAGCATCAGGGATATGCTTATAGCATATAGAACCAAATACTCTGAGATGATTGATTGATGGCTTTCTTCCTGACCAGACTTCGTCAGGAACTTGAGTTTTTAGCTTCTTAGTGGGACATCTATTCAAGATGTAAGCTGCGGTATTGACGGCTTCACCCCAAAACTCATGAGGTAGCTTCTTTTCTTTCATCATACTCCTGGCCATATCTAGCATATTCTTGTTCCTCCTTTCAGTAAGCCCATTGTGACGAGGGGTGTAGGGAGCTATGACTTCATGAATGATTCCCTGACTTGTGCAGTAAGTTTCAAATTCCTTTGAAGTGTATTCACCACCCCCATCTGTTCTGAGAATTTTTAGCTGTTTACCACTTTGTTTTTCAGCTAATGCTTTGAATTTTTGAAAAATTTCCAAAGCATCACTCTTAGCTTTTATCAGATATAGCCATAGCATCCTGGAGTATTCATCCACAAAGTTAATTAAGTATTTGATACCACTATAGGTAGGTACCTCTATAGGTCCACATATATATGAATGAATAACATTCAAAACATGCTTAGCTCTCATCTGCAGATTTGAATTAAAAGATGACCTAAAGTGCTTTCCTACTAAGCAGATGCTACATGAACTATCAGGAATCTTCACATTGAGTTCACCAATTACCATATTATTTGTCTTCAATTGACATAAGCTTCTACAGTTCAAGTGCCCATATCTTTTGTGCCATAATTCAGATTCCTGGTCCTTGACTGAAGCTTGATAGCATTTTTCTTCTCTTATCATTATGCTGGTTTTGAAGGTTTTATTCTTGGTTAAACTTGACTTTAGTATGAGCTTTTTTCTGGATTGTACAGCTTCAAGGTATCATTCTCCATGGTAACTAAATAGCCTTTCTCTATGAGTTGACAAACACTCATCAGATTGCACTTCATCCCTGGAACATAGAGCATATTCTCTATCACTGCTTTCTTTCCATCTTTCCCTTGTATGGTCATATTCCCCAAACCTTGTGCATTCATACTTCTACTATCATCCAGTCTCACACTGGTCTTCTTGATATCATCAAATTCACTTAACCATTCCTTCTTATCAGTCATATGATTTGAGCATCCAGTGTCAAGATACCAAGTATCTAACACTTGTTCTGATTCCTTATCACCATTAGTAGCCATTAGCATGACTGTATCTGAATCAGAGTCTGAATCTTCTTGAGCTACATTAGCTTCTTGCTCCTTGTTCTTTCCTTTCCTATCTTTGTTGAACCAACATTCAGAAGCAATGTGGCCATACTTGGCATAGTTAAAGCATTGTACCTTCTTTTTATCAAACCTTTTCCCTTGATTCTTGGAAGATTCACCTCCATTCTTGGAAGTTTCAGGCTTGTCACCATGCTTCTCCTTATCTTTGTATTGGCTCTTTCCCTTTTTCTTTTTCCAGAACTCCTTCTTGGAATCTTCTTTGTTGAATCTTGCAAGCAATGCTTGTTCTTCTTCCTTTTCCTCTTTCCTTCCAGTAATTTTCAACTCATGGGCTTCAAGTGCTCCTTGAAGTTCTTCAATCTTTACATCATTCAAATCCTTTGTTTCTTCTATGGTTATCACCAAGTGATCAAATTGAGAGGGCAATGTTCTAAGGATCTTTTCCATGATTACCTTATCAAATAGAACTTCACCACATAACTTCATCTGATTGGTGATGGTTTGGATTGCTGAGAAGTAATCTTCAATCTTTTCTTCCTTCTTCATCTGTAGCAATTCATATTGTCTTCTCAGTGCTTGCAACCTTATCTTCTTCACCTTATCATCACCACTAAAATACTTCACAAGTGTGTCTCAGGCTTCCTTGGAGCTTTCTGCTTCAGAGATCTTTTCAAACACCTTGTTGTCCACGCATTGATGAATGTAAAAGAGAGCCTTGCAATCTTTCTTCTTGGCTTCTCTATGCGCAATTCTCTGAATTTCTGTGGGATTTGCAGGGAGAGTTTCAACTCCATTGTTAACAACTTCAAGCACTTCCTGAAACCCAAAGATCACCTTCATTTGCTTCACCCATCTATCCCAGTTTTTCCCATCAAGAACTGGTAGATGTGCAGAGATATTACCATTAGCATTCATGGTTAATTATTTTTTCTTCCTGGATCGTTTTTTATCAAGCTCTAGATACCAATTTGTTGGTGAACAAACTGGTCTTTTGTTGTGTAATTGAAGGAGAAAGATGGTAGATTGATTTAGAGAGAAAGAGATTGAAAAGTAATAGAATGAGACATTGGCTTTATTCATGTAAATCATATATATATATATATATATATATACACACTGCTTTCTATATTGCTTGCGCTACAAACAAAGCCTTAAGCCATAACTAACTTGCTAGAAACTAAGAGAAGTAGTTATAAGTTGTTACTAACTAACTAACATAGTACAAAACAAAACATATACAATAGTTTAGAATTATATTTCAACAAAATAATGTGAGGACCAAACATTTGAAATTTTAAAACTAACTTTTCTAGACTTATATTCATTCTATTTTTTAGGTTAGAAAACATAAACAAGATATAAGAACTCCATTTTTAGCATGGTATTTAGCAAAAGTGTTAAACAATCTAATGATGGAACGAATAAAGGTCCAAGTAATATATTTTTTACTTAATTTGGATACTTGGGCCATCACCATCATTTACAGCTTTATGCTTCGAATCTTGGTTTTTTTCCCTTTATTTTTTTATCCTTTCTTTTTCACACTTTTTCTTATGGAGCAATATGTGAATGTAAATCCAAGCTTTCCACATATTCTATCAAAAAGAGATGCTCTTCATGTTGATGTTGACTTAAGCAAAAGCACCCTTCTCTTAAGAGATAAGTAAATAGTTATTTTAATCCCTAAAATTGTGAGACGATAAATATAGTCCTTGAATATATTAAAATTGAAAAAATATTTATGAGTGTGTATTTTGTCAATAATTTTATGGATTAAAATAACTAAAAAAAACACATCAGAATCAATGAAAGACAAACTTGATGATCAAACCGACTTAAAAAAGATATATCCACAAACGTTTTTGTAGTTTTGATATATTCAAAAACTATAACGACGCTTGACACATTCAAGTAACAAAATGACTGGTTTCCTCCCTAAAAGAGTCACTTTGTTTGAGTGGTATGCATTTGCAACAATCCACACATGCAATGCAATGTCCCCTACAGAGACAAAGGAAAACTTCCAAATAAACTTTCTCATGTTAAGACAACTCTATGTCATGCATTTTGTCATGTTACAAAAAAAACTGCAGCACTAGAGAATTGAATCAGAGGTGACCATAATTTTTTACTTGGTATACACAAGGTTATACCTGAATTAAAATTCACGTGGATAATGAAATTGCAATGTCAGTTCAATGAGACAATTATAGGGTTGGTGGTACCATCATTTTGAATTTATTTGTTTGTTTTCTCCCTTGTTTGTTGGTGGTAGCATATTTTACCACCTAAACTGAAATGAGAGAATGGTGGGGAATAATTTTTAGCCACACGACCTTAAAATCAAATCCATGTTTCCTATGATTATAATCTCCATCATTATTTGGTCACCTAATTTGGTTCCAAGATTATGGAAATTGATCTATTTTTTCAAGTTCACAAAAAAAAAAATATTAAGAGGTTGAGAAAATGCTTTTATAAATCGTGGGTATGAAAGAAAAAAAAAATCTGTATTTTTTATTCATTACACTTAGTGCCAATAGAAAATTAAAGTCAAACAAATTATTGTTTCAGTGTATGTTAAGAAATCACAAAATCATGTGGGGGTTTGTTTTTGATTTAGGTGGTGACTTTGGTTTTTTATTGGTGTTAGTGGTAGTCCTTGGTTAGATGGTGTTTATATCGAGCTTCTAAAAATCATGGTCGAAGAACTCCTTACGATAGAGGTTGTCCACCGCTCAACCAAACATGTTATTTGATATCTATAAAAAAAATGGCACATATGAGATGTCTTCCATAATTTGTTCACTCTTAAACCTCACTTATATTTAAGTATAATAACCTTATATTGGATCAGTCCTGACTTTACTATATCTCTAATCTAAATCAAATTTTGTCCATTAAATGAAGTTAACATCTTTTTTTTTTTTTATACTAATGAAGTTAACACTGTTACATTAGTAAATGTGAAAAAAGATGAGAAAAACAACTTTTTTAAATATCTTGTTTTAAAAAGACATAATGGTCTAACAACCCTCTTTACATCGATGCCACGGAAAGTGTGTGAAAAAGTGATACATGGCACCTTGCACCTATAAGAAAGAGATGCATCTTGTCTATGCAGATAATCAAAAAAGTTGCAAACAAGAGTTTAGGGTAAAATTCTTCTCAAACCTTTTGAAAGTAAAAACTTACTTCTGTAAAATTAGATGAGGATATGTCACTAAACTTGATGATATAATTAGCTAATTTCATCTCCCTCTATCTAAATTTCTAATGTTAATTTATATTTTTTAATATGAAACTCATTCTAATTTAATTATTTTATGAAATGAATTTTCAGTCTAGTCTTTGAGGCTATTTCAACATTATTTTCTAAATTAAATTAAAATCTTAAGAAATAAGTATACTTATTAAATTAACTTAAAAAAATGTTAAAATTAAAATATGAGTTATTACATACTAACATACACCCAAAAATATATATAAATATTTCAACCTTATTTTAATTTCACATATTCTCAACATATAAATGGGAAAATGAGCAAAGAACAAACATTTCAAGCAAGTTGCAAATTGGTAGGATCAAAGAACAAACAATATTCTATCTATTACTCCAAGCTTTTCAAGCTTGCTTCCTCAACCATAGCCACTCTTCATGCACAAGTTCACAGCCACTACCCACTATGGTCTAATTTGATTTGGATAGGGCATGTCTAGGATTCCAAGCTATATGGCAAACCCAAGGCCTCAAAAGAAGCATTTTGCAATAATTTAAATGTTGTGCCAAAATATCATTTTTTGAGTGAATATTATAATTATTCAAATATGGTATTGAGTTAACCAATGCATATAGAGGAGTGGTTTCCCCAATATAATATCATTAATATGCAACCAGCTAACTAGACAATAGACATTATGCTCCAATCTCCAAAAGACTATAATCTAAGACAGCTATGTAGGGGAATCAGTTCTTCATGCACAAAGACAAAGAAGAAAAGTGCAGGACCAGTTGTGATTTACCATATCTTTGAGTAAATGATTGATAATGGACATAAAATTACTTCTTTTCTTCTTTTTTTTACAAGGACATTTAATTACTTTATCAACCTCCTTTTCGTACAACAGTAATTTTTTTTAACATTTTTTCTAATACTCATCCACTTATTGGTTTAAATTATTATGGGTATAAACATTAAAAATAGAAAATATACAAAATAGTGGGGTATACATTGATTTCATCCAATAAAAAAGTAAATGTCACTAGAAAGAGTGTTCAAAAGTTAGTGTTGTTAACATTCTTCTTTGGTATCTTTCTATATTTTTGTTAGTTGCATTAATGTGGACCTATGGTTTTATTTATGATATGTTTGGATTGATGGAACACAACGAAGCGGAATGAAACAGAATGGAATGGAGTGAAACAGAGTGGAATGAAAGACATATTCTTTTTCACTGCTTGGGTATTTTACGACGGAGTGGAACCCATTTTTCATTCCATTGTTTAAAAATAGAGGAAATGAAATGAATTATACTTTTTAATTACAATTTTACCCTTTTTAAAAAAAACACTCATTATAGCTATTTTTTGTAAGTTAAATTTGATTTCAAAAGTAAATTTATTAAGTTTAGATTAAAAAAGATTAAAATATGCTTCAGAAGAGTGATTCAATCACACCGTTAAGTTAAATTTAACAATACTAGAGTTATGGCCACTTATTATTTATAATAGTAAGACATTAAAAAGAAAAGAGTAGGAAAAAGTTGGTGAATGAATTTCAGTTTCAGAGAAGTATTGTTTGGCCCAAGGTCGAGAGCTATTAGGAAGAAGAAAAAAATAATATAAAAATTGAAGAATACGAACATGAACACAACTCGTAAGGCCTTTCATGAGACATAGATAATAAGAGTTTTGTTGTTAAAAAGGGATAAATTAGTAATTAAAAACTTAAGAGGTTAGAATCCATCTCATACACCCCAAATGGGATGGAATAGATTCCATCATTTTAAAATATCCAAACAATGGAATCAAGTCTTATACCACCTCATTCTATTTTATTCCATCCTATTACATCAATCCAAATAAAGCCTTAGCAACTCGATTATTCTGTTTCTTTACATTTTACAAGATTAAAAGGATTTATCATACTGAGTTGATGATGATTTTAGCCTTGTCACATTAATCACCAGTTCCTAACTTACATAGCTTGAAAATGGTAGATGAAAAAGCCACAATTATAGTTCAATTATTCCATTAATTTACTCCCTCGGTCCCTTTTTATAATATTACTTTACAAAAAAGTTTTGTCTCTAAATATAAGATTATCTACAAATTTCTTGAAACATTTATTACTCTTTTTTCAAATACACATCTTATTAATACTATCAATATAGCTCGAAATATGAAAAATAGACAAAGAGTAATTTAGTAGTAGTAACATACATTTGTGACAAATTTATTACTCCAACAACTTTTTTTAATACTCGTAATTTTTGTAATACCTGTGTTTATTGAATAGTTTTTATATGCTAAAAAAATTGTGCATGGTCGGTCCACTTCTCTCATTCATCTTTTTATTTGTGATATTTTTCATGACTATTTTTTAAATGAGTGTCTGAGTTCATGAGTTAGTAAAAATCTTAAAAGTCAAAAGGTTATACATCTTATTCACCAATAGTAGAGTTTGAACTCACACCTTAATTTGTGAGGTGTAAATCTAATTCTTACTAACCAGAGGACCAATGTTCATTTAATTTGGCTTATTTGTGATATTTTACATTAATCTCAACCACTTTGACATTCACCTAAAAAAAAAAAAAAATCATATTTGTCTTATTTTTACATTTTCAATTTTGTTTTGTATGTCCTGTGAAAACAGTATGTTCACTACTATTCACATTTTAAGTTTTCCATATTTGTCTTATTGCTACATTTCCAATTTCAATCTTGTTTTGCATGCACTATGTACTACGCTATTTAAATTTAAGTGTAACTGATTAAAAGATTCAATCCCTGCAATTATTTTAGAGCATGGAGTTGATAGGCCAAAGGAATATAATAAAGAAAAATGTCCATAAATATTAAACATTTGGATGGTATGAGGAAGGAGTGTGAACAATTTAAAATCAAGGAACCTTCCTAATCCAATCCAATATGTTAAACGACGTGTTAGATGGTGCTTAGTGATTACTAATATACTTATATAAACTTATAGACTTTTTTTGTTTATAAGTTTAATAGACTTTTTTTAGCCTTTTTTTAAGTTTATAGGTTACTGATTTGCTTAATAGACTTTTTTTGAGGAATGGTTTAATAAACTTATATAACCCAATAATTTGGATATACTATGATTTTAGCCTTTTTGAATGTAACAAGCGGTTACTTGTTCGAATCAAACTTCATGAATGAATCAGTGTTAAAACTGTTGAGGGGATGTTTTTACGCTCATATATTATGATCTTAATTATAATTGGTTTCAGGAATTAGTCTTTATAATTACGTTTGACTATACTCAATTACGCAAACAAAACCATTTTATAAAAGGAAATGGTAATGATGCCCTTAGGGCATTTGTAAGGGCATTTGTTAAGAAGTTTAAATTGAAAACTTTATATTGAAAATTGTGCATTCAACACATTGAAACAACAAAAAGTAAATTTCTCTACTTAAATTTCATTAATCATTTCTAATTTTAAATTCTTAACAAATGCTCTAAGGACACTGGTTAACATGACCACTTTATAAATACCTAGTTTTCTCAAGTTGTTACTTGTTTTTTGGCATAACATATTTTTGTGGGATACAATTCTCAAGTTCTTATCGAGTTAGCTCAATTATGCAAATTTTTGTAAAACATTGTTATATATTGATAAATAACTTAAGTTCAGCGTTTAATAGGTACACTTTGAAAAATACGTGTACATTATCGACCAAGTATATGTTTGGTTCCAGAAAATCAATATTAATAATGTAAACTAATTTTGCATTAAAATTTACTTATGTACTCAAGTAAATTATTAAAAAAATAATCTTATTTAGAATAAAGTGATGAAATATCCATAGAATTTTTTTCTTTTAACAGAGAATTATCCTTTGATATTTTTCTAAAATGTATTTACTTATTTATTTGTGAGTCTAACGGTTATAAATTCTAAATAATAAAATATACCGTAAGCAAGATTTCAAATTTATGTTATTTTTTTTTGGTCGGAAAATTTATGTTTTATAATAGAGCAAATTAATGGAAACAGTGTGTGTTGGGCAATGTAATAACTGTGATGGGGTGCCACTGTGTCAGGGTCATCAACCTCCTCGGACACCACTTGTGTGACATAATGTCACGTGACATTATGACATTGGTCAATCCAATTGTGATACATAATTCAATTCAACTATTCTCTCTCATCTTTTTATATTTAAAAAAATTGTATTGCCACGTGTCACAATCGAATTGGACAATATCACATGACATTATGTCACACAACTGCAATCCAACCTCCTCTTTCTCAGATGGGAAGGTCCATAAAAAGCAGTAAAAAAGTACTTTGCACAAACCTACTTTTTCAGGTTAACTTTGCTTTAGAATTTTGACTTGAATCAACTAAATTCCCAGTTTTTACCTACGACCTGGAGTGGTTGCAGGACTATGAAACAAGTTCATGACGATTTTCATTTTTCTCAATTATTTTTTTTTTGACATTTTATATAAACTAAAACAATCAATAAATGTTATCACTTTTGATAAAATAATTTATACTTTTATTATAATAGTTTTATTCATTTATTATCTCATTTCATATATTTTTCTCTCCGTAATAAATAACTTTATCGTATATTCTCCTCTTTGTCTTCACTTTTACCTCTTTCTCAATTGTGTGTGTTATGAGTCTAACTCTAATTCATCAACACTACAATCTATTTATATTCTTTTGTTTTGGGTTTTGGTTCTCTCAACACTAAATGAACTTAGTTTCTATCATGTTAATCTCCACAAATAAAATACTACTCATTTACTTCACTTAAACCTTGTATATACTCATACACCTTTATTCCCTCAATTCCTCCTAATCTCTTATTTTTAATAACTTCACAAAAATATCATTCACTCCTTAATTGTCAAAAATACCCTTATCTCCTAAAAATCCACTAACCCATCAATTCACTTACATTATAATAAGACAAGTAACAAATAAATTTCTAAATAATACTAATATCACATAAAAATAATATTAATAAAATAATAATAAAAATCGGGATGTTACAAGAGACACTTAAAAAGAAACGGAGGAAGTAATTAATAAACTAATTCAATTATTCAAGATAAATCATTATTCTTTCAATTTAAACATAATTAGAAAAGTTCTCTTGAGTAAGAGCTTTATCATCTATAAAGGTCCTATCTATAAAATGATATTAGTCTTTGCAATTACGCATAAAGAATACTCGATTCACACACAAAAATTAACTCTTTATTAATACTCTTTTGAAATATATTTTCATAAAAAATGACACAAAGAGAAATAGTAGTTTAGAAAACACAAATATATTAAAACATAAAAAAATATAATTTTTTTACTTTCTTCAAAAATATATTTTTTTTTACTAACAACCGAATTAAATATGGTAAACCATTATTTTATGACAGTTGATCAACATTCTTAATATATATAAATATATATATATATGAAATTATTTACTTTTACTTATATATTAAGCAAAGTATTTAAATATATTTGATGAGTTTACGACACAAATGAGTCTAATTTTAAATAGAACAATTGTTGATCATGCTTTATCTATTCTCATCAATGAATTCCGGATAACTATATATATGTTTGGATCTGTTATGACTCTATATTTTTTCCGTTTAAGGTCAAGTTGAACATGGAAATGGTAAAGCTACAAAACAAGCTTACATGAAAACTTACAAATTCACCACGATCATGTAAAAACCACCGCTAAACCAAATGAGCATTATAGCTTTTTTCTCCTCATAATTTGAGAGTTTAAGATAAAAAAAAAAAAAAAAGTCAAAGAATTAGTTGATAAATTGACGTGAGAATTTCTGGTTGAAATTAATTTTTGATATTTGAACAGATAGTCCAAGGACATGTTTGGGCTTATGAGGAACTAGACAACAGATCATTCCTGTCGATTTGAATTTGAAAAACTTTGCAAAACGAGGGAATATATGGTACTGTCAAGAAGTACAATGCACGCGTCTTTAGCGCGTGGTTTTTGCTCCCAACAACTCACGTTGCATATTACCAGTGATGGGACCCACAAAACCAAACAAGAATATTGAGTAAACCACCAAATTTATCTTCGTTATTCTTAAATTAGTCTTTAATTCTATTAATATTTCAAACTAGTCTCTATCTTTGTCAAAAGTTTTTTAAGTAGGTCCTCGTGTTTATATTTTTGTCACATGACGAGGGACCTAATTGAGAGACTTTTGACAACTACAAGGACTAGTTTGAAATATTAATAGAGTCGAGGACTAATTTAAGAGGGGCTTACAAAGACATGGACCAATTTGATGGTTTACCCCAAAAAAATCACATCCGTTGGTTTTCTATCGGTTACGTTGCACTGTGTTTTTTTGTATGGAATAACATTGACCAAAAATCATATATGCAGTGATTTTAATCGGGTTTTAAAGAAAAAAATGATTTGATTCAAACATAAAATGACATAAGATTTGATTTTGGATGATTATTAATTCAAAAATATGCAAAAAATTATTATTATTTTTTTCAATTATCAATTCAATTTTCTATATATCAACCATAAAAGCTGTTACTCCTAATCTCACAACTGGTGAAACTCCAGTCAAGTCTACATATGCATGTTTTTCTCATACTCATCCGTACATCATAACATCCGCAGAACTAAGGATCGACCTTCTATCGAGTGGGTCAGTCAGGAAGTTCACATGCACCTCCTTCTTCATTGATACTCTCGCTCACCTGAATATATAAAAAAGGACATCCATAACAAAGTGATGCTTGTAAACCATTTATATTGTTATCAAATCACAATACATGCCTTTAGAAATAGTTGTGAATGAAATCAAAGGTTCTTGATGATATGATGATTATGATGATTGAGACTGTAAAATATCCATGTCGGTAGAATGTCTTTGTTGATTAAGGGAAACATGTAAAAAGTTCCATGGGTTTATGAAGAATGACTTTCATGCACAATTGGTGGGCATTATAAGAAACATGATATGATAATTTTATCATATTTTGTCTGAATCATGTTTTTGACGATGCATTAAGACATAAGAAGTTAATTCTGATACTTATCATGTCATGTCTCACTAGTTGAAATTTCTATCAAGGATATTAGTTAGGTTAGAAACCAACTAGATATGGCAAGAAAAAAAATTATTGATTTATCTCCTGGCCATTAAATTATTGCAACCTTTGGGCCTAGCATATGAAGCATTTCACCTTTATACGCTTCATGCTTCGGAGGTTGTAGACTGCCATATCTCGGAATACTCATCACCCTATATTATGTAGCATCCAATGGACCTATCATCGAGAACTCTTGCCCATAATATGAAAATAATATGCCACCTAACAAATAGTCATATAAGCATTATATTGGATACCATAAACATAACATGATATGCATTTGGAGGAGCACATAAATGACTCCTCGAGATGAATGATCGCATGCAGACCCAATATAAGGGAGTTAATTGCCATATGACCTCTATATAAACAACCCTTGTGTCAAATCCTAGATTCATTCACTTTTTATCCCATAAACACCAATTGTCATACCTCGTTCACGACACATCGTCAGCGAGAACACTTGGAGTCCACCGTGGGTCGTGGTAAAGTTGATTTTCCAAGACACACCTAAATAGCAAGACTTTCCAACACATAAGCCATAATCATAAGCCTAGTTGAACATGAAGTCAGTTGGATAATCCCGAGATAAATAAAAGAAGAAGATCTAACTCTCAATCTCCCAATGTTACATACGAAGGGTGACAAGTTGAGCCTCAACTGAGATGGTCTATATCGATAAAAGGAGAAATTTTCCAAAAAAGCTTATCGATTGGAGACACTGAAGGTGAGGTTCTTCTGAGGATGTGGAACTTTGCAAATCTCAATCACTATTTCAATTAAGTTATAATTATATGAATTAGCGATGCACTCTTTTATCCATAATTGAAGTGTTTAATGAGGCTCACGCCAGTCTTTTATTTTTCATGTAAAATTGAAAATTATTCCATTGTTTTTATTTAATAAATAAAGTAGCAGGGTGCACACTATTTTCTCTTGCAAAAGATTTTTTTTTAACGAAGCCCCCAATTACTATTTTGTGTTATTCCTCCCTCCTCTAAATTTATTTTCCAAAAGAAGTAAGAAAAAAACATCAAGAGAATGAAGTTTCCCTTAATTTGGATGACATACCAGGTATATGTGTCGAAGTTTCCCCTTAATTGGGATGACGTACTCGTTATATGAGTTAGAGTTCCCCTTAATTGGGATGAAATATCTGGTATATGTGTTAGAGTTCTTTCTAAATTGGGATGACATATCCTATATGGGTCAAAGTCCCTCATTATCTGGGACGACATACCCGATAGCGATATATGATTCGGATTTCCCTCTTAAATAGGATGACATACTCGGTATATAGGTCAGAGTTCTCCCTTTTCTTTATGAACGCAAACATGACTTTCTTACTTCTTCCTATCATTGATGGTAAACCGGAAACATGGATTCAAATTATCAGTGAGCCAATTCGCATAGTTGAATCTGATCCGTGACCTCTACATTTTTATCATCCATTAACTTTTCAATCCTTTTTTACTTTCTTTACGCCTGTTGTGGAAAAGTGAAATTTTTTGGTGTTGAGATTGCCATTTTTCCACCAATGCATCTTGGCATGTTGCTTCGAAATTGCTTCCTCTTGAATCAACAAAGTTGCATGTTTCTCATTTACCCCATTGTATCTCACGCTACTTTTCCTCTTGAAGCATCTCAAGTTCTCGACCACATTTTGAAATCTCTTATCTCAACCTCACTCTTTTCCTCTTGTCCCAACATTGAAATTCATTTGCAAAATGGTGTAGACTGTAAACCATTTCCTCATTGTGACCGATCATCCACCCTTCCTCAACAACTTCAACAATGCATCTCTCTTGTTACAAAATCCGAATCGAGCAAGTTTTGGCTATGGCCTAAGTGTGAAGCCAATAATTCAATAGGCTAACATTTGGAAATAGTTCCAACCAAACCAAATTCCCCGTAGATATATCTAGTCTAACATCAAAGTGTCTAACTCTTATATATTCTAGATAGGGAATATGTTTATCAAATATAGATGTCCATGAACTCTAGATTGCACAACAAGTGTGTGTGTGTGTGTGAATTTGATGTTAGATGATGATGATGATTTGTTAATCGTTGATGATGATTGCGTGAAGTTTTTTCATTTTTTTTTTGTGTTTACTGTTGAATAATCAATTAGTATAACTAGGTTAAATGATGAATAAGCTAAAATTGTTAAAAACGGCAAGGGCAATCAAATAAATGTAGCTAAATAATTTATTAGGAGGTTAAAGAACCAATTATAATATTAAGTTAGTAATAAACACTTGTCAAGGTATATATTATCGATTAAGTGAAGTTAGGAATAAATAATGGCATAAAATTTTAATTAATCGATAAATAGATGTGAATAACCGATTATAATTTTTTTTGGTGCTATGCTCCAACTTCTCCTAAAATCACTTTTAAGTTAACTGGCTTGCTCCTCCCAAATATTGACTTAAATGCAACACAAATGGTGCATCTAGAGAATTTCATGGCCTCTCCACTTGTGCTGTTGTATTTCATGACTCTAACTCTCTTTTTGCTGAATTAATGGCTTCCATTTATCCATTGAAATTGCTCATGACAATGGTTGGTTTAACCTTTGACTAGAATGTGATTCTATACTTGTTTATCAAGCTTTCTTTAATCCAAAAATTGTACCTTGAAAGCTTCAAACCAAATGATCTAATTGCCTTAATTTAATTAGAAATTTTTATTTTAAAATCTCTCATATATACATAGAAGGAAATGCTTGTGCTAATGATGCTTTTGGTTATGATGGTTTTATTTGGTTGGATAGTTTATCGAATTGTATTAGGTAGGACTTTTTTATGAACAAATGTGTAGATTATTTGCTTTCAGATTTCATTAAGCTTTTTTATTTTATATGCATTACACTCTTTTTCTTCATCATATTTCATTAAGTTTTTATGATAATTTCTTAACAAGATGATTGCTTGCATCCGTTTCTTCCTTGAAATTTGCTTGTATCTGTTCCATCATCAAATTGTATGCATAACTTTTTCTTTTAACCGTAGGTTATGATTTTATCAAAGCTTAAATTTAAAATGGAGACAATTATTATCCTCTCTTTTCCTAGGTGCTAGTATAATGGCACAATCTCTCTTGATTTTAGGTATCATAATAATGTTGCCATATGATATTGGCATGACACTCTCTCTTGCTTTTACCGCACTCAGTCATAAAATAAAGTGCCACTTTTGCAGTTCACTTCAAAGCAATTAAGGAGATTTTATATCAAAAGTTGGTGAAGGCTACGGGGTCTCTCACCGTGCAAATGAGTTTGCAACCGTTAGATTTATTAATAAAATCATCAAATTTTTATTAATATATCTAACGGTTACAAACTCATTTGCACGGTGAGAGACCTGTTTTGGTCTCTCACCGTAGCCTGAGCCTCAAAAGTTAAAAATAAAAATAAAGAGGAGAAATTCTAATATGAATCGCTTTTATAAGTTGTTTATCATGGATTACTTAGTTAAAGAATGTTTAAAACTTCAACGATGACATATGTCATCTTTTGGAGGTATTGTTAGACATTAACGATCTTCTTTATTTTTACGATTGAAATAGTGATTTAATTATTACTAGTTTGATTAGAACAACGAAAAATAAATATGAAATTCGTACTTTACTTGACCAACATCAATCAATCATCGATGAATTTTTTAATAAACATAGGACAAAAAACAAATGTCCACACTCCACCTAGTAAGCAAGCATCTGCATCCCAATGCTTTGAACTAGTAACTTGTAACACCAGATGCAACTCACATCTGTTTCAAAAGTACAACAAATCCAACGGTCAATATTCCATCACATATTGCATGCACTGACTGCAGCATGTACAACACTTTTCAGTTTTCACATTCTTTCTTTATAAGAATCATTATTTATTATTATTATTTTTATGTACTGTCTTTATTTTCTGACTTGTCCACTTCTCTACAAACTTTGTCACTTCCACCATCACTTTGCATTGTTCAGAAACCAAACACAAACACTGAACATTAAAGAACCACTTTCGTTTAAACAAAAAAAATTGTGTGTTTTTTTCTTCTTAGTTTGAATCCTAAAAAAACCAAGTACTAAAAATGGAGTGTTCACTGTTTATGTTTCTTAGTTTTTCTGTAATGTTTTTGGTTTTAAACTCAAAAAGTGTACATGGAAATGCTGAACTAAAAGCACTTTTGGATTTAAAGTCAAGTTTGGATCCAGAAGGACATTTTTTGTCTTCATGGAAAATTAATGGTAACCCTTGTGATGATTCATTTGAAGGTGTGGCTTGTAATGAAAAGGGTCAAGTTGCAAATGTTTCATTGCAAGGAAAAGGACTTTCTGGTAAATTATCACCAGCCATTGGTGATTTGAAGCATTTGACAGGAGTGTACTTGCATTACAACTCTTTGTATGGTGATATACCTAAGGAAATTGCTAACTTGACTCAGCTTAGTGATTTGTATTTGAATGTTAATCATTTTTCTGGTGAAATACCATCTGAGATTGGTAAAATGGAGAATCTTCAAGGTATAATAGTTATGTTTTTGTTGTAAAGTTTGAATTTTTATGTGTTTTGCTTGAAGATTTCAAAGTTTGTTTCTTTACTTTGTTGTGTATTTATGGTGTCAATGAAAGATTTGATCTTTGTACTATTCAGTTTCTTTTTCATGTGATTGACTTTCTCTTAAACTAAAATATAATTTTTAAATATGTAATTTATGAGATGAGAAAGGAAAGGAAATTATTGCATACAATACTTTTTGCATCTATAGTTATGAAAACTGTTTTAGAGAAATCTGCTTTAAAAGATACTTTATGCAACTACAAATCTAATTTAGAACTACTTAATGTCTTGTGTTTTAATTGCAAAAGGTAGGTGTGAACTAATGAATTAAAAGGGGAACTATACTTTTAGGTTTTAATAATTTCTTGTTCCTTTTTTTTTACTCTTTCTAAACTCTATTTAAGTTGTTAGTAATTTTTTCTTGAAGTGATTTACATCTTTTTTTTTCTGGATGAATGAATGGACATTTTCTAAATCTACTTAAGTTGTTAACCTTCTCTCTATTTTTGTTCTTTTTAAAATTAAAGTTGCAACTTAAAAAATTGATTTTTTTTCCTATTGCTTATTTTTTTAGATTGTTGATTCAAATTTGGGATTGTACTTATTTTGAATTTGAATCTGTACTTGGTTTTGTAGTTTTGCAGCTTTGTTATAACCAGTTAACAGGAAGCATACCTACTCAGCTTGGTGATCTGAAAAAGCTCAGTGTTCTTGCTTTACAGTCAAACAAGTTAGCTGGAGCTATACCTGCTAGTCTAGGTGACTTAGGAATGTTGATGAGGCTAGATTTGAGCTCTAATAATCTTTTTGGTTCAATTCCAACTAAACTAGCTGATGCTCCTTTTCTTCAAGTTTTGGATGTTCACAACAATACCCTTTCTGGGAATGTACCTCCTGGTAATCAAGTTGCTACTGTTAGATGTTATTTTACTTATTTTTATTTCTTCGTTAATTTTTTGGCGAAATTTCTTTTGTGATCCTTTAAGTTATTTCATGAGTAAACAATCATTTTGATCCGTAAATGTGTGAGACACTGTTACTCTGGTCTGCAGATGTACCGAAATTACAAATACATCCTCAAGTGTGTCCTTTGTTTTGCATTTTTTTTTTATTTATGGACTGAATTGTCTAACATAAGATAAGATAAATTCGAGGACCAAACTAACTAACGGACGACATATTTGAGGACAAAACTGACTAACGAAAGACACAATCAAAGACTACAGTGAATCACACATTTAAGGATCATAATGACTATGTACTTATTGTTTAATTGTAGTAATTAGTTCTGTAACTCTCATAATGTTAACCCTGTTGACTTTTTTTCCGCTTAATGTATTAGTTCATCAGAAATGATTAATCTAAAATAAGTTTATTTGCTTTACTTGTTTCATTGAAGGTTTGAAGAGACTAGATGATAAATTTGTGTATGAATACAATTTGGGATTATGTGGAGTTGGATTTTCATCTTTGAAAGCTTGCAATGCTTCAGATCATGTCAATCGAAACAGACCTGAACCTTATGGAGCAGGAGTTGGTGCTATGTCAAAGGAAATCCCAGAAACTGCAGATATAAAGTTGCCTTGCAATACAACTCGGTGTCAAAACTCGTCAAAATCCAAAAAAACAGCATCTATTACTGTCGGCATAGTTCTGGCAACAATTGCAGTGTCGGCGATAGGCATTCTGTCCTTTACAATGTATCGTCGTCGTAAGCAAAAGCTTGGAAGCGCTTTTGATATCACTGAAAGCCGTCTAAGTACCGATCAAACAAAGGGAATATACAGGAAAAATGGATCTCCTTTGGTTAGCCTTGAATATGCTAATGGATGGGACCCTTTGGCTGATAGTAGGAATTTCAATGGAGATAAGCAAGATATGTTTCAGAGTTTCAGGTTCAACTTGGAAGAAGTGGAATCGGCAACTCAGTATTTCTCGGAGTTGAATTTGTTGGGTAAGAGCAACTTTAGTGCAACATATAAAGGAGTTTTAAGAGATGGATCTATTGTTGCTATCAAGAGCATAAGTAAAACTAGTTGCAAATCAGATGAAGGTGAATTTCTCAAAGGGTTGAACATTTTGACATCACTGAGGAATGATAATTTGGTGAGGTTGAGAGGATTTTGTTGTTCAAGGGGACGAGGTGAATGCTTCTTGGTTTATGATTTTGTTTCTAATGGAAATTTGTCTCAATACCTTGATGTGAAGGAATGTGATGGTGAAGTCCTTGAATGGTCAACTAGAGTTTCTATTGTAAAAGGAATTGCTAAAGGTAACTCTTTCTATACTCTATTTTATTAGAATGTTATGCTTTCTAAAACTTTGAGAATCTGTCTTTTCTTGTGATTTGTAGGATATAAACCAAAACACCAATAAGCCAAGAAAACTGTACCGAGTAGCGAGTAGTAATTAACATACAACATCTATTATTATTTTTTTCCACCGCTACTGATAGATGCTTCAAAGGGGCCAAGCCTTGGCACTACGATAAGGTTGTTGCCTTGTAACTTGGAGGCAATCTCTCCACTTGCAGGTGGCAAGGCTTTCCATTCGGATTTGCAGCAGTCACAGAATCACGCATTCATGCAGTCAGCACTGTTGGAACGAGATCAGGCAGTGTAGAAAGCACACTGATTTTGATTTTTTAAATTCTAAAACCGAGCTGAAATCCAAATCATTGATATTGATCTAACAGTGCTAGCTGCATGAATGCGTTGAATTTGTGATTGTGACTGCATCAAATCCAAATCCGCCGTAGGTGATAATTCACTACTCAATTATATATTCAAATTCCTTTAACAATGTTTTATGCATCCATTTTAATTAATATTCCATTTGATGATGTGATCATTTTATTACTGAATAATGTAATCAAAAGTGTATCAAGCAGTACATTATGGTTTTCAATTCTGATGTGTATACTGAACCTTGATGTGTGAATTAGGCATAGCATATTTGCATGCTTACAAAGCAAACAAACCAGCCCTTGTTCACCAAAACATCTCAGCCGAGAAAGTGCTCATCGATCAGCGACAAAATCCGGTGCTCTCAGATTCTGGCCTATATAAGCTTCTCACCAACGACATTGTCTTCTCTTCACTAAAGGGTAGTGCTGCAAAGGGTTACCTTGCTCCTGAATACATTACCACTGGCCGCTTCACGGATAAAAGCGATGTTTACGCTTTTGGGATCCTTCTTTTCCAGATACTCACTGGGAAACATAAGATCACTAGCTCATTGCGCCTCGCAGCAGAATCCTTCAAGTTCCAAGAATTCATTGACCAGAATCTCCATGGAAGATTCTTTGAATACGAAGCGGCAAAACTAGCAAGAATGGCAATACTTTGTTCCCACGACTCTCCTTTCGAGAGGCCAACCATGGAAGCTATTGTTCAAGAACTTGGCAATTGTAGTAGTTGTCTTTGATTTGAATTTTAGTCAAAAATACTTAAACCATCACTAACATAAGTTTCATGTTGTTTCGCAAGTTGCTGATCAAAACCTTTGTGATGATGGCGATGAGTTTCTAATGTATGAACATGATATTGTTCTATGTCCTTAACTGAAGGATTAGCTTTTGTGAATGTGTTGGATAGTAGTTAGATTGTAGCTAAGGGAAGTGACTTTTGTTTGTTATTTTATTTTTTTTTTCCAACGGCAAGAATTTCATAACAATTTCTTTTTGAAAAACTTGGTATCCGACCCAATGCCCGACTAATTCGATGGGTCCAATCCCATTGTCCAATTGTGTGGGCCCAAATTAAAGTCAATGTATAGCTCTGTATGGAATAATCCACCAAAGTTGGCATCGAGAGAAATTAAACCCGAGACCTTAAGAAGATCAAACTTCAAAGTTTCAAACCAACATCAGCATATCAACCAATTGGGTTTATTATATGGTCCTTTTAATTGATTGTTTTTATTAATCTAGTTTCGTTGTGATATATGCATACCTTATTCCAAATCTCCCTTTTGCAAACAAGCATACATAGACCAAAAGTTAAAGCAATCTCTATGCCATGTGTGTATAAAATGTTTTTAGTTGGAGAAATGAAAAGGAAGAGGATTGGAAGCAATGCATAAGTTTTACCTTGGTGTTGGATACTTCAATGGTGTATTACATTGTTTGAAAAAGTATAGTTGTCTTTCCTGCATGAGTTTACAAATGTTATTATTTTGTTTTATCCTAAGTGTGACTAAAATTTATAATTCTAAATGATGCAAAAACAAATAATAGGAAATGTATGACAAAAGAAATTCATATTAGCAGCAAGTTCAATTTTTATTCCTCAAACATGTATCAACATTGGTGCTTTTAAGTTATAACTATACTACCACTTTGAGGAAATGGTGGATAACTATTGGTTCACGGGTGAAGTTTTTAGAAGGAAGGGTAATAGACGTAGGACTGGTTTCTGGCGAGACCCGTGGATGGGGAATACTCCTCTTTGTGAACAATTCCTGCGTTTGTTTAATATCACCAATCAAAAAGATCCTAAGGTGCGGGATTTGAGAGTGAGGGAAGGTGATGAGACTTTTCCTGGCGTAGGAGGTTGTTCGTGTGGGTGGTAAATTTATTTGAGAAACTTTTGGCAATGTTGGAGGGATTAATTTTGTCAATGGAGGAAGACATGTGGGGGTGGCGACTTGAAAATAGCGGAGCTTTTACGGCCAAATCTACCTATTCTATGTTGGAGGGATGTTAGTGACTTATGATAGTTTGAGTATCATCGAGTCAAAAAAGAACGTTGATAGTGTGTGTACCATATATTACCCTAATGACTTTCAGGCTCTTAGAGCGAAGCCTTTTTTTTAGGGTCAAATCTTCTTCTTCACGTTCACCTTCCTCCTCTTCATTTCCATCTCCAGCTGGTTCAATAACATTAAGCACTTTCAGATAAAAAGGCATGTCCTCAGGCCATGAAACATGAGCTTGATACGCCCCCAAAGTAAGAACCTGAAAGTAACGGGACTTTGGGTTCTGGAACCGGCTCAATGATGTTCCTTTCCCAGCGTCGCCGTCGCCATCGTCTTGTGGTTGGCGCTGGATGTTCAGGCATGTGTGGGCTAGGTTCGTTCTCGGTTCTCATCAGGCTGGGTGTGTGTTCTCAAATCTCACAGTCCGGGTCGGCATCTTCGTGGTTGCTTCTTTGGTAGAGGTTCTGGTTTGGTGTTCGTCAGTGGCTGGGATTGCTTGGTGTTTCTGCTTCCAGTGTCTTTTGTGGGTTTTCGTACAATTTATTAGTTGTGGAGGTGGTTTTGCTCTTGAGGTTTGGAAATGGTGAAGATTAGGTTGAGGGTGCAGTTTTAATTGATGGGTGGTTGAAGAAGGTTGAAGAGTGCCAGAAGGAGAGCTTATTGTTAACGGAGTTTTTTTTGGGTGATGGTAAGGTTTTGGTTGTGGTGATGATGATGAGGAGTGTGTGGGTTGTTTTTGTTTTTACGGGTTTTCATGCTTTTATCCCACTGTCTGCTCGTGGTGATCTTAGGTATGGGTCCGTCTCCGCTACCGCTAGCTTGTGCTCGTTTTGGATCTTCATCTAGCTGATGGCTTGATTTTAGGTTGTTCTTAGTTTTGGGATGTTTTAGAGCTAAGCCATTTTCCGATTTGCCATGTTTGCATTACCCCTACACTTGTCGACAACCTTAGGGATTTGTTTCCTAGATTCTAGTGGGCCAATAGCCTTTGATTGAAGATCGAGAGTTAGTGTCTAGTTCCAAATATTTGGGCTTGTCATGGTGTTTTCCCGATAGACTAGGAGTTGAGGGGTGTCTTAGTAATTTGTTTTTGGGGGTCTTGTGAGTTGATTGCTTTTGATTTGAGATCAAGAGTTAGTTTCTTGACTCAAGTTTTTTGGACATGTTTTGGTGTCTTCTCCGCCGGACAGAGGGTCGAGTGTTGGTGGAATCCATATGAGTGTTTGAATAAGTCCTTGTTCGGTTGTTCGGTTTTTAAATTGGGCTCAACTACGGTGATGAGAAGTTGAGGTTCTATTTTAGGGATTTTGATCGGTTGGATGGTTTATTTGAGGGATTTTGGTGAGCAACAGTCGATAGGTGATTCGATTTTGTTTATGTAATCACTCGCGAGGAAGTGTGGACGTTTGACTTTGATTTAGATGTTGACTTTCGTTTTGGAGGTTACATTTCTTATTGGTGTTGGTGGTAGCCCTTGTAACACCCTAAACCCAAAAATATTTTTCTAAATTGAAAATATAGAAAACATTTAATCATGCAGGGTGTCACACATTCTCGTCATTCAATACATTTCAATTCATTTAAAGACAATGCGGCATAATTAAAATCCAGAGTTTAATCAAATCATCTTCAATAAATAAACTTATTGCAATGATATCAACAAACTATACTTATTTTTTTCAATGATATCAACAATATTACAAATATATTATCTTTCAAAAAAGTATAACAAATATAATATAAATCCTTATCTTTTTTAATGACACCAGCAAAATAACATTTTTATGGTTAAATTTGCTTAAGGGTATAATTTGAAGGAGAAAAAGCCAGCAAACAATCTACTTTCTTTATACTAGTGAAAAGACGGACACTCACGTGCTCGTCTTTCCGCTCTTTTTATTACGCTAACATTTGAAAATTATGAACAATGTTTTTTTTTATGAAATTTTGATTTTGATTAAAAGTAAAAATAAAAATGCTTTTTGCTTTCAAATTATAACATAACAAATCAAACTAACCATGCTTATCTATTTTAATGACACCAACAATATAACAACAAAAATATAATCTAAATTCTTATTTTTTTAATGACACCAACAACAATCTTTATTATAGAAAAAATTGTTTAAGGGTATAATTGGGATAATGAGAAAGTAAGTATAGATATACTAATCAAGTTTGTTACACTTTTAAAGGATAAATGAAAAAAAAAAAGGACATATATACACTCATTCGTGTTTGTTACACTTTTATTTTAATATTTGAATTTACTTTTATCTATTTGTTATATGTACTATTTTTATAGAAATTTCAAGCTCTTCTCTCTCTTGCGGAAATACCCGCCTTTCACAAACACCAGCAAAGCTTCCTCTCTTTTCTCCTCTATAATCCAAATCCTTGCTAACACCATGTAGTTATTGACGGTGGTGGTGCGACGAGGCCTCTAATCCTGCAGATCACCTTCAACCACAATTGAGGTGGTTGAGTAAGCGGTGCTGCGCCGCCGTTACTGGTCACGTTCTTTGTTTCGACAGTAGCACGCTCGTGGGTTGAAGGATTGGCGATGCTGGCATCCTTGTAGCCGTTGATCGTGCTGATTTCGTCACTCTTACTTGAGTGGGTTGTCAAGTCGAAAATGATTCAAATGGATATGTGGTTGTTGACGCGGATCTGATAGTATCAGATTCATTGAAACCCGTGTGGGTCGTTTGCTCTTAACGCGGTGTGGCTGATGGGTTGTTCACCAGCGTGGTTGTTCGTAAAGGTATTTGTTTGTGAAACACCGGTTTTTGTGTTGCTGGATCATGAAACCTTTGGTTTAGTGGTTGCTGCTTGCCTGATTTCTGATTTGTCCAGATCTGTTGAGATCTGCAGCTTTCATGGCTTTTGGTTGCCGTCACTGTTCCACTGGTTTTGTTGTTGCTAAGACTCGTCGCTGCTGTTCGTTGCGGTGAGAGTTTGTTGTGCTCGAAAGGGCCGTTACACTTGATGTGTTGTTGCAGGGGCAATTGGTCCGTGAACCCGTCCGTGTTGGCGGTCAGTTCATATACCACTTTTAAAAAAGATGAGTTTGAATTTATTTAGATTCGTCTCTGATTTGATGGTAATGTTTGCGGCTTTTTACATGTCACTTTCTTTTGCAATTTGGTTTCGTATCTCGCGTTAGGTATGCTAGATTGTGTTGGTGTGTATTCGTTTGCAAGCATTTGTGTTATGTATATCACTTTGGTTTAATCCTTGTTGTAATACCCTCTTTAGGGTTGATTATGTGGTTGCTGGTCAGGTTAACCCCCTCAGCTTTTGTATTTCCTTTTTTATTTAATATATTTTATTTTGCTTAAAAAAAAAGAAAGAGAAAAAACCATCCCAAAAGAGCCAAAACATGCTATTTTTTTTATATATAGTATAGATATAATATAGATATAATATATTATAGATACATATAGATATAGTATAGATGAATCGGGGGATCCATATCATCTCCTACTCTCTCTGGTGCACTTGGTCCTGCCTTAATTTAAACCATTATATTTGTTTTCAGTTTCTCTCTCTTCAAGAATACTTTATTATTTATTTTCCTTTATGGTTTCTCAACCATTGGATCTGCAGCAAGATAGATGGTAGAAGACAACGACAAGAGGTGATCTAGTTCCATGAATTGGGATTCTCACTTGTTCAATTTTTTTAAAAAAGAACTAAAACACTTTAAAAGGTAGTCACTAAAAAAAAGAACTAAAACACTATAAAAAGTAAAAAAACATTTAAAAAAACAGAACTGTAACAAACAAGCCTATGTTATTTACTCAAAAATCTAATAAAGTCCAAGATAAACTTAGAGCCCGTTATGGAATAAAATAAAAGCGATTTTGACATTGAATAATTTAGAGATTATTTATTAGAGATTTTATAAAAATTCAGAATCTATTTTGTGTTTGTTTACCGAGATAAAAATCACTTTTTTTTAAATAATTTATTGTGTTTGTTAACCCTTATTTTCCCTCTCCTCTAAAAAAATCTATTTTTCGAAAAGCTACTCTTAACAACTTTTCATTTGAAGCTGTTTTTAGATTTTTTTTTAGATTCTGATTTATTTAAAAAGTTATAACAAACAGATCCAATATTCTTAAAAGTGATTTTTTTTTAAAAAAAAGTGATTTTTCTTAAAAAAGCTATAACAAACTGGCTCTTATATATAAGTCATAGTAACCATAGGATTAGGGAAAACACAAAACCCTATGGACACTCGCTTGTGAGGAAACTTCACTTTCAAGTAAGTAAAACCCTTTCCTTTTCCTTCTATGTCAACATCGTTCCATGTCTTGTGAATTGCTTAGAGTTTTTCTTGATTTTTTGTGTACAATCTATGCTAAAAATCAATTTTCATTCAGTAGAAATCGTTATAAAGACTATTTCATGTTTTTAGTTGGTAGAAATTTGTTATTTGTTTGAAACTCAATATTTCACGGATCAAAGGTTTATGTTATGATGGTTTGATAGGTTTTTTTTAAGGAATGATTTGATAGGTTTGTAATTAATTTTGTTACGATGGTTTGATGACGATGTTAATATATTATGTTTCATGTTTGATGTTTTTTGATCATGCAATTGCAAGTTTATGTTTTTCAATTTTAATTTATTTGAATAAATATAGCTTATTTGTTTTCTTTCTTATTATTCAGAGATGGCTGATGCTCGTGATACCGAGAAGAACATTGAGATGTGGAAAATCAAAAATCAAGGAACTTGAAGATGCAAGAGGAAATGGGACGAGTATGATTTCTCTTATCATGCCCCCACGCGATCAAATAGCTCGTGTTACCAAGATGCTTGTCAATGAGTTTGGAACTGCTTCAAACATAAAAAATAGGGTGAATCGACAGTCTGTTCTTGATGCAATCACTTCTGCTCAGCTTTATAAAAAGGTTCCTCCAAAAGGGCTTGTTTTTTATAGTAGCACAATTGTGAAGAATGATCGGAAGGAGAAAACGGAGATCAGAGATTTTGAACCATTTAGACCTATCAACGCGTCTCTCTATCTTTGTGACAACAAGTTTCACACTGAAGCGCTAAATGAGCTTCTGGAATCTGATGACAAGTATGGATTTATTGTTATGGATGGTAATGGCACACTGTTTGGGGACCTTGAGTGGTAATACAAGAGAGGTACTTTATAAGCTCTGGATACAGGAGCTGTTGAGACACTCATAGTCTGGGAAAATCTGGATATGACTAGGTTTGTTCAAAAAAATAGTACTAATGGTGAAGTTGTTATTATTTATTAAGCACTTCAACAAGGAGCAGGAAGCCAACCAGAGCAATTGTAGAGATCCTGAAAGCGCGGCTGATTATGAGGTTCAGGAAAAGCAGTCTCTGTTGGAGTGGTTTGTAAATGAATACAGACGGTTTGGTTGCACTCTCGTGATTGTCACCGATAAATCACAAGAGTGCAAAAATATTGTTTGTATAATACAGAAATAGGGTCTGTATTATTATACCCGATGTCTATTTGTTTTTTCAGAAATAGGGTCAAAAAATATTGTTTGTATTTATTTTCAGCTGCTTTGCCTCAAAAGTGCCGTCTGATATGTTCTCCCAATGTTCCATCTCCGGCACAACAAATTTCAGCATCATCGCTGGCAACAGCTGGTGAAAATCTGTCACTTCCTAGTAAGTTTTAATCTATTACTGGTGTGTTATTTCTTATTCATTTGCCCAACATCTGTCTAAGTTTTGTTCTTCTGTGTCATTTAGCTCCTCTACTGTCTGTGTATATTCAAAAGGGTAAAAACAAAGTCATACTCCCGAAAGAACACAACCTAGTATCAACCAAGGTCAGCAGCTTTCATAATAAATGACATAATATCTTCTATCCTGTTAGATAATAGTGTTATGTTCTAGCTTCCCTTCTCTGGTGTATTATATTGCAGTCTTTGTTGAACCTATCTATCGATGTAACCTAGCAAAGCTTTGATGAAGAAGCAGCTCGCTCGCTAAGTTATCAAAATCACCTACGCACATTTCTCTTACAGTAGTGTGTATATATATACACACACACGCACACTCATTGGTTATGAGTGATTCTATTCTATGCATTGTCAAACCACCTTTCACAGAACGTCAAAATTATTCCCCTTAGTAATGAGTCATAATTCCATGTGTTGCAAATTAATTGACGTATTATTTCAATGGAAAAAACCACTAATCTACGCAATCATGAGTATTTTTATTGATCCTCATTTTTTAACCCTTTGTATTCTGTAAATTTTAGTCCACCCTATTTTTTTTTGACAAAAACTTAGTCCATACTCGATCCCATTTATCGTCAAATCCATCAAGGTGAGTCAGATAAAGAATCACAAAATGCAGGGATCGATGTTTAAAAAGCATCTCTATGTTGAGTCAAATTACACTGAAAATCAACATCAACATACTTGTATGAGAGATGAGGTAATGTGCATCTTTATTGGCAAACTCCAAACTCAAACTTTTGAAACTCAAAATTGAAAGCAATATCGTTCAACATTTGTTCCTGCAAGTCACATGCCTCATGGATGGTGAAATAAGTTGTTTCTTTTTAATAAACTTGTGTTACTATAAATTTATCAAACAACATTGATTGTCATTGTTTTTGTCTTCATCCTTATACCCAATTCATTATAGAGAGGTGAGACCTGAAAGTGTTATAAATGTTGATAAGAACACTGCTAATAATTCAAATTCTACTCCAGTTGTTGTCTACGAGGATACTGCAATTTTAAAAAAAGAGGTGAATGCCTTATCTTACGAAGAAGGGGAAGAAACAACTCGAAAAACTCAATTCCTACAACACTAGATCCAAGGGTAAACCCATGGGTGGTTGAGCATTACCTTTTTCTTTTAGGGCCTTTTTTTCTTTACTTTTTCTTATTTTTTCTTTTTTTCCCTTGTTTATTTCCTTTTCTTTTTTGAGTGTTTTGGTTTGTCCCCCCTCTTGTATATATTTTTCTTGTTTTTTAATAATATATTTGAGTGGGCGGCATGGATGGGGTATCTTTCAGACTCACCTTGATGCCTCACTTATCTCTTGGCTTATAAAAAAATTTAAATATATATCTTTCTTTCCTTGTGCAAGATAACAAAATATTTTCTCGGCTCAAACAACATCCACATGTAATATGTAGTAAATTTAATATAAAATGTTGAAAAAAAAATCATCCAATATTATTTTAATTAATAAAAAATTTGCTCTCACCTCTTCAATGCGTTTATACATCTATTATTTTTACCATTCACTTATATCATTTACGAAAGGCTAAAATATAAATAAAAAATACACTCCCTCCATCTCTAATTATAATGTTTGCACAATTATTTAATTCATTTCAACATAGTGTGACATTTTACTTATAAAAAGAACTAAAAAATTTACTTTTATCACATCCGAAGGTGGAAAAGTATGGCTCAATTTCTCATCTTTGTTTATATTTTGATCATATTTCTTATTCTATTTCTTGTTAAAGCGCTGCCAACGCATCGTATGACATTTTTCACACCTTCTTATACTTTCATAATTCATAATTTTTTCTTATACAATATTTTATCACCTTTTAGTAACAATTTTTTCTTAATTGAAATTGCAGTTTATAAAATGCATTGTGTTACTGTTGATGATTGTCCAGAGGTGACAAAGCCTCTAAAAATATTGTGTACTAATGGTTATTGTAGGTACGCTTTGGGTATTGTAAGTTAAAACGTAAGGATGTTATATCTAAGTGAATAATATTATAACTAATAATTGGTCTAATATAATGGATGTATTTGGCCTAATATTTCAACTTCTAGAATTAACTTCAAATTGTTATATGTACTTTCTCTAGGTTTTCAATTTAATTGTATTTGTATGAAATGCACTCTTTTTTTTCTTCACTTGATATTATCCCACTGAGCGTTCCTACACTACATGGAATTTAACATATACCAATGGCAAAAACCCGTTGGTAAAGCTTAAAAAACCATTGGTATCTTAGCGCATAACAATGGAGAATTGCACAAAACATAATAATGTAAATTCCTAAAACCTTCCATTTAAAAAAGACATTATCGAGGATATTTTCTTTAATTTTATCACAAAGGAACCAGAAACGTACACAGTAAACAACGACGTTCAGAATTGTGCAAACATTTTTTTTTAATTTTTTTTGACAATAGTTCAGAATTATGCAACACGCAGCGTGTCACGATTCTAGTTTATATACATGTTCATATGTTGATATACATGTCACGATTGTAGCGTGTCTTTGAAGTGGGAGTTACTTAGTTGTCTTTCTCTATAAGGAGGAGTTCTCTCGAAGAAAATATAAGTCAAATACTTCATTCTTGAAATCAACTCATAACCATAAATTAATGTACTCAAGCTTTCTCAAAGTCACACCGATTAAATATTTGTTGTATTTCGGATTTGGTTGAGACCAAAAATACCTACAAACAATAGCAAAAATCAGCAATATTCAAAGTTGACAACCTAGTCATTGATCGAAGTTGATTTGTCATTATGATTCAAACGAACACAACACCAATATGGGAAATCAAACGAACATCGCTCCAAAACTAAGTATAATATCAATACTACAAATTTTTGTCTATTGAATATAAGATCATGTCATAATAATATCCTAAACGGAAAACAAATAAAATTGAGCGTTCAGAAAAAATAAAATTATCTATGAGCTCATATAAAATTGCTTTATATATTTTATATAAATCAGAAAAACCATTTTAAAAAATTTCGATCGAAAGCTCCAGAGACCAATTTATAGCCAAATTTAATTAGCTTACATTTAGGACAAAAGAAAAAACTTGTATTCAATGATCTAGTTTAAACATCATAGAGATACTTAGACATCCCAATTCAACCGGCGTCTCTAACAAACCTCTATCATATGTCACTGACTCATAATATATATTTAAAAAAAAGGAAAAAAAAGTATAAGTGTGGTGTTGATAAGTGCCAAAATTGAGTTTAAAAGCATAGTTAATTTAAGCACTTTTGTAGCTTGTTTTGCAAGTTATCATGGGAAATGATCATAATCAATGATCAAATGCCCACTATTGCTTTTACTTCTTTCCCCATCCATTTATGCAGGAAAATGCAAGCCAGAACATGATTAGAGCAAAGAAACAAGAAGAAAAGTATCTGAGAATTTCGCTCAGCGATTGCTTGGCGAGCAGTTGGCGAAGTCAGGCAGGGAATTTCAGAAACAGGGGAGCATGATTTCGCTCAGCGAACTTTATCATCGCTCAGCGAAATCAAGGCGGTTTGAAGGCTAAGTGCAGACGTGGCAGAACGCAACTGGAACAGAAAGTTGACTTCGCTGAGCGAAGTCAACTTCACTGAGCGAAACTGTCATTATCAGTTTTAGTATTTAAGCTTTGTTTTCAGTCTTTTTTAACACAGATTTCATAGATAGCTTATATTTTCGTTCAGTAATAGTTAGGACTTAGTTTTTGGGGCTAGAAGCTTTGATCTTCAAGGAGCAAAAGTGATTGGATTGTGGAATCAACCAAAGGCTTTGGGAAATCAAGACTTGGGTTTGTATTTTCATCTTTTCTCTTCTCTTTTGTAAAGTTGACATGAGAATGATCAACTAACTTTCCCTTTGTTGGGATTGGATGTAATCTTTCTAGCTTAGATGCAATAATTGATTGTGCAAAGATATGGTTTTAGCAATTTATGTGATTTGAGTTATTCTTGCTATTCATTGTCATGTTTTGATTTAAATGCTATTGACGAATACTTTTGAATCTTTGGTGAGGATAATCTCTATCAAAATAAGAAAATCTAGAAATGGATTTGGGTTTTGATAATCGCACATAGTGTCGGATCTTAATGCTTTCGGATCGTTTGATCGATTGGGAAATCGTCGATTAAACGATACGATCGATCTCACGACGTCGTTTGGGAAATCAACGACGTTGTCGAGCGATATGTGATAATTTCTCTAAAACGCTTAAGTCCATATGCATGGTTTTTAGATTACATTCGACGCTCGTTTGAGAAACTCCAATCGCAACGCTTTTATTCCCTATAACTTTGTCATTTTATTTCTGTTTTTAGCTTTCTTTAGTTTATATGCAAACCACACGAAACCCTAACTCAAAACGATACCGATTGTTGAACGGTTCGAAATAGCGCACCTAATCCCTGTGGAGACGATAATTGAAAATACTTACTTTTGTTGTTTGAAATACTGCAACCAACAAAATGGCGCCGCTGCCGGGGATTAGTGTTTAGTTATTTTGAACATCGCAATAATTTGTGTTGTTTTGAGCTTTTGTATATATCGTGTTAGTATATATTTTTCGTTTCTTTTTGTACATTATAAATCTGTGTGTGCATTAACCCTCTTTGTTATACAAAGAAAAGTTTCTTGTTAGTTTTACTTGTTTCAGATTCTCAAGATTGGAAGAAATCATGGCTGATCATGATTATTTCAACTGCTATACTCCATACGAGTATGAATCCTATCAACAATATCAACAATATCCGTCTGAAGATGAACAAATGGAAAGAACGGAAAATATCTTGAATTTGTTCATGCAACAATCCATGATCAACATGCAAAATACCAACCACAGATTGAGAGCGTTATCAATCCAGTTGGATATTTTGCAAGTTCAATTGAATTGTCTACCAAGAATCATGGAGGTTCAGACCAACAATCAATCCACTTTGGAATTTGGAGAGATTGTTGAAGACGAGGTTGATGAGAGTGAGGAAGAGACGATGTTTGAAGGATGTGGTATTAGGGAATTTGAAGAAGAAATAGAGATACCACACAACTTAGAACTTCCTCAACCAAGGTCAGAAACTGAAGAGGCCACTGTTGATAGTGAAGAAGTGATAGACATTGAGAAGACGAAACAGTTTCTTAACAAGGAAGAAACTTGTGGAAAGAAGGGGGTGAAAGTGAGCAAGGCCGGATTGGAATTGGTTTTAGATTGCTTGTGTACCTTGCTCAGCTTATTTTGGTTAGGGAGGTTCTGGACTCCACATCAGCCATACCACAAGTTCATGGAATTCCTCCCAAAGCAAAGGAATACTAAAGCTGATGTGTGTTCCGTCTCGTTTTGGCCACCCTAACGAATCAGGCGTCGAGCTAACGACGTAAAACAAGCGCTTGTTGGGAGGCAACCCAATTTTGTGAGTTTTTTATGCTTTATTTAATGCTTTTTAATAACTGTAGGTGATGCTGAAATTGGCAAGTCTTTTTAATGCTGCATTTTTGAAATTCTGCTATCTGTCATTCTCGCTGAGCGAGATATACTTCGCTGAGCGAGGCTTACTGATAAGCTCTTTAACAGCAAAGTAACAGATGCATGATAATGATAGAAATTGTTTGATTTTGCAAAGCCAAGTTAATTGTTTCTTGCTTTTCTATGTGTGTACTTGAATTTAATATGAGTACTTTGCACAAAAATGTATCTCATACAATTTTATGCGATAACATGCTTATATGTGAACCACTTAGAACTAGCCAAAATGTGAGGAATCCTCAAGTCTTTGTATATACGCAGGAGACCGGCATTTTAGTTTAACTCGATTGTTTTATGTTAAATCTGAAAGTTGTTTTAAATTGTATGAAAGCACTGATATGATCAAGGCATTTTTTTTGAAATTGAGTATAAACACTTGACCACAAAAAGCCTACCCGGTGAGAGAGCGAGTATTTGATAACCCAATTTGAGCCTAATGAATCAGAATCTTTAACTTTGAACTGCCAATATTCATAAGCACAATGCTTAGTGAATTTGCCCAAGTTTTTCAAAATCTAGTTCATAGTTAAATCACATTGGATTCTGATATTTTTACTTTCATTTTGAACCCTTATCCATCATGATTATTGACCTTTGCCAAAATGATAAAGGAACATTCGATTAGGGTATCATCTTGAACTAAGTTGGGGAGAAAGGGAGGTTGTGCATGTCAAGTAAATGGTGAATTTTGAAATTGATCTTGACAACAAGAAAAAGAGAAAGAAAAAGAAAAAAAAAAAAAAAGAGAAAGAAAATGAACAAAGAAAAAAAAAAAAAAAAAAAGAGAAAAATTCAATAAATCAAAAAGTTGTCAAGATCAAAGTAATTCTTGTAAATCACCAAGGGTTGATAATGAAAAAGGAGGAAATATGTATGTAATTAGAATGAATGTTCCTCTTGCTTGGCCATTTGAATTCAATATCCCACATATGACATTTCTTTTGAAACCAAGCCAAATTACAACCCTTAAAGACCTTGTGATCATTTGCTTTCGTGCTTTTAGAAATGATAATTAGATGGACACATAAATTGATCGGAATGTTAACAATTATGCCGGATGAGTGTTCATAACCCTCACAACATGAGTTCAATTTGCTTATTTACTTCTAAAGATGTGTGTTAGGGTGGTTCATAGATAATTATGTTATTGCCTCGCATTGTATGATGAGAATTTTGTGTTTAGGACTTATGTCATATTCATTGTTTATATCTAGATTAATGAGAAACTTTATACTTGCCCGCACAGTCCACATTTGAATTATTGCATCTAAAAAAAATTTTCATTTCTTTGCATGTTTTGTAAAAATGTCCAAAGCCTTGTTTTTTTCCATTTGTTTGAGTCCTTTGTTTGAGGACAAACAAAGATTTAAGTTGGGGAGTGTGATAAGTGCCAAAATTGAGTTTAAAAGCATAGTTAATTTAAGCACTTTTGTAGCTTGTTTTGCAAGTTATCATGGGAAATGATCATAATCAATGATCAAATGCCCACTATTGCTTTTACTTCTTTCCCCATCCATTTATGCAGGAAAATGCAAGCCAGAACATGATTAGAGCAAAGAAACAAGAAGAAAAGTATCTGAGAATTTCGCTCAGCGATTGCTTGGCGAGCAGTTGGCGAAGTCAGGCAGGGAATTTCAGAAACAGGGGAGCATGATTTCGCTCAGCGAACTTTATCATCGCTCAGCGAAATCAAGGCGGTTTGAAGGCTAAGTGCAGACGTGGCAGAACGCAACTGGAACAGAAAGTTGACTTCGCTGAGCGAAGTCAACTTCGCTGAGCGAAACTGTCATTATCAGTTTTAGTATTTAAGCTTTGTTTTCAGTCTTTTTTAACACAGATTTCATAGATAGCTTATATTTTCGTTCAGTAATAGTTAGGACTTAGTTTTTGGGGCTAGAAGCTTTGATCTTCAAGGAGCAAAAGTGATTGGATTGTGGAATCAACCAAAGGCTTTGGGAAATCAAGACTTGGGTTTGTATTTTCATCTTTTCTCTTCTCTTTTGTAAAGTTGACATGAGAATGATCAACTAACTTTCCCTTTGTTGGGATTGGATGTAATCTTTCTAGCTTAGATGCAATAATTGATTGTGCAAAGATATGGTTTTAGCAATTTATGTGATTTGAGTTATTCTTGCTATTCATTGTCATGTTTTGATTTAAATGCTATTGACGAATACTTTTGAATCTTTGGTGAGGATAATCTCTATCAAAATAAGAAAATCTAGAAATGGATTTGGGTTTTGATAATCGCACATAGTGTCGGATCTTAATGCTTTCGGATCGTTTGATCGATTGGGAAATCGTCGATTAAACGATACGATCGATCTCACGACGTCGTTTGGGAAATCAACGACGTTGTCGAGCGATATGTGATAATTTCTCTAAAACGCTTAAGTCCATATGCATGGTTTTTAGATTACATTCGACGCTCGTTTGAGAAACTCCAATCGCAACGCTTTTATTCCCTATAACTTTGTCATTTTATTTCTGTTTTTAGCTTTCTTTAGTTTATATGCAAACCACACGAAACCCTAACTCAAAACGATACCGATTGTTGAACGGTTCGAAATAGCGCACCTAATCCCTGTGGAGACGATAATTGAAAATACTTACTTTTGTTGTTTGAAATACTGCAACCAACAGGTGTACAAACCAAAACCCACAAAAAAAAGCCAAAGACAAATACAAAAAATAAAATAAAGAAAAGGAAGAAAATGGCCCTAAAGGAAAAACTGTGTTGCTCAACCACCCTTGGGTTCACCCTTGAAGCTAGTGTTGTAGGAAATAATTTTAGCAATCTGTTTCTTTCTCTCATTAGATTTTCTATCGAATTTGCCTCCTCATATTTTGCACCCAAGAATATTCCCTCCCTAGATTTTGCATTGAATTTGCATTTTTCTTTTCAATTGTTTAAAATAAAGCACTTACATCCAAACACCCTTATATACGAAAAATTTGGCTTTCCCTTGTAATGAAAATTGGATATATAGTACTACAGTATTATCTCGATAATTAATTATTTTTTTATTTAAAAATTATTTTTATCCATAACATTAGGCCTATTCTAAAATCATACGTTAGACCTAAGGGAGGTATATGATAAATTCGTCAGTTCAACCAATTTAACTGGTTGGACTGAATCTTGCAACTTTTTTTATAAAAAAAAAAGTTTAAAACCTGTTTTTGTCGCAATTTTTCTTGACAAAAAAATAATGAAATGGTGTTGAGTATTGATATATCATGTGAACTTCTCCTTTAATCGTATAATAATATAAAAAAAAATCATCCATAACATTAGACCTATTCTAAAATCATACATTAGGCCTAAGAGAGGTATATGATAAATTCGACAGTTCAACCAATCTAACTGATTATGATTGATTATGGGATTTTCTTTACATGTTTATGGGGTTTAATTAGCCAAAAAAGGAGTCATATTTTATATGCCAAAAAAATAAAACTATTATGATTGATTATGGGATTTTCTTTACATGTTTATGGGGTTTTTTTAATTAGCCAAAAAAGGAGTCATATTTTATTTTTTTAATATGCCAAAAAAATAAAACTATTCCATTAAAATTTGTTTTTTTTATTATGGGGTTTTCTTTACATGTTTATGAGGTTTTCTTTGAATATATTAGTTGTTAATAATTTTATATTCTCAACAAATTTAAAAACAAATTTAAAACTATTAACAACTAATTTCTTTACATGTAATGATTTTTTTTATAGCATTACCCGATTTTCATTAAGTTTGTTAATATTGAATATGTCAACTAAATAAAAACGTGCTAGAAACGGATGTCTATGACTATTGAATAATCAATCTGTTAATATCTCATCAAACTACAGATATTCATTTATGCAAAGAAAAAAGCATCGCTATTGTAGAAAGGATGAAGATAATAAGAAGAACAAAACTCATATATAAGATACATCAATTTTTGAAGAAAATAAATCAATAGTAATAGCCAGTGTCCAACTCTAATTTTACATTCAACCCCATAAACAAATTATGTTGAGAACAACAATAGAAAAAAAACTAAACAGAGAGAAAGACAGTGAGACTGTGATGTGAAAAAATTGTGAAGTCAAAGGTCTAATTTATAGTATTGTTCACAGGGTAATTTGGTAAAATAAGCACAATTAAATGGTAAATATTGAGAGACGAATGAAGGAAGAAAATTATGACAATTTCAAACAAATATCTTTGGTGATCCTGGAGAATTAAAATATGGACGCTTGAAAAAGGAAATCAAGGAAATTATGGACGCATGAAAAAGGAAATCAAGGAAATTATAATTGCTCACCCTAAAAATATTAATTAAAATATTAATTTTCATATTGCATTTGGTTAAGGAAATGAGATCATATTGCATTTAATTGGTTTAATGTTAATTTGAAACAAATACAGTATCTTTAACCAAATGATTTAAGACCTCTTGTGATACTTTTTTTTTGCTTTGTCTCTACATATTCTCTTCCTTTTTTTTGGGCTTAACATGTAACGGTTTTCTTTATTTTTAGTGGAAATAATCAGAGAGGATTTCTCCTAGGGTCTCCATGCTTATTTGGATTGGTTGATACAAAAAATTATGCATCATAGCCAATCATATTTGAATTATTCTTATACAAAAAATTAAAAAAAAATGAAACAATTGAAAAAAAGAAAACTAAAGTTAAAAAATGAGGTAAAAAATGCGACTAACGTTGGCTAAAAAAGTGAAACAATTGAAAAAGAAGAAAACTAAAGTTAAAAAAAATGAGGTAAAAAATGTGACTAACGTTGGGTAAAAAAATCCATTTAAATTATTTAATAGGAATTAATAAAAAAATTTAAATTATTTCTAACTTGGCTATTCCAAAAATGGTTTGTATTATGTCTTTTTTTCCAATTAAATTTTTTATTTTGGTTCCTAAAAAAAATAGAGGTCTATGTTTATTTTTATTATAATTTTTAACTCACTTCTTAAAAAAATGGAGGTCTTGTAAAAAAAACCGTATCATATTAAAATTATTTTAATGCATAAATTTATGACCAATTCATATCAATAATATTCTTGATCAATTTGAAATAACTACAACTATTTTCATTCTTGTCATGCTATAGTTCTATGAAAAATAAAATAAAATAATAGCAATAGAAATAAAATAATAGCAGTAAATGATAGCAATGCATCAATTTAGAATATTACAAAAATTATTTTCATCATATCGATTCATTTAATGATCCGATTTTTTTAATAAATTTAATGATCCAATTTTTAAAGTGTGTAAATATGCAATACAAAAATAGCTTTTTTATTATTTCATTTCCTATTTTGGAATTTGTAACCACAAATTAAATTAAACTACTATTTTATTATTATGACAAATGAGTCATAATTTGTTTTGATTGGTTGATTATCAAGACAAATGAATCCATGCTTACTTGGATTGGTTGATACAAAAAAGTATGCATCATAACCAATCATCTTTGAATTATTCGTATACAAAAAGTTAAAAGAAAAAATGAAACAATTGACAAAAAAGAAAACTAAAGTTAAAAAAATTAGGTAAAAAATGTGACTAAGGTTGACTAAAAAAAAGAAACAATTTAAAAAAGAAAACTAAAGTTAAAAAAAATGAGGTAAAAAATGTGACTAACGTTAGGTAAAAAAATCCATTTAAATTATTTAATAGGAATTAATAAAAAAATTAAATTATTTCTAACTTGGCTATTCCAAAAATGGTTTGTATTATGTCTTTTTTTCCAATTAAATTTTTTAAATTGGTTCCTAAAAAAAATAGAGGTCTATGTTTATTTTTATTATAATTTTTAACTCACTTCTTAAAAAAATGGAGGTCTTGTAAAAGAAACCGTATCATATTAAAATTATTTTAATGCATAAATTTATGACCAATTTATATCAATAATATTCTTGATCAATTTGAATTAACTACAACTATTTTCAATTCTTGTATTTCTATAGTTGTATGAAAAATAAAATAAAATAATAACAATAGAAATAAAATAATAGCAATAAATGATAGCAATGCATCAATTTAGAATATTTTATTAAAAAAATAATAGCAATAAATGTCAAATGAATGAGAATGTTTGGTGGTGCCACGTGTCATGGTAAGAATGCATTTGAGGATATTCCTATGAAATACTCCTCAAATCTATAGTATATAGATTAATTATTACAAATATTATAACTGAGAGGTAATGGCAATCTCTTTAGTTTAGCATGTAAACAAACATCACAAGGAATATAGGTTTTGACAATTTAACAAAAAGAAACACTTTACTTATTTCAATCAATTTGTGATAAGAAGTATGTCCAAAACGCATATGCTAGATACTACAATCATTATTTCTGTCTCAACTAATAATGTTGCTAATACACTTGTACACAGGTGTAGGTTGATGACGTCCTGTCATTACGTAATTTTTAGAGTCTTTGTCATGTGTGAACATTGTATTTGTAGCAATTTGAGACAGCTTGAGGGTGCAAAAAGCAAGAAAACATCAAGATCCTGAACTAAATGTATCGTGACACGATTTGGGCATCGTGTCACGATTTTTCTGACCAGATTAAAGGAAGTTTCTGCCTATGAAATCGTGTCACGATTGTAGAATCGTGACACTATTATGAAACTAAATTTTGAGAACCATGGGGCCTTTTACTGAAGAATCGTGTCACGATTACTGAATCGTGTCACGATTTTAGGCACATATTGTCTATTTAAGCTGATTTGTTTTCAGAAACAAGGGTTCGAAATTTTGGAGAATTGAAGCACGATTTTGAGAGCAAAGAACTGAGGAGGTGGCCATTCCATCCAACTAATAGTCAGTTTATGTATGTTTCTATGCTTCTATTGATTAATTTATTTGTAATTTACATTATGAGTAGCTAAATCTCTTAGAGATTGAGTCTGAGATGAAATTGATGTAATCTGTTTGAACACATGTGGCTGTAAAACTCTATTGCTTATGAATGCTAATCTAGTTTTATTCAATTCAATTGCTCTTAATGCTTTTTATATACTGATAATATATAACATGAATTTGTTAGAATGAATGACTACTGACCCTAGCTTTCATCTTAGACCTAATTGAATTGTTCAAATAAACAAGGTTAATCTAGGAATAGATAATCGTTTATTTGTGATCATAAGTTAACGTGTTTAAAACCTTCAAGGAATATTAGATCACCTAAGGAATTAGGGGTTGTAATCCGAGAAGAGGGTTCTAACTCAAGGGATTGAGTAGAACTATTTTTGTTAACCATCGTAAAACTAGAGGATCATTCATAGTAATAGGTGCAGTTCACAAAACCAGAATTGATAAGAGGATTCGAAAGACTTGATCTCATCTCTCTTTATATTTTCAAAACAACTTTTGTCAGTATTTACTTTTCATACAACCAAGTCCAACTGCCTAGGGCAACCATAATCTTTATACATCCTAATTATCAACAATATTGCTAACTTGAGATTAACACAGTCCTCGTGGATACAAACTTATATTTTATTACTTCGATAGTTTTAGTACACTTGCTAAAAGTCTATCATAGGTAAAACACTAACTAAATGACGCAGAATGGAAGTAAGGATTAACAAGCGTTAAACCTTAAAAGATAAACAGACAGGTTGTTAGCGACAAACTTATCAAATAAGGGTTTCCGGAATCCACTAGAATTTGAGAAAAGTCTCGATAATTTTATTCAATCAAAAAAGTGTCTCTCTAGGCTGCATAAGTTGTGTTGAAATACTAGAGGAAATAACAAACCCTCATGGGCCGAAAAAGAACAAACTGAAATAAAACGAAAATAACAAAATATGCTGAAATATTAAAATGCGATTTTGGGCTTCAAAGCGACCTCGAATGACTAAATTCACCCCTACATCATGGCAAAGCATTGGATTTTGCTCGTGAGGTCTGGGGCTTTCCGAAAAGGTATATTTCGAGTCATTCCGACACCGGATGTCAAATCTGCGCTATTCTGAGTGATCCTTTCTTGCGCGCCACTTCATCTTCGATACGAGCCGCCAGTTTGCCTACATCACTAAAGGTTATATGAGTAGGTACAATACATTGATCATCTCAGTTACATCAATCATCTTTTGGGAGTGTTTGTTATGTATCAAACGTTTAGTTTTATCAAAAACTAATTCACATTGCAGATTTCTAGTAAGTTTGAGAATGGAAATAAGATTGAAAGAAAACTCAGGAAAATGTAGCACATCTGTGAGATATAGGTTTTGGTCAAATATAGTAGTTCCTGAATATGTGTTAGGATGATCGTTATCATATAACATTTTTGCAATTATTAACCATTCCTTCTTGTTGATAGTGAGGTGGAAACTATAATTCTTAAAGCAAGTATTAATAGTGTTACCAATTTTGCTACAATGTGTGCAAACTCTGGTATTAATAATAACTTGAAATTGTTAAAGTGTATTAATAATTACTCTATGCTTTTGGACTTTTGTTGTCATTTTTATGGGTAATTTGGGTTACAGCTCTGATATTGCAACATCGAGGTCAAGTTTAATAAAGTGTATTTCTACTTATTTTTATTTGGTTTTTTTTTAGAACTATTCAGCATTTTAATTTTTATCATGAAGATGATTGTAAGGCTTTAAGAAGGCAAATATATTTTATTTTGAACTATGATGCTGAGTTGTCATTGTGATGATACTGTGATATCATTTACCGCTTGAAGATTTTACTGTTATATAGTAAAAGAAATGTTTTCTTTTTAAAAAATGAATTTTTTATTTGATCCTTACTAGTATAAGAAAAAACTTACTTTTTTTTTTTTCTCGAAAAATTCATGTAAAAATCATTTTGGGGTTTAGAGTGCCACACCTGTAAAAAAACTTATTTACTACTTTATTATATGAAAACGATTTGGTGCAATTATCAAATTTATTCATCACCGTCCATACATGTTTCATCACCGTCCTATGTAACTTGTGCAAAACATCTTGTGCAGCAAAATATTACCAACAAAACAAGTTAAAATTATTAACATATAAACTGATCTGTCCGGTAAGAGACCAATGTAGGCAACGGTGGTGGAAGGTGCTCTGGTATGGTGGATGAGTCTTCGCGGTGGAACGAAAGGTGCCTGCAAGTACGTTAGCACTCCGACGCTCAAGTCAGGTATAGGAACTGAGAAAGAGTGTGTAAAAAATGTGGGTAAAGTGAATCGTACCTTGAGGGTGAAGCTAACTCACACTTATATAGGCGTGTGTGAGAATAACTGCTTCTGTGATATGCGGCGTGTGATTAGGAGGCGGTTAGAGGACACGTGTGTGGTATCTGATGCACGGGGCGTACTTTAGTGGTGTAAGGTGTACTGGTATTGGCGTGTTCCTTCAGACGATGCACCTTGACATGGTGGACGTTTAGTCCACATGTCATTGTTGGATTGATTTTCTGACCGGTCCAGAACATAAAACTATAAAGTAACATAAACAATAAAATATTCTAATAAGTTTTATTCATCAATTAGTTAACAGTTGTGGACCAGCAAATTCCAACAACTACTAAATTATACAGATAAATACTATATTGAGTAAGAGATGTAGATTCAAAGGACAAAACCTTACAAGATCACATTATATTATAGGTACTGATTTCGTTAAGCAAGTTATAAGCATCGATTAGTTGTTGTTGAATGCTAATTAAATCGTTTGCATATATATAATTTATGCAACTATAGGAATATTATACCTTAATGTACTCAAACTGTTAGATGTATGTGGTACAGGCTGTTACATGTACCTTGCTGTTAGGGGATGTCTTATTAGGTGTTTCTTTCACATGATATGTACCAACACCTTATATTTGTAATCACAAAACTTTGTATCTTACCAAAGGACTAATTCAAATACTAACTGGTCAAGAACCATAACATTCCAATTTTCGAGTTATACTCAATTTCCAATAGAAAAACATGCAAGAGATTCTTTTCAAGATTTTCATGTACCTTTGTGCTCAATATCAAGGAAGTTCTTTGTTAGATGTATTTAATTTGTTGTGGACCTCTGGCCCTTCCATGTGTTACAAAGAAAACAGCACAATATTAAGTCTATAATGATTGCATTTTAATCTCTTTTAATTTAGAATATATTCAAAACATCAAGAAAAAAATAAATAAACCAAATTTTGTAATATATATGTCTATAGTTTTCTTTCTACAATTGAATTGATATGACTCACTCTTAGTTTCCTTATAATAGAACAAAATTGATCAACATTACTTTTTCCCAAAAAAAATAATGTAGATCAGTTGCTGAGTTTGAATTCTTTGCGGTCACGCGGTTACCGATATGAACTGTCAAATCAAGATTGAAACGTTATGTTCCACCTTACATTTTGAACACGATTTATCAAAGATGGAATACAATTCATTCGATTTTGATCCAACAATTGTCCAGATCCTAATTTAGTTGACCTTTTGCACCCAAAATAACCACATGAATGTAATCAAGCTTAAATCACTTTTCCTTGAGGAAGTCTAACTCTATAAACATGTTCTTCACCAGTACATTTATCAACCTTCACAATCCAACGACTTCGAGGACTGTTACTCATTCCAGATTCAAATTTACGACTAATAGCATTATTATTCTCTCCAAATCTTGTCACCAACAACCCTTGTCCAATAGGAAGCAATTGAGTTTTTGATCCACAAGATCTCCATGACCCTTTAGAACTAAATGCATTGTAACCAACAACAACTGTACCTTTTTGTTTACAGCAACCAATTTGAACACATTTAACAATCTCTTCATGATTCATTAGGTTGCAATCAATTAACACAAAATCAGCTTTTCTGAACACCAATAATTCTTGTGCTTCTTTTCCAACCATGAATTGCACTTTATTAGAAGCTACTCCTAGGAAATTTCTGGATGCAATTAGATCTTCATTGGTAGGAAGAATGCATATTACTTTGCCATTTGTTTGATTAGCAGCAGCAACTAATGCAAGTGTTGTTGAATCTGCTGCACCAGCACAAGCTACAACCATTAATTGTGCATTGTTTCCAGCTGCTATTGCTGATATAAATTCAGCTACAGCAGGTTCTTTTGCCTTTTGACCCTATAGAAAAATAACCAAAGATTAGATCAGAAAGAAAAAATAATAATTGCTGTTGGTATGAGAAAAATTGAGATGAAAATTTAAGTAGTAAAGGTAGAAAAAATTGTAACAAGAAAATATTGAAGAATACTCACCATTTTCATAGTGCTGAGATAGGCTTTTATGGCATTTTCTGCTGACCAGTAAGCCATTGTTTTGATTTATGTAACTCTTTTTAAGTCCTCTGAAATTTTTCTTTGATTGTATTGGAAGAGAGGGTTTCTTCAAATGTTTGATGCAAATGTTGTTGTGTTGAATTTGGTTTGCAAGGTTACACATATGGGTCTATATATATAGGAGAAAACATATGCTGGACATATGCATGTGGTGTTCCAATTGGCTAAGGAAGTACAGAAAAATATTATAAAAAAATATATAATATATTATAATATAATGGAATTTAATTTAATGTTAAAACAAAAAAACAAAACTAAATTTAGGTGCAACTTGGGCAGGTTTATGTAAAAAGTGTTAATTACTTAATTAGCTATATACTCCAGAAAATTCTTCCCTTTTACCGTTTTTCAACATATGAAGACTTAACTAAGAAGAAAATACAATATATGATGGAAAGAGAAAGGCTAGTAATCACAAAAAGACAAGGAAAAATTTTGATTTCCCATAGAAAAATATGTGTCATTTGAAAATTAAGTAAGTGTATAAATATACCTCACTTTATTTTGTCCTCATTATAATTTTGAGGAAGTTTTTTTTAATAGAGATGTAAAAGTGCTAATTACTTACTTAGCTACACTCCAAAATAGAAGACTTAACTTGGAAGAAAGCACAAAATTTGATGGAAAGAAAAAAGGCTAGAAATCATTTTGATTTCACATGGAACAATTTTTTTACAATGAAACTATATTTACTTTAGTATAAAAATATATGGCATAATTTTTTTTAGTATAAAAAATATATGGCATTCTTTTTTAGTTTTAAAATATACGGCATATGAAAACTAGTTTTTACCTTTTTTCATGGAAAATTTATATCTTAAAAAAGAATTAGTGTGTGTATATACACACACTAATATCTAACATTGAAATTAGTATATGTACTCTTTTTATGAAAAAAAAAATATATGTACTCTTCCATAAAAAAAAAAATTGGTGTACATATAACCTTTTTTTTAACGGAAAATAACTATATACTCATCTTCAAATGATTTTTGGATTTCTAGAATGACATGTCTAGTTCCAAAGTACTAATATCTACTAACAATATATAAAAGTTGAAGTACAGCAAAATTTCATAATCGTCCTTATTAAAACTCATGATCTCCTTAATTTTATGTGCATAATGGTCATTGTGCAAAATTTAAATTATTTGTTTTTTAAAAATTAATTACAGATAATGTTTATCACAAGTGTAACCAATTTTCACGGATAACTATGAAACTAATTTATATGTTTTTTTTAAAATTAATTACAGATAATGGTCATATCTACTAACATCTATTAATATACTAACAATATATCAAAATCGAAGTAAAACAAAATTTCATAATCGTCCTTATTAAAACTCATGATCTCCTTAATTTTATATGCATAATGATCATTTTGCAAAATTTAATTTATTTGTTTTTTAAAAAATTAATCACGGAGAATGTTCATCACAAGTGTAAACAATTTCCACGGATGACTATGAAACTAATTTATTTGTTTTTTAAAAAATTAATTACGGATAATGTTCATATCTACTAACAATATATAAAAATCAAAGTACAACAAAATTTCATAATCGTCCTTATTAAAACTCATGATCTCTTTAATGTCAATATTTTGAAAATAGTCACCGGTTTTCAAAATGTTATCATATCGACTATCATATATGGGTACAAATTTTTTTCTTCTGCATATATAAGCATATACAATCTTAAATGAGTGCAGTTTAAATATTTAACGATGTTTTAAATATAACATAAAAATATATTTAAAAGACACGCTACATTCATGTTGATTTTTTTTAAAATAGTCATGTTTCCAAAATTTTATCACATTGACTTTCTCATATATCTATAAAAAAATTAGTTTCTGCAGATATAAACATTTAAAATCTGCAACGGGAGCGGTGCAAACGTTGAACACTGTTTTGCATATAAAATAAAATTTATTTAATAGACACACTACATTAATGTTGATTTTTTTTAAAATAGTCACGAGTTTTCAAAATTTTATCACATTGACTTTCTCATATATCTATATAAAAATTTGTTTATGTAGATCTAAGCATTTAAAATCTGCAACGAGAGCGGTGAAAACGTTGAATAGTGTTTTACATATAAAATAAAATTTATTCAATAGTCACATTACATTAATGTTGATATTTTGAAAATAATCATGAGTTATCAAAATTTTATCATATCGACTTTCTCATATATGTATATGAAAAAAAATTTCTGCAGATATAAACATTTAAAATCTGCAACGGGAGCGGTGCAAACATTGAACTGTGTTTTGCATATAAAATAAAATTTAATCAATAGAAACACTGTATTAATGTTGATATTTTGAAAATAGTCACAAGTTTTCAAAATTTTATCATATCTACTATCACATATCGATACATACAAATTTTCTTTTTCATATATAAGCATATAAATTCCTCAATGAGTGCGATTTAAATATTTAACAGTGTTTTAAATATAAAATAAAAATTTATTTAATAGACACACTACATTAATGTTGATATTTTGGAAATAGTCATGTGTTTCCAAAATTTTATCATATCGACTTTCTCATACATGTATATAAAAATTTGTTTATTTAGATATAAGTACACAAAATCTGCAACGGGTGTGGTGGAAACATTGAACAGTGTTTTGCATATAAAATAAAAAGTTATTTAATAGAAACACTACATTACTTTTGATTTTGAAAATAGTCATGAGTTTTTAAAATTTTATCATATCGGCTTTCTCATATATGTATATAAAAATTTGTTTATGCAGATATAAGTACATAAAATATGCAACGGGTGCGGTGCAAACATTGAATAGTCTTTTGCATATAAAATAAAAAGTTATTTAATATAAACACTACATTAATTTTGATTTTGAAAATAGTCACGAGTTTTCAAATTTTTATGTGCATAAAAATTTGTTTTCACATATATAAACAAATAAAATTCATAACTGGTGTGACTTAACTATTTAACAAATTTTTGTTTATATAAGAGAAAAAAATCAATAGAAACATTACATTATTACTCATAATTTTCATTTAATATCTATAAACATTCTACAATATTAACAATATAATTATTTTTTATATAATATCGCAATGTTATGTGACCCGTGCGAAGGCACATGTCTTTTACTAGTTTTTAGTAAATTTTAATAAAATAATATTTTTTTAGCATAAAAAAATATTGTTGTTGTTCTCCATTTTTTATTAATATAAATTCATTTTCATTAAAAAATGAAGGTCCATCTTTATATATACCAAAGAATTTTGTTAGTTTCTATGTTAACCAAATGGAACTTAGGTGTGTGCTTCCTGAATCAATATAAAGCGTGAAATAAAATATATTTCAATGGTAGCTAGACTTATAGAAGATTAAACAAGTTAAGATTTTCTTAATATAAGTTAAGCTAATCCTACTTACGTTCAAGATTCATGATGCATGTATGGACTAATATGTATAAAAGGACAAAGACAGTTTAGGAGTTAATTAAACGCAAATCTGTTTTAAGCTTTGGGAAACAAGATGGCAGTTCCAATTTGGATTTTCTACAATGTGAAGTAGGTAATTAAGGCATTCTTGCTGATGAAATAGTATGACAATTCTTATCGATTAAGACCGTTTACAATGGTGGGTGCTTCACCTATTTAGCATCATGCTAGATAAACATCACTATTGTGAAGCAAATAAATATGGTGCTTGTAGAGAAGGGTGGCTATGAAAGCACCCTCTCTCTTCACTTTTTTGAGATCTCCTAAATAAATTGTATTAAAATAAATGATTTTTGTTGAAATTTAATGATTTAGAGTTATTGATGCGACCAATTTAATATTATTTTTATGAGATGATGGGTTGGAGAGATAGAATGTTAAGAAAATTGTTTTTGACACTTCATAGAAAGCTAAGAAACACCAGTAATTTACGTTTTTAACCCCATCGGTAGTTAACTACCGATGGGAAGCAATCCGGCGGCAGCTAACTGCCGATGGGAAGGAAACCAGCGGCAGTTAGCTGCTGATGCCATGGTTTACCTATATTTTCCAAAACTTTACACTTTTTTCATCTTAATGTAAACAAAACGATAAAATGAGTGAATTTTTGAAAAGAAATTATAGAGGTTGGTCCCCACAAATCATTGTGAATTTTTTCTAAAGGAAATTGTGAAGTTAAATTAGATTTATTGAAAGGAATTTTACAATGTTTTCCAAATTGTCAACAAGTATTTTCTAAGTTTTGCAATAATTCAAAAGCTCATGCTTCCTACCCACTATATCATTTGGCAAAGACAAATGATTTTTGAGGATAGAGTCATACATAATCAAATATAATAAGTCAGACAAAAAAATTTCATGTCATACAAGCATCTCCACTTCCATTTACTCAGCGGAGCATAATTGAAAAGCTTAAATTTTTTAACAAGGGCCCCTTTATCATTTGGAAAACACTCTTTTAACCAACTCACGTAACAAAGTTTTTTCCATACAAACTAAAAATGTGAAGTTTTGAAAAATATAGACAAAACATGGTAACGGCAGCTAACTGCCGCTGCCGCCAGATTGCTTCTCATCGGCAGTTAACTACCGATGAGGTTAAAAACGTAAATTACTGATGTTTCTTAACTTTTTATGAAGTGTCAAAAGCAACACTCGAATGTTAATTGCAAAATTGATAATGTGTACATATATAGCCCAGTTATACACCTAAAGTGCGGGACGTCGGTGGCTTGTAGATATGGAACCAAACATATCATATGCATTGCCTTATAAAGTTCTTGAAAATGTTTGTTAAAAAATCAAAATTAATATTTCATGTTTGCACACCCCTAAAAAAATCACGTTTACTCGTCAAAATAGTATTATAATGGAGTTTTGGATCCACTCTAGGGTTGAAAATGAGCCTAGTTATATCAAACTCGTATGAGCTTGACTCGACTCAAAAAGAATTAGCTCAGCTCGAAATTCGGTTCGAGTTTGATACGAACTCCTTTTTCAGTTCGAGTTCGGCACGTTTAAAATTTACGAATTGTTTAGTTCGGCTCGTTTGGTTCATTTCATTTGATCACTCACATAAAGTCCAATTTTTTTGTAAAAGAAAAGTCAAACTTAGCATTTAACAATTTTACGAAGTTCAACAAAGTTTAGCCGCAATAGTAGGAATAAGAATTTGTCAATAAATACTTGTGTTATAATTGATGTAAGCTAAACAAAAAAAAAAAAAGGAAAAACTATCAATTTTTTCTACGCTAAACACTACCATTGGAATCCAAGAATCTCCAAACAAACTCATGTAAATTCTACTCTAAATCACTCAAAAATCAATATAGAAACACACTTGCTAAATCTTCCTTGTATAGAAAATAACTATTCTGTCATAAATATTTTTATTTTTATTTTATCTACACATAAACACACTTGCACCGCAAGAACGTCGGAAGCAAGATCGAGATAATGTTTCTGCATTAGATATATGGGTCACATATTCAATATTTTACTCATTCTTAGTCAGTGTGGGACTAATCACTTAAATTTGAACGCAACAATCTTTGCCTAAATTGTGAGTCTCGCACATCCTATATTTGATCCAAACGACCAACTTTTGCTTTCCCACCAAGCTAAACCAAGACTTTGATAATATTGTTGGGTCATGAGTTGTACTCGATGAATCATCATATTGGACTAAGAATAATTACATAAAGAGAATTTGAAACCACATCTTAATACATATTGGATTCAAGTGTGAACGACTAGTCTCGCATCGACTATGAATGATTTAAGACATTAAGGTTTTCAATGCAATGTGGCGGTGCAGGTGCTTCCCTCTCTTGTGGTCTTGGAGAATTTTTCAATTACTTCTACTAGCACTGCCTGGACTCCCCCAACAATTGGTATTATAGACGATGGTTCTCCTAAAGGGGATCAACTCCTTTTAACGAAATTCTTCTTGAAAATGGTGATGCGGAGTCTAATGGAGTGTCAACGGCAGTGCAAATGTATATGGATGAAAAATATTTCGTTTGAGGGGGAGCATACCTAGATCAATGGATGGATTGACACTTGAAGAGGAGATTGTTGTGTGTTGATAGAAAAGTGAATGTTGAGTGACATATAAGTGATAATTTATATATCTAAAGTCTTAAGGTTTTTGATAAATATGTAATATTAAATTCTCTTTTATGAGTTTTTTTTTTTTAAATCAATGTAATGATCCATCGAACTCTCCTCATGTCTCAACAATATCTTCGTGTGATATTTTATCCACAAAATAATCGTAGCGATATTTTTTCAAGAAAAATATCTTCATGTTATATTATATTTTCTTTTGTTTATGATGATCGGTACATATGCCAAAAAATAAATAAAATGTTATATTTAACTAAGTTTCCGTATGGTATATTGCATAAGATCATGTCATAATTAAAGACAAGGATCTTTATTCCAGTTTTTTTTATCCATAGCTACAAAGACCGACTTTATAGCCAGATTCCATTAGCAATTATGCAAACTTTATGGATTGAAACCATTATATTTACATTGAATTGAAGATATACAATTATTAGAAATACACATGCAAATAATTAAACTATATAGAATTGGTAGACCCTAGAGACATGCCAACACCAAGACAATATATATTCAAAATTTCAAATAAATGTTTGTATAATTGTTAATTAGGTAAGATAAATAAAATATTAGCTGGCCATGTTACATTAAAAAGTACTGAATGATTATGTCTGCTCCAGGAAAACCAAACACAGATTTAAATCACATCAAGTTGCTACCTCTACCATAAACATTGATAACAAGGGGAACCCCATGATATTATTTTTTTGTCTAGTTGTTTCTGATTCATTTCTGAATTCATTTGTATTATAAGATACTACACAGTTGCCGATTATGCTGGTGAAGATGCAAGAAATTAATTGGTGGACCTCGTGGAAAGTGTTGAATCTAACTTTCATTGTTTTTTTCTTCATTTATTTAATTAATTAAATTACAAAATTAATTTCCCTGGTTTCCTTGTTATCTCCAATTGATCAATTACAAATATCTAATAAGGGGTAGGGGAAAATCACATAAAATGTGAACGTGTGGTTCTTAGAGATGTATAGTCAAATTGCACAAAATACATGTGCAATGGAATAAAATATATAAAAACTATTGGGTCTATTGATTCATGTGTCGATGTTTTTTTGTCTAGAGTTAAAAAGATACTTTTATTTCAATAAAAAAAAAGACACTTTTATGGTGTATAAGTTTTGGATATTTTGGCATACATGTGAGGAGGGGGCTGAGAACTTTTCAATCACCAGGTTACTGTAATCTTATTTTTATCGTGAGATCAGAATGAAAAGGTCTTTACTATTTTTGTATCATTTTCAGCGGAGATGGAGTCAGAAATTTATTTTAGGAAGATCGTGTTGAAAGTATAATTTAGTGAAGGAAAAATAAATTTCAAATGTACAATATTATAAGATATATTCGAAATAAATAGATATCCAAAATTATAATAAATTTTAAGAATAAAACGATCTTTGAATAGCACAGGAAAAAATATGAAACAACAAAAATGTAAACGTACGAGGATGCAATCGTGACTAGTAAATCGTTGGTAGTTGTTAAGGGTGTGCATACAAAATTGCAGTGATTAAATATCTCTAAGAGCAAATTGCAATGAGGAATCACAAACTAAAATTCTAGTTAAGGATTACGATTCTTCTATAGATTTTAGAAAAAAACTTTGCTTTGTGTTTCAGCGTTAGAAAATTTAGTTAAGGATAAGTGCAATTAAGTCTAAAAACTTAGATGTTTAAGACCCAATATATTGAGTAAAAAAAAGGTCAATATACAATATCGTATAAAGTTAAAAAAAAAAATATTATCGAGACGGAAAATAAAAGTGCATTGCTCAATCATCAAACTTAGATGTTTAAGGTCCAGTATATTGAGTCAAAATGCAAACCTTAATTTTTCAACTCCGAGATGCAAGCTCTTAATCTTTCGAATAAGTTGCATTCTCAGTACTTCACATCGACCTCCATTAGATAAGTAATGAACCACCAATGAGAATCCAAATTAATTGTTCAAAAGATATCTTCGGATATAAGTATTACTGAAAAATATGAGAAGAGATGTGTGGTGTATTGATTGATAAAAAAGCATGTCTTTCATCAGTTTATGTGGTATTCCTCTCTTTGGAGATAACCATGGTTGACACGACACTAGTCCATATCTACCACTTCTTAGACCACCAAAAGCACAACCTTTGATGCTAGAAAAAGTAATTTTACCAACTACTACGTCACTTCTACCCTATAAGTTGAAAAATTGAACAGGTCAGATTATGACAGTTCGGCTCGTGACATAAAATTTTGGGATAAAGGTCAAGAATACGAAGATCTTCAAGGTTCATGATACTGACTGAGAAGCCTATGTGGAAGAAGATTGATGCTCAGTTGTACAACTTCATTAAGTCCATCAAACTGATCCTCTGTCCTCATGTCACATATGATTCGATTTAGAGTCAAGTTAATAAACTCTTCAGTAATGACACACGATATCTATATGGAGTATGTCATTGATTGATTGATGAATATAATCACTTTGAAGAAGATAAATGGCTCTATCTCTACATATATTGGTAATGTTCATACTGCTCTTCATGAATTTAATGAGCTTCTCCCTCCTTCCGCAAATGATCCAACTAAACAGATGAAAGAGCGTAATCAACCCCATCATCTTCTTCATGCTTCTGGCCCATTATGGGTACTACCATATTTATCCTTCTTCGAGTGGTAGAAAAGTATTCAACTGAGCCATATGCAGCTCCTATCCCATGTGATATATATGGCCACCCTTGCATCTCTTGCTAATACTTAAAACTGCTCTCGAGGAGGACCATCCATCTCCAAGCATCTTCCAAAATGTGAGCATCGTAATCGACTTGGATACACTATTGATCACTATTGGAAGTTTAGTGTAAGCTTCCACGTCCGGTAAATGCACCTAAGGTGTACCGCCAACTTCTTGGCGACGTCAGTGTGATGGCATCTCATCAATCACTTTGCCTCTTCGAGCCTCATGCTTGGGGAGCCGTGTACCGTCATCTTATTCCTCATAGCCACGTGGCAATCTCCCAGAGCAAACAGGATTGTTGTAGAGTCTGCCTGCCACGTGGGAGAAATCATAGGACCCGGAGAAGCATCCCGGAAGAAGAGGGAACCCTAGGGGCGCACCCTTAGCAGACTCCCCACGGCTGATTTCGATCTTCCTGGGACAACTGTGACCCTCTGACTAAGTCCCCCCACGTACGCAATTGCAGGCCGAGATCCTCGGGGAAGCGGGAAAAGTCACAGTGCAAGATACCCAGGAATGTAACAACCCGATTTTTAGAATTAGAATTATTTTAGTGTTGCGATATTTGTTAATTGTTTATTTTATTTAATTAATGATTATTAAGTAATTGAGGGTATTTTAGTCATTTTGGTATGAGTGGCATTTTTGTAATTATGCTAGAACTAGTCATTTGAATTTTAGAGAATAGTGGTGTATAATTAATATGGGGGGTTTAAGTGAAGTAAAAGTGTAGAGAAAATAATTGTGAGTTAATTGTGACTAAGCCCGTTAATGGGAGTAACCTTAAAACCATATAATAAATAGACTAGTAGTGAGTGGTGGTGAACTAGGTTAAACATTTTAACACAAAATTTTGAGAGGCAAGTGAGAGAATAAAGAAAGGAGAGGCTTGGAGAAGAGGAAACTAGAAGAGTTCAAGGGGAAGAGGGGAATTCTACTAGAAGTAGCAACAAAAGTGAAGAATTAAGGTAAGAGGGGAGATTACTTTTACCAAATGGGTTTGATAAGCAATTATGAGGTTTGGGTGTTTTAGAGTATGATTAATTGCATGATAATTGTTGCTGTTTTTGGTGAATTTCGTGCTCCTTTTTGTTGATTAAATTAAGCATGCTAAACTTTGATGAAATTGCATTTTCTTCATGTCAAAATTCATGTTTTATTATGATTAATTGATACCTTTGTGAATTTTGATGATCTTGATGATTAACATGATAATTGAATGATGTTTGTTGATTATGAAGTTGATTATGAGCATGGTATGTATTTTGTTTGAGAAATCATGAAGTTATGTTGAATAAGTTGTGATTTAAGTGATTTTGGAAAAATTAATTAATTAAGTGAATTTGAGTAAGTTGCTGCCATATGATGAAAAACATGAAAGTATTATGTTGGTTGTGTAGCTTTGATGAGAATTAAGTTGTTGTTGTTAGTGTTTTGCTAAAATGACTTAATTAAGTGAAAATGAATAAGTTGCTGCTTAAATGAATAAGTTGTTGTTGGAATAGTTTCAATAGGTGATTATGGTGATGTTGAACTTGATGAAATATTGATGATGTTGTTATACAAGCTTATTTTCTAAGTTGTTGGTGAAAATGGACTTTTGAGACGAACTTTGAAATTAACCGAAAAACCTTGAGATTTCATGTCAATTTGATGTTCCACCGTGTATCCATTGTTCAATTTAAGTGTATTGATCATGGATATTCTTTGTACAATGATTTTTGGTCAATTGGGATGAAAAATGGGATTTTTGGGTGAGAATTGGGGCCTTCCCGTAGTGAATGCTGAGCGACCATGACAGACACAACATGTGTTGTTCTATGCGTTTTGGTCCTTGGGGGATGTTTCTGGACATCCCTGGACATTCCTTTTGTGCTGCTGTTTTGACCATTTGTTGATGGATAACGATTGCTTGCAATGAAATGATTATAAAGTGTGTTGAGACGAACTTGACGTTTTTGTGAAACTTGATATATGTCAAAAAGTATTTAATAATCAATTACAGTAGTATGAATGAATTTGAATCATGAATATAATGTGGTGTAGTAATAGGTTGAGGTAACCTTACTTAATTTAATCATGAAATGTGGATTATGTGATTTATGGTTGAAATTCTGGCCAGGCAATAAACAAAGTTACCAGGTTCTGAACCAAACAGGTTCTAAACAATATGCAGGGCACAACAACTTGCTAAAACAGAGCACACACAAACACAATGCAAAGCAAGAAAATAAAGTGCAGGAAAGTAAAAAGGCACACAAGGTTTGTTAACCCAGTTCGGAGTAAACACCTCCTACTCTGGGGGATACCAATCCAGGAAGGAAATCCACTATAGGATTTAACCCTTAAGACTCAAGACACTGACTCCCAGTTCCCAGCCTAAGCAATTAAACTCCTCCTAGTCAGACTTCTACCCAACTCTGAGTAATAGAATCCACTATCTTCCTATTCAAGCAACTAAACCCAGCCACTTGAACAACCCTTGACAATAAACTGTTTTTAAGAAAACTTCAAAAACACAAAGACTTCATTCGTACCTAAAGGCTTAGAATGAATTACAACTCAATAATAATCCTAAACCAACTCAAACTGAGTGGTGCACACTAAAAACTCTAAGTTTAAAAACAAAGACTCTATTCTCTGAATAATACTCTGTTCTACGTAAGTCTTGAATAGCAGCAAAGCTCCTCCTTTTATAATCTTCAGCAAGTCTCTTAATTATGCTCCAAATCTTCTGAATTAGATTTGTTTCTGAATTATGAGTAATCCAATAAGGAAACAAATAAACCAGGAATGTATCTTTTAAAGATTCTGCAGAAATAATACGAGTTTCATAATTTAATACCAAATCTTCATTAAATCTTCTCCAATTCAACAGCAATCTATAAGCAATAATCCTGGAACAAATCCTTGCCAAATTTCGCCAAGATTCGCATAAAAATAACTTGAAAATAACCAGCTTCTGATGAAGTCAACATAAGTCAACGCTGGCATCAGAACCTGAATTCAGCTTCTGAACTGCTACAGTGCTTCTGATGAGGCATTCAGCTTCTGATGGCATTTCCAGCTTCTGAACAACTTTAAAACAAAAAACTTGCAACTGAAGATTTGTTCTAGACATGGAGATGCTACTATACAACACATTGGTTTTGTCAAAACATGCAGCCAACACCAAAAGACTCAACAATCTCCCCCTTTGGCAAATTTTTGGCTAAAACCAACGTTTACACTCCCAAGTTCTTCAATCTCCAATCAAATCTACTCAGTAAAGAAGAACTCTACAGTAATACATCATAGCAATCAGTTTAGGCAGCGGATTCAGCTATGTTAAACATCAGCTTCAGCTTCTGAACTCCTGAAGCACACAAAAACTACTGATCAACTACTGATCATCACACAGACACTCCCTGAAGCTTCACATACACATAAACAAACACTCTAGCTTCACAACACTCCCCCTGCAACTCAGCTTCTCATACAAACTCCCCCTTACTACTGAACTGCAGTGATAAATGGTATCAGAGCACACTTCAGAGCACACTTGATCTTCATGACCACTCTTCAGGAACACAGCATCACTCAGGATAACAACTATCATTTACTCCCCCTGAGACACATATTCCCCCTTGATCATATCTGAACATATCTTGTTGCTGCAAAGGATCTGAACTCTGAACATAATGCTTGGTATCAGAGCAAAACTAGTCACCTTCTGAATCAATGACACACACTCTGAACTTGAACATAAGATTTTCTCCCCTTTTTTAGCCACAAAATTATGACAAACAATAGTCTTCATATAGGGATTAAAATCAAAATAAGTACCACAGATCCTAGAAAACATATCAGACTCAGACTCAGGTTCAGGATCACACTCAGCATAAGCACAACTGGCAGGTACTCTATCTTCCTCACATCCAGTTTGCATTAATTGCTATAAGTCTTCATGTAAACACACACCTAACTTGCTTCTCAGATTCTCAAACTGTTTAGAGTCTAAGGCCTTTGTGAATATGTCAGCAATTTGATCTTCAGTGTCCACATGTTCCAGCTGAACAATCTTGTCCTCCACAAGGTTTCTAATAAAATGGTGTCTGATATCAATGTGTTTAGTTCTGCTGCGCTGTATTGGGTTCTTAGAGATGTTGATAGCACTCAAATTGTCACAAAACAATGTCATAACACCTTGTTTCATGTTGTACTCCTCCAGCATCTGTTTCATCCAAACCAGTTGTGAACAACTACTCCCAGCAGCAATGTATTCAGCTTCAGCAGTTGACAATGAAACACAGTTTTGTTTCTTGCTGAACCAAGAAATTAGATTATTTCCCAAAAAGAAACATCCTCCTGAGGTGCTTTTCCTGTCATCAGCACTTCCAGCCCAGTCAGCATCACAAAATCCCATCAGTTCAGAACTTGAACTATGAGAATACATGATTCCATAGTCACTTGTGCTATTCACATACTTCAGGATCCTTTTAACTTGTGTTAGATGACTCATCTTAGGATCAGCTTGATATCTTGCACAAACTCCAACAACATAAGTGATATCAGGTCTGCTTGCAGTTAAATACAATAAGCTTCCTATCATGCTTCTGTACTGACTTTGATCAACTGATACTCCTTGTTCATCTTTGGTCAACTTCAGATGAGTAGCAGCTGGTTCTGATCTCCTGGTTCTGACCCCTTGATCCAAGCTCCCAATGATAAGCTCCTTAGGATGATCCTTCTGAACTCTAATTGATGGCCCTTTATTGGTAGGGTCATGTTCTGGATGCACATCTACTTCTTCAGACTATGGATGATTTTCTGCTTCTGAAGTTTGTTCTTCTGATGCTTCAGACTCTGGAACAACTTCAGACTCATGTCTTTCTTTCTCAGCAGACAGATCATCAATCACAACATTTATGGACTCCATCACAACCTTGGTTCTGGAATTAAACACCCTATAAGCTCAGCTGTTCACTGAATAACCCAGGAATATGCCCTCATCAGACTTAGGATCCAGTTTTCTTCTATTTTCCTTGTCAGCCAAAATGTAGCATCTGCTCCCAAACACATGGAAGTATTTGACTGTAGGCTTCCTTCCTTTCCACAGTTCATACAATGTAGATGATGTTCCCTTTTTCAAAGTGACTCTATTGTGTATGTAACATGCTGTGTTCATTGCTTCAGCCCAAAACATATATGGCAGCTTCTTAGCATGCATCATAACCCTTGCACATTCTGCCAAAGTCCTATTCTTCCTCTCAACTACACCATTTTACTGAGGTGCGATAGGTGCAGAAAACTCATGTTTTATCCCTTCAGAAGCACAGAATTCTGAGAAACTCTTGTTTTCAAATTCTTTGCCATGATCACTCCTGATTCTGACTATGCCACAGTCTTTTTCTCTTTGTAGTTGAATGCACAGGTCTTTAAATACTTCAAAAGTATCAGACTTCTCTCTAACAAAGTTAATCCATGTGAATCTTGAGTAGTCATCTACCATTACAAAAGCATACCTCTTTCCTCCAATACTTTCTACTTGCATAGGCCCCATTAAATCCATATGAACAAGTTCTAGTACTTTATTAGTTACCTGATGAACTAATCTGGGATGAGACTTTCTTGTTTGTTTGCCAATTTGATAATCACCACAAACATTGTCCTCATTGATCTTCAGATTAGGTACACCTCTGATAGCTTCAGTACTTAGGATTTTCTTCATGCCTTTCAGATGCAGATGTCCCAGTTTCTGGTGCCAGAGTTTGACTTCCTCTTCTGAGCTCATAAGACAAGAAGTCAGACTTCTTTCTTCTTCAGAAACCCATAAGTAACAGTTGTCTTTGGATCTGCAGCCTCTCATCTGAATCTTATCTTCCTGATCAGTAACAATACACTCTAGCTTGTTGAAATTAACCTTCAATTCTTGATCACAAAGTTGGCTAATACTGATCAGATTAGAGGTTAATCCTTCCACCAGTAGCACATCATTAAGTCTGGGCAATCCTTCACTGATCAAATCACCAATACCCAGAATCTGACCTTTTACACCATCTCCAAATGTCACATAACTTCTGGAGTATGATCTGATATTGCTCAACAACTTCTTCACACCAGTCATGTGCCTTGAACACCCACTATCAAAGTACCAGTCTTCTTTTGAGGTGGCTCTCAATGATGTATGAGCAATCAGGCCAACATTCTGAACCTTAGGTTTCCACACCTTTTGAACATTGTGTCTGGATGCAGCTGGTTGCACTCTTCTATATTGGAAATGTTCAGGATAGCCATAAAGTTTGAAACAGAATGGTTTGATATGCCCTTTCTTTCCACAATAATGACAGGTCCAGGTATGGTTTCTCCTCCTTCTGTTTCTGAAGAATTTCTGGGGTTGCTTCTGAGGTAGCATCTGAACATGCTTCTGACCTTGCATCTGAGGTCTCTTCTGAGTTTGCTTCTGTCCTTGCATCTGGGCTACCTTTTGAGGTTTCATCTGAGATGTTCCAATCATAGGATCATGTGTCTGAGTAGCAGGAACAAACTGTTTAACAAAATTCATCTGTTTAGGAATCTGAGTCTGATCAACAAAACCTAAACCAGCTTTTCCTTGTTTCTGGACATCCAGAATCTCCTCCAACTTATCAGTAGCAGAGTTCATCATCCTAACTTGCTTCTTCATCTGATCAAGTTGGGATTTAAGTTGGTTTACTTCTTCTTTTAATTCTAAATTCTGCACTAGAAGTTCTCCTTTTTCAGCCTCCAGTTGAAAAATAGTCTCCTTTTGATCCAAAACTTGTTTGCAAACCTCAGCACTTCTGGTATATAGCTTCTTGTAATTGTCAACTAGTTCATCATATGAGGTTTTAGCAGCTTCAGACACAGATGAAGCTTCAGACTCTGAGTCAGACTCTGAAAAAGTCTCAGACTCTAAAACAGCTTCCTTCTTCAAGATAGCTCCTGACCTTACAACCAGACCAGTATCACACATACCAGATTCACTTCCAGCATCTTCTTCAGAATCATCATCAGACCATGCAACAGCTAGGCTCTTCTTCTTCTTCTTCTGCTTCTTAAGAAAAGTAGGACATTCAGTTTTGATATGTCCATAACCTTCACACTCATAGCACTGCACACCTTTAGCTTGATTACTTTTCTCCTCAGACTTGGTCTTTTTCAACTCAGTTTGTTGCTTCTTGTTGTTGAATCTGAAGTTCTGACCTTTGGCTTTGGCTTTTCTGTCTACATTCTTCAGAATCTTGTTGAATTGTTTTCCCAGCAACACTAGAGCTTCTGATAAGTCATCCTCATCAGACTCTTGTTGATCATCAGCTTCAGAATTCACATTAAAAGCTACACCTTTCCCTTTCTTCTCAGGCTGTTTACAAAAGGAAGTTTCAAAATTGAGCAATGACCCAATCAGCTCCTCAAGCTTCATAGTGGTAATATCATGGGCCTCTTCAATTGCTGTCACCTTCATATCAAACCTTCTGGGCAGGGACCTGAGGATTTTTCTCACTAACTTCTCATCTGACATCTTCTCCCCAAGAGAATCAAAGGAATTAGCCATGTCCAGCACATTCATGTAGAAGTCCTGAATAGATTCATCTTCCACCATCTTCAGGTTCTCAAATTTTGTTGTGAGAAGTTGAAGTCTGGATAGCTTAACCTTAGAGGTTCCTTCATGAGTGGTTTTCAGAATTTCCCAAGCATCCTTGGCCACAGTACATTGTTTGATGAGTCTGAACATGTTCTGATCCGCACCATTAAAGATTGCATTCAAAGCTTTTGAATTTCCCAGTGACAAATCATCTTCAGCTTTGGTCCATTCTTCTTCAGGCTTCAGAACCTCAGTCTTGTTCCCATCTTTGTCCAAAACTACTGGATGATCCCAGCCTTTAATCACAGCTTTCCAAGTCCTGCTGTCAATAGACTTTAGAAAAGCACACATCCTAGACTTCCAATACTCATAGTTTGTGCCATCTAGTAGGGGTGGTCTATTGACATAGCCTCCTTCTCTATCCATGCTTGCCAGATATTAAGTCCTCTGGATCTCACCCAAAACACAGGCAGGGTGCCTGCTCTGATGCCATTGAAATTCTGGCCAGGCAATAAACAGAGTTACCAGGTTCTGAACCAAACAGGTTCTGAACAATATGCAGGGCACAACAACTTGCTAAAACAGAGCACACACAAACACAATGCAAAGCAAGAAAATAAAGTGCAGGAAAGTAAAAAGGCACACAAGGTTTGTTAACCCAGTTCGGAGTAAACACCTCCTACTCTGGGGGATACCAATCCAGGAAGGAAATCCACTATAGGATTTAACCCTTAAGACTCAAGACACTGACTCCCAGTTCCCAGCCTAAGCAATTAAACTCCTCCTAGTCAGACTTCTACCCAACTCTGAGTAATAGAATCCACTATCTTCCTATTCAAGCAACTAAACCCAGCCACTTGAACAACCCTTGACAATAAACTGTTTTTAAGAAAACTTCAAAAACACAAAGACTTCATTCGTACCTAAAGGCTTAGAATGAATTACAACTCAATAACAATCCTAAACCAACTCAAACTGAGTGGTGCACACTAAAAACTCTAAGTTTAAAAACAAAGACTCTATTCTCTGAATAATACTCTGTTCTACGTAAGTCTTGAATAGCAGCAAAGCTCCTCCTTTTATAATCTTTAGCAAGTCTCTTAATTATGCTCCAAATCTTCTGAATTAGATTTGTTTCTGAATTATGAGTAATCCAATAAGGAAACAAATAAACCAGGAATGTATCTTTTAAAGATTCTGCAGAAATAATACGAGTTTCATAATTTAATACCAAATCTTCATTAAATCTTCTCCAATTCAACAGCAATCTAGAAGCAATAATCCTGGAACAAATCCTTGCCAAATTTCGCCAAGATTCGCATAAAAATAACTTGAAAATAACCTGAAGGTGAGAAAAACAAACACACAAGAAGGGGGGGTTGAATTGTGTGACTCTAAAAACTTGTTCTTTTTCTTTTCAAAGCTTAAGGTTCAGTTCAGAAGCTGATATGATCAGTTCTGAACAGATATCAGAAGTTAAATGCAGCGGATTAAAACAAGTTAAGGAGTAAGGGAATAGAGAGACACGCAGAAATTATACAGGTTCCTTCTCAATGTGAGAAGTAATCTTGTCCCCTTGTATCCAACAAGAGAGTTCACTATAATCTGAAGATTACACAAAGTGCTCAACCACAAAGGAAGAGACTTCCAGTTGCTCAATCACAAAGAAAGAGACTTCTATGCTCAACCACCAAGGAAGAGGCTTCCAATGCTCAAGTCACTAAGACAAGAGACTTCCCAATGCTCAAGTCACTAAGACAAGAGACTTCTGACTCAGACCACAAAGGAATGAGGTTACAATTGCTTAGTATACAAACTAAGACTTTAGGGACCAAACTGGTTTACAAATGAAATAGTTTGGTATGAACACTTGATCAAATATCAGAGGTGTTCTCTTAATACAACACAAGTTAAGACTCTTAACCTTCAGAAATTCTAAGTTACAAAAACTGAAGAATTTCTAAGAGATTTGAACTAAGACAGTTTTTACACAGAAAACATAGCAGAGTTTCAGCAATGCGTTTCAAAGAGTCTTCACACTTTTCTTCTTCAAATCTTCCTCCTTTTATAGATAAAAATAGAGCTGTTGAAGATTTGCTGGAAATCAGGAATTTAGCCGTTGCAATTGGACTAGGTTGCTGCAAATGTGTGCTGCACTTTTTCTGTCAGAACAGGGCAGGTGCCATTTTTGAATTGGCCCACCTCAAAAACTGGAGAATGTTTGGGTCAGGGAGACAACTGTTCCATTGAGTTGTTCTGACACCTCCAGGCATTAAATACGCACAGTATTGGTCAAAATCCATGCCACATCAGCTTCAGAAGCTTCTCAGTGAACAGTGATCAGAAGCTGCTTCAGTTGTACGGATCAGAAGCTGGTCTTCAGATGTTGACTTTGTGTTGACTTCATCAGAAGCACCCAGTCTTCAGAAGCTGCACTTCAGGACCACTTCAGAGGCTTCACTTCAGGAGCACTTCTTCAGTACCAGTTTCCCTTATAGCTTTGCAACCATGCTTCTTGGCTTTCCTTCTTGCTCTTTAGCTTGTTCTTCATAACCATTATCAATCAATACTTATTAAGCATGTGGTTCTGAAACACTTGAACAAAGCATTAGCATATAACCAATTTTCTTTTTAATACTTCGTTATCATCAAAACCATAAAGAGAGATATGTTTACACATAATGTTTCAACAATCTCCTCCTTTATACATAAGAGAGTTGTTAAACACATTTTGTTCCAACAATCTCCCCCTTTTTGATGATGACAAATATAAGTATTAAAACAGAAAATTGTTGTTAACTTTAATTAACAAGTTAACTACAGGGTGTGAGGTTTGTAAGCTCCCCCTGAGTCTGATCCAAGTTAATTAAGTTCAGTTAAAAATACAAGTGTGAAAATTTCAGAATTGTTGTTAAGTGTAATTAACAATCTGACTTCAGGAGAGGTTTGTAAGCTCCCCCTAGGTCTGACAATTCTCAAGGTTAGGTTTGTAAGCTCCCCTTGATTTTTATCCATGTTAATTAATCTTAACTTAAGACAATATGGTGAAATTTACACTCAGAATTCAAAATGACTTGTTGACTTCAGGTTCTGAGGTTTGTAAGCTCTCCCCCTAAGTCTGATAATCCACAGGATGAGTTTTGTAAGCTCCCTGAGTCTTATCCAAGTTATTTTAAATTTATCCTAACTCACAGAATATATCAGAGCCAGAAATTTACCTCAGTTCTCATAAGTTAAATATAGTCAGAAATGTATCAGAGCTTAACTTAGCTTAACTGATCAGTATCAGAGCTAGCTTAACAATTGTATCAGAACTTAATCCTAACAATTGTATCAGAGCTTTTAATAGGCTTAGCTTCTGACTTATTTTAACTTATTTTTGAGCTCAGGTGCTTTAATACTTGTTTTACTTTCTCCCCCTTTTGTCATCAACAAAAAATACTACTTTCTTCCCTTAACACAGAAAATCTCTCCCCCTTTTTCAAGAGAGTTTGAAAATATCTGTATCAGAGGAGAAAGAATTTTGAAAAGAGTTTGAAAGCAGGTATCAAAGCAGTTCAGTTTCCCCCATTTTTTTAAAAAGTTTGAAAGCAGTTCTGACACCAAGTTTGAAAAGATTTCAAAAGGATTCAGAATTTTGGAGGGGTTGAACTAACCAAGATTGTGAGATATTTGTGCAATCATATGGATAACCAAGTGGCAAGGATAATCATCAGAGCCTACTCGATTTTCAATTAGTATATGACTTGCAGTAAAATTAGAATGCTGTTCAGAAGCAGAAAAAGTTTGGAGCTTCTGATCAGGTCATTCTGTGTTCAGACATTACTTGTTCAGTATACACTGGTTCAGCATCAGAGCAAAACAACCAGTTGTGTTTAGTATCAGGGCAAAGCTTCTCAAGAAGTGTTCAGTAACAGAGCAATTCTGAGCTTGCTTTAAAGAAATAGATCAGAATCTGATACCAAATAAAACATTTCTAAAGACTGAACATTGTCTGATACACTTTGGGCTTTTAAAATGTGTCTTGTGCTAAAATATTTTGAGAACAAGCTGATACCAATTTGAAAATTGTTTGTTAAGCAATGTTAACATTGAGTTTCAGAGCATAAAATCACATTTTTACTTGATGACTTTGGGAGGATTAGAGTATAAACTTTCAAAGCTTTAATCATCATTGCCCATAGCTACACTTATCAGATTCTGACCACCATTAGATTTTTATCAGATTCAGAAGTCAGAAAATCCAGGTTCTGATCCTTCAGAATCAAGGAATACATTCAGATTCAAGCACATTTTTCAAGAGACAAAATGCATGTTCAGATTCTTTTTAATAAAATTGAATCTTTCTTCTGTTAGGGGTTTTGTGAATATGTCAGCCCATTGATGATCAGTATCAATGAACTGAATATCTAAAACACCCTTCTGAACATAATCTCTTATAAAATGATGTTTTATTTCTATGTGCTTGGCTCTAGAATGCAGAATTGGATTTTTAGACAGACATATAGCAACAGTATTGTCACAATAAATAGGAATATTGTCTGCATGAATCTGATAATCCTCTAATTGATGTTTCATCCAGAGCAGTTGTGTGCTACAACTTGCAGCTGAGATGTATTCTGCTTCTGTTGTTGACAAAGCAATGGTTGCTTGTCTCTTGCTGGCCCAGGATATCAGATTCTCACCAAGAAACTGACAGTTTCCACTGGTGGATTTTCTTTCAATCCTGTCCCCAACATAGTCAGCATCACAGAATCCAACTAGCTTATAATTTAGAGATTTCTTATACAGAAGTCCCAAATTAGTTGTTCCTTTCAGATACCTGAAGATTCTCTTGACAGCAGTCATATGAGATTCTCTAGGATCTGATTGGAATCTAGCACACAGACATACACTAAATAAAATATCTGGCCTAGAAGCAGTTAAGTATAGGAGAGAACCTATCATACCTCTGTACAGCTTCTGATCTACCTTAGTGCCATTGTCCTCTTTGCTTAAGGTGCAGGTGGGATGCATTGGTGTTGTCATCAGCTTGCAATCATCCAACTGGAACTTCTTCAGAAGCTCCTTGGTGTATTTTGACTGATGAACATAAACACCCTCTTTGCGTTGGTTGATTTGAATTCCCAAGAAGAATTTCAGTTCACCCATCATGCTCATTTCAAATTCATCCTGCATTAACTTAGAAAATTCCTTGCAAAGGGAGGCATTAGTAGAACCAAATATGATATCATCAACATAGATTTGTACAATTAAGATTTCTTTCTTAACAGTTTTTCTAAAGAGTGTATTGTCAACTTGACCTCTTACAAAACCATTTTTAATTAAGAAGTTGCTTAGTCTTTCATACCAAGCTCTGGGAGCTTGTTTCAGACCATACAAAGACTTCTTAAGTTTAAAAACATGATTTGGATATTTAACATCTTCAAAACCAGGAGGTTGTTTGACATACACTTCTTCAGAAATTACACCATTTAAGAAAGCACTCTTAACATCCATTTGATACAAGATGATATCATGATTAATAGCATAAGAAAGAAGTAACCTGATTGCTTCCAGTCTTGCTACTGGAGCAAAAGTTTCAGTGTAGTCTATTCCTTCTTGCTGGCTGTACCCTTGAGCTACTAATCTAGCCTTGTTTCTGATCACTTCTCCTTGTTCATTGAGCTTGTTCCTGAACACCCATTTTGTTCCAATGATGTTCTTCTGATCAGGTTTTGCAACAAGATCCCATACATCATTTCTTTGAAATTGATTCAGCTCTTCTTGCATTGCTACAATCCAACCATCATCAGTAAGTGCTTCATCAGCAGTTGTGGGTTCAATCATGGATAACAGGCCAAGCATGGACTCATTCTGAGTGAATGCTGATCTTGTCTTTCTTGGACTGTTCTTGTTTCCAATGATCAACTCCTCAGGATGTGAAGACTTGTACTTGAATGAGGTTCTGGGTGGATTAGCTTCTGAAGGGCCATTAGGAATTTGTTCAGAACCATGCTGTTCTTGATTAGCAACAGGAGTAGTGTCATTGCTGAAGAGTTTCTCAGAGTCTTCATTGTTTTCAGCTTCTGAACCTTCATCAGAACCTGAACTGGGTTCAGCTTCTGAAGGTTCTTCTGAGATTCTGACATCTGCAAAACTCTCAACCAGCTCTGGTATTTCACTACCAGGCTTCTTATCATCAAATCTAATGTGTATAGCTTCTTCAACAACATGTGTTTCAGAATTATACACTCTGTATGCCTTAGATCTCTCTGAGTAACCTAAAAAGGTACCCTTTTGAGCCTTGGCATCAAATTTCTTTAGGTAGACCTTATTGTTTAGTGTCATACCCCATTTTTTGACTTATATTTTTGTGTGTGTTTATCTCATTACTTATTTTTACTTTTTATTATTTTGTTCTTATTTTATTTGCATTTTATTAATATCATTACTAGCATTTCCATTAGCCTTAATATCATTAATATTGTCATTTCATTTTTATTTTTAATAATTATTATTATTACCTTTACTACTATTTATTTTATTTTAATAAGTTTTATCTATTTATTTATTTTTATTATCATTTTTATTATTATTATTAAATATCATCTTTTTCATTATTAGTATTATCTACTATTTTCCTCCTTATCATCATCATTTGCATTTTTTTTTGCATTTTTTATCATTATTATCATTATATATTATTATTATTTTCCCCATTTTTACCTTTTATTTTAAAATATAAAAAACCAAAAAAAGTGGAGTTCGCAGTGCGAACTCACCTTCGCACTGCGACCTCTGCGAAATTTCTGCAGAATTTTATACATTTGTTTATCCTTTTTGCTTTCAACTACAATTATTATTAGTAGCATTATTACTTGTATTCTTGCTATTTTGTGACTGATTTGGTGCAGCAAAGCAAGATTTAATGTGTGACATTAAAGGTAAAAGGAAAGAAGGATTTTCTTCCAACCTCTCATGTGATCAAACAAATTGGCTGCCCTTGGTCAGTTTTTGTCCCTCCAAATTGACCCCTCACCCAACCTAAACTTGCCAGCCAGCTGCTTGATCCATTTCCTTCCCTTTTCCCCTGCCAAAACCAGTCAATCCCAAGTGGTTTTTGTTGCAAAAAAGCTGTTTGACATGCCCTGTTTTGAGCTGGATTTCTCCTCCCACACATAAGCCCACATGCTGATTTTGATTCCCCCAATCTCCCTGTACATGGCAGTACACGTTTTGATTGTTTGACCTTCCAAGATTGCAAGGTTTGATCCCAAGAATCATCCCTTTTGCAGCTGCCCTGTTTTACAGTTTTTACCATCATTACCTTCTAGAATCAATGGCATTTGTGGCTGAGATCAGTCAAGACCTTGCCCCTTGGCACAAGGCAAAGCAATTCCTATCCATTAGCATTAAATGCAAAGTGTTCTAGCCTGAGTTTAGCTCATGATCAGCTAGTGTTCTAGGATTTGGTTCATCATTACATAGATTGCATTTATGCCTATAAAAGGGAATGCAAGGCACAAGGAACTCACACACACACACACAGAGAGACACACTGAATACACATTGAAACCAGCTAAAAACAGACCAATTCAGAGAGCCAACACACACGAAATCCACACAAAAATCCCTTGCATTGCAACACAAAATCAGTTCATCACAAACACTTTGAACCTTGTTCATAACCACTCACAAAGCAAGCAAGCCACTTCCAATCTTGTTCAAGCATAGCTAGGAGTTCTGTAAGTCTCCTATAACCTTTCTTTTCTATTGTATTTGCTGTTTATATATCTTGCTTTGTCCAATTTTTCTTTGTGAACCAAAACCTCTTTTGAACCTCAAAAAGGACCTCAAAGGGGCCAAGTTTTAAAACTGTGATTTTCCACCCTTTTTTCTTCCTTTTTGTCAAGTTTCTTAACCTCCTTTAGGTTCTGAATCTTGCTTAGAAGCAGTTTCTGAACTTCTGTTCAGAAACAGCTTCTGAGTTGAAAATTCGCATACTTCGCAAAGCCAAGCCTTGCTCGCAGTGCGACCACACCAGAACCTGACTTCGCAGAGCCAAGTTCTGGTTGCTCTGCGAAGTATGAGAAATTCAGAACATGAATCAGGCATTCAAATGTTAAATTTTTGGGATTCTAGCCCTTGATTCAGAACCTAAAGAGGGTTAAAACCATTTTGGTCCAAACCCAACTCATAATCATGCACAACTTTGAAGATTTCACAAGTTCGTGCGACAAATTTGAAATAACTTGTGAAACAAGTTATGTTCTTAATATTTTCAAAAACCAAGTTTGAGCAACAAGCTAAGTTCGTCTATTTCAAAACAAACTTGAACAACCATGTTGTTTGTAACGCCTAGAATTTAATTTTATTATTTTATTGAATTATAATGAATTAATATAATTTAATAGAGTAAATAGAATTAAAATGGCATTAAGGGCATTATGGGAAATTAAGAAAGAGGGAAGTGGAATAGAAAAAGAGGTATACGCGTGAAGAGGTTTCATTTTGTTGTGTTTTCACGTGAAACAGAGAAGAGAAAAGAGGAGAAGCAGAGCCAAGGAAGAAGGTGAAGAACTTGAGAAGAGGAAAAGCTGAAGGGGGCGATTTCTTCATAACAAGGTAAGGGTGGGACTAGCTTCTATAAATCTAAGTTTCATAATCCCTAAATTTTGATTTAACATGTTGATGTTGGTGAATTTGGGAATTAGGGTTGTTTGATTATGATAAACTAATGATGGAATGTTAAATTGATGATTTCTATGTTGAGATGTTGATTTTGTTGTGATTCTATGGTGTTGTTACTGATTGGTGCCATGCTTATGCATAAATTGATGAAGTTTTGAATGTTCATAAACATGTGTCAGATGAATGAGAAGTTTGAATAATATAAGTTGCTTTTCCTGAGTTTTCTTATCTCTGCCCTGAATTTGAAACGAAAACTGGTATTGATCGGTACAGAATTGGTCTTAGGTGTAAACACAAAAGTTGTAGGTATGGATGTTAGTTTTCTAATGCCGTTGGTCTGACGTCAAAACGATATATAGAACTTGAGTTATGGTCAAATTACTGCACGTAGGTCACAGTGAATTTTTATGGACTTTCTGCACAACTTTTCCGAATTTGAAACGAAAACTGGTATTGATCGGTACAGAATTGGCCTTGGGTGTAAACATGAAGGTTTTAGATAATTTTGTTAGCTTTCCAGTGGCTTTGGTTTGACGTGAAAATGACTTTTAGTTTTTGAGTTATGATGAAAATACTCCAAGGAGGTCTTAGTGAAATTGTACGGTGACAGCATTCTCTGTTTCATGTTTTGCGTCTTTTTCACACGTCTCTGTTTTAAATTGGTCTTTGGTATAAACATGAAAGTTGTTGATAATTGTGATGATGATAATACACGATGATGATGTTAAACGATGATGATGATAACGATGATGATGTATATGATAATGAAGTTGTTGTTGACGTTGTATTTGTTGTAAATGTTGCATTGTCGAGTCCAGTACATATGCATTAAGTGATGGGGGTGTATGCCCGACATGTCTATTATGACATTATGAATTAAGTGATGGGGGTGTATGCCCGACATGTCTATATGACATTTACGATGGGGGTGTATGCCCGACATGTCCTATTATGACATATTTTGCGATGAATTGGTACCACATGCATGTTGCATACTTGAGTCAGTGATGTTGCATTGTTGAGTCGGTCGATGTTATTGTATTTGATGTTGCATTGAGAGGTGAGATTATGATGTGTATGTGTGATGTATGTATAAGATCTGATGGTGTTGTTTGATGATGTTTATGTGAAATGTTAAATTCATCTTTATGAATTATGTACTTATGTTTATTGAATGTGAATCTCACCCCTTCTGTTTGAATGTTGCCTCTACGTGGGTAACGTGCAGATAACCAGGAGTAATCGCTGAAGTGAGTTGATTCCTCGTGTCATTAGGAGTCGCTCTGATATGTAACGGGATGGGAAACTTTTTGATGAATTCATGTGCTATGTATTTTAATTTCAAACTGATGTTGAACCACATTTAGTGGAGTTTTAAACTACGTTGTTTTTGATGTGGCCTTGTGCCTAATGATGTTTAGATTTAATTATGAAGTTGAATTTCCGCTGCGATGGTTTGACGTTATTGAAAAGTCTGTTTTGAAATAAATAGCAAATTATCCTATTTATAAATTGTAAACGAAGTGCGACATCCCGTCAAGGTTGAAACTCTGATTTATTTTAAATGAAATTTTCAAGTTGGGAAAACGGGGTGTTACAATTGGTATCAGAGCAGGTCGGTCTGTCCGGCCAATGTTGTCTAATGTTGTTTGTCCCTTAGTACTCGACATGTGTGTGAAACACTGTCGGTACTTGTTTGTTAGCTCATAGTCGTTGTCTGCAGGAGTTGGTTTGGAATAAGTGGGGGAGAAGCTTGCCTCCCGGACGTGTTGATAGTATGTAGAAGTTGGTTCGAGGTGATGTTGATTGTAAGAGTGCAAACGTTATTGAAGCGATGTTGTTGGGAACCGGCGAGAGTATGGACTCATGAATTCGTATCAGTCGAGTTTGAGATGTGTGTAGATTATGGATGGTGAATTAATTGAGAATGAGGAATTATTCCAATGGAAGTGATAGTTGATGGATTAATTCGGTAGATGGTATGTCTTGAGTGTAGTTGGATTAAATTCGGGTGATTTTCGTAGTTGGATGAAAAGAAAGGATGTTGGTAGATCTTGGAAGCGAGAGGGAGAGATGGAACTTATGTTCATCAACCTCAAATTCTGATTTTTACAATTATGGAGCAGCTGTCAGTAAAAGGGGCATAGCTTTTTACTCGTGTTTCTGATGGAAGCGATTCTGGACTTTTTGGAAAGCTCAAGAAATTCCCTACGGTTTGCATATAAGATTTGTCTTCAGGAAGTTTGTGAAGAGGAAGAAAAGTGCATTTTAATGTTTGGGTCTGATGCTGATTTTTGGAAAATTCTGCATACGGGAATTCTGGACCAGTCCCATTGCAAGGATGATAACTTTTTACTCGTAACTCGGATTTGGGAGATTCTTGAAGTTCTGGAATCTACACGAAATTCCCTTCATTTTGGAATATAATTTTGTGCTTGGGAGGTCTGTATTGGAAGATATAATTGTGTTTGAAGTTGGGTGATTCTTGCTGAAAATTGAAAAGGTGAAGAAGGGTGTAAGATATGGATAAGGAATGAAACGTTGGTATTTGTAAGAATGCGAAGGTATCGGAAAATGCATGGAGATGCAATTTATGTTGAATAAGAATGATTATAGTGACGGATTGTGGTAGACTTCATTGTGGAATATTAGTGAGTAATTATAATGAGTTGCTGAAGTTGTTGGAAATGCGAAGAATGAGATTTCAAGGATAAGAAGTTTGTAAGGCCGAGTGTTTCACCGTGGGGAGCACCTGTGTTATTGGTTAAGAAGAAAGATGGCAGCATGAGGTTGTGTGTTGATTATCGGCAGCTGAACAAAGTGACGATCAAGAATAGATATCCGCTCCCGAGGATTGATGATTTGATGGACCAGTTGGTGGGTGCTTGTGTTTTTAGCAAAATTGATTTGAGATCGGGTTATCATCAGATTAAAGTGAAGGATGAAGATGTTCAGAAGACGGCCTTTAGAACACGTTACGGACATTATGAGTATTCGGTGATGCCGTTCGGTGTTACGAATGCGCCAAGAGTATTTATGGAATATATGAACCGTATTTTTCATAACTATTTGGATCAATTTGTTGTTGTTTTTATAGATGACATTTTGATATACTCCAAGACCGAGGAAGATCATGCGGAGCATTTGAAGATTATGTTGCAAGTGTTGAAAGAGAAGAAGCTGTATGCCAAGTTATCAAAGTGTGAATTTTGGTTGAAAGAGGTGAGTTTTCTTGGCCACATTATTTCAGGTAGTGGTATTGCGGTTGACCCATCTAAAGTGGAAGCAGTATCACAATGGGAGACCCCTAAGTCGGTGACTGAGATTAGAAGTTTCCTTGGTTTGGCTGGATATTATCGCAGATTTATAGAAGGATTTTCGAGGATTGCACTTCCGTTGACGCAGTTGACTTGTAAAGGTAAAGCTTTTGTGTGGGATGTTCATTGTGAAACCAGTTTTAATGAATTGAAGCAGCGTTTGACGACGGCTCCAATCTTGATTTTGCCGAAGCCAGATGAGCCTTTTGTGGTGTATTGTGACGCGTCCAAGTTGGGATTAGGTGGTGTGCTTATGCAAGATGGTAAAGTAGTGGCTTATGCATCAAGACAGTTGAGAATTCATGAACGGAACTATCCTACGCATGATCTTGAGTTGGCCGCAGTGGTATTTGTGCTGAAGATTTGGAGACACTATTTATATGGTTCAAGATTTGAGGTGTTTAGTGATCATAAAAGTTTGAAGTATCTATTTGATCAGAAGGAGCTAAATATGAGGCAGCGAAGATGGCTTGAACTGTTGAAGGATTATGATTTTGGACTGAATTATCATCCAGGTAAAGCTAACGTTGTTGCTGATGCTTTGAGCAGGAAAACCTTGCATATGTCTGCTATGATGGTTAAAGAGTTTGAGTTGCTTGAACAATTCAGAGATATGAGTTTGGTTTGTGAATTGGCACCTCAGAGTGTGAAGTTGGGTATGTTGAAGATTAACAATGAATTTTTGAGTAATATCAGAGAAGCTCAGAAAGTAGATGTGAAGTTGGTGGATTTGATGAATGAGGCTGAGGGTAGTGATTTCAAAATTGATGATCAAGGAGTGTTGAGGTTTAGAGGCAGAATTTGTATACCTGATAACGATGAGATGAAGAAGATGATTCTTGAGGAAAGTCACAGAAGTAGCTTGAGTATTCATCCGGGAACTACAAAAATGTATCATGATTTGAAGAAGCTGTTTTGGTGGTCTGGTTTGAAGCGAGATGTGGCTCAATATGTGTATTCATGTTTGACTTGTCAGAAGTCGAAGGTTGAGCATCAGAAACCTGCTGGGTTGTTGACACCGTTGGATGTGCCAGAGTGGAAGTGGGATAGTATATCCATGGATTTTGTGACGAGTTTGCCGAATACTCAGAGAGGACATGATTCAATTTGGGTGATTGTGGATAGGTTGACGAAGTCTGCGCATTTCCTTCCGATAAATATTAGTTATCCTGTGTCGCAGTTGGCAGAGATTTACATTCGAGAGATTGTAAAGTTGCATGGTGTTCCGTCGAGTATTGTGTCAGACAGAGATCCAAGATTTACTTCTAGATTTTGGAAGAGTTTGCAGGAAGCATTGGGTTCTAAATTGAGGTTGAGCTCGGCTTATCATCCGCAAACAGATGGTCAGTCGGAAAGGACGATTCAATCACTCGAAGATTTGTTGAGAATATGTGTTCTTGAGCAGGGTGGAGCTTGGGATAGTCATCTACCGTTGATAGAGTTCACTTATAACAACAGTTACCATTCTAGCATTGGAATGGCACCTTTTGAGGCATTGTATGGTAGGAGGTGCAGAACTCCTTTGTGTTGGTTCGAGGCTGGTGAGAGTGCAATTGTGGGACCAGAAATTATTCAACAAACTACTGAGAAGGTCAAATTGATACAAGAGAAGATGAAAGCATCGCAGAGTCGGCAGAAAAGTTATCATGATAAGCGAAGAAAAGACCTTGAGTTCCAAGAAGGTGATCATGTGTTTTTGAGAGTCACTCCGATGACTGGTGTTGGACGTGCATTGAAATCGAAGAAGCTGACTCCGAAGTTCATTGGTCCTTATCAGATATCAGAAAGGATAGGAACAGTTGCTTATAGAGTGGGATTACCACCGCATCTTTCAAATTTGCATGATGTGTTTCACGTGTCGCAACTTCGGAAGTATGTTGCAGATCCCTCTCATGTGATTCCGAGAGATGATGTGCAGGTTAGAGACAATCTTACGGTGGAGACATTACCACTGAGGATTGAAGGCCGTGAGATGAAGAAGTTGAGGGGCAAAGAGATTCCTCTCGTGAAAGTTGTTTGGGGAGGACCAACTGGTGAAAGCTTGACGTGGGAGCTGGAAAGCAAGATGTTGGAGTCTTATCCAGAGTTATTTGCATGAGGTACATTTTCGAGGACGAAAATTTTATAAGTTGGGGAGAGTTGTAACGCCTAGAATTTAATTTTATTATTTTATTGAATTATAATGAATTAATATAATTTAATAGAGTAAATAGAATTAAAATGGCATTAAGGGCATTATGGGAAATTAAGAAAGAGGGAAGTGGAATAGAAAAAGAGGTATACGCGTGAAGAGGTTTCATTTTGTTGTGTTTTCACGTGAAACAGAGAAGAGAAAAGAGGAGAAGCAGAGCCAAGGAAGAAGGTGAAGAACTTGAGAAGAGGAAAAGCTGAAGGGGGCGATTTCTTCATAACAAGGTAAGGGTGGGACTAGCTTCTATAAATCTAAGTTTCATAATCCCTAAATTTTGATTTAACATGTTGATGTTGGTGAATTTGGGAATTAGGGTTGTTTGATTATGATAAACTAATGATGGAATGTTAAATTGATGATTTCTATGTTGAGATGTTGATTTTGTTGTGATTCTATGGTGTTGTTACTGATTGGTGCCATGCTTATGCATAAATTGATGAAGTTTTGAATGTTCATAAACATGTGTCAGATGAATGAGAAGTTTGAATAATATAAGTTGCTTTTCCTGAGTTTTCTTATCTCTGCCCTGAATTTGAAACGAAAACTGGTATTGATCGGTACAGAATTGGTCTTAGGTGTAAACACAAAAGTTGTAGGTATGGATGTTAGTTTTCTAATGCCGTTGGTCTGACGTCAAAACGATATATAGAACTTGAGTTATGGTCAAATTACTGCACGTAGGTCACAGTGAATTTTTATGGACTTTCTGCACAACTTTTCCGAATTTGAAACGAAAACTGGTATTGATCGGTACAGAATTGGCCTTGGGTGTAAACATGAAGGTTTTAGATAATTTTGTTAGCTTTCCAGTGGCTTTGGTTTGACGTGAAAATGACTTTTAGTTTTTGAGTTATGATGAAAATACTCCAAGGAGGTCTTAGTGAAATTGTACGGTGACAGCATTCTCTGTTTCATGTTTTGCGTCTTTTTCACACGTCTCTGTTTTAAATTGGTCTTTGGTATAAACATGAAAGTTGTTGATAATTGTGATGATGATAATACACGATGATGATGTTAAACGATGATGATGATAACGATGATGATGTATATGATAATGAAGTTGTTGTTGACGTTGTATTTGTTGTAAATGTTGCATTGTCGAGTCCAGTACATATGCATTAAGTGATGGGGGTGTATGCCCGACATGTCTATTATGACATTATGAATTAAGTGATGGGGGTGTATGCCCGACATGTCTATATGACATTTACGATGGGGGTGTATGCCCGACATGTCCTATTATGACATATTTTGCGATGAATTGGTACCACATGCATGTTGCATACTTGAGTCAGTGATGTTGCATTGTTGAGTCGGTCGATGTTATTGTATTTGATGTTGCATTGAGAGGTGAGATTATGATGTGTATGTGTGATGTATGTATAAGATCTGATGGTGTTGTTTGATGATGTTTATGTGAAATGTTAAATTCATCTTTATGAATTATGTACTTATGTTTATTGAATGTGAATCTCACCCCTTCTGTTTGAATGTTGCCTCTACGTGGGTAACGTGCAGATAACCAGGAGTAATCGCTGAAGTGAGTTGATTCCTCGTGTCATTAGGAGTCGCTCTGATATGTAACGGGATGGGAAACTTTTTGATGAATTCATGTGCTATGTATTTTAATTTCAAACTGATGTTGAACCACATTTAGTGGAGTTTTAAACTACGTTGTTTTTGATGTGGCCTTGTGCCTAATGATGTTTAGATTTAATTATGAAGTTGAATTTCCGCTGCGATGGTTTGACGTTATTGAAAAGTCTGTTTTGAAATAAATAGCAAATTATCCTATTTATAAATTGTAAACGAAGTGCGACATCCCGTCAAGGTTGAAACTCTGATTTATTTTAAATGAAATTTTCAAGTTGGGAAAACGGGGTGTTACATTGTTCATGATTTTCAATCTAAACGCGAACTTAAGCCAAGTTTGTTCACTCTTTTTAACCAAGCTCGAATTGAGCCGAACTTGTGAACTTTCCAATGTTTTGCATGTTTTATGATTGTATTCGTCATTCAAACTTGGACCAAACTTGTTCTTGAGTTTTAATAACTTAAGCAACAAGTAACGTTCATGATTTTTAATAAAATCGAACAACAAATTTGTTCGCGTTTTCTTCTCTTTAACTTTCCTTTTAAAGCTTTGGTTCCCTTTGAGGTTTCTCCGAGTAACAAAACCAAACTTGAATGAAACGGGAATGGCTTGACGTATGTCTCCCCAAACCTCGATTGCACGAATGCGTGACGTATGTCTCGTCGCTCGGGCAATCGTCATTACACCCTTGACGCGTCTAACACGCTCAACCTTCCCTTGGCCCCCTTGTGGCCATTTTTATCCTTTTCTTGGCCCTCGTGGTCAATCCGAACCCTTCACGCCTTTGCGCGTTTATTTTCAACCATTTACGCCTTGCGCGAATTTTTCGCCTCAGTGTGTTTGTCTATTTCTTTTAAAACATTCACGCCTTGCGCGAGCTTATCGCCTAGCGTCCATCTTTCACCATTTTAAAACTTTGTACGTCTTCGTACGTTTTTGAAAACCTTTGCTCGAGTCCGAGCGTAAAACTTTTCCATCAAATCATTTATTTTTATGCATTGTCGTCAGTGGCCAGCTCGGCAACAACCCGAGCAGCTGACTTTTACTTTCTTGTCGTCAATGGCCAGTTCGACAGCAACCCGAACAGTTGACATTTATTCTCATTACACTTTTTCTTTTTTTTCCTCAAACTTTTTCGCTCGGACGCGATCAAACTTTTTTTAACTAAAACGAACCAACATACAAACGTTTTTCTACCAAAGAACTACGTACGCTTTGAATTCTCCGACTACTGGGAGATACGTAGGAGCAAGATCGACATCTTGTCAAGCCCATTAATAAAAAACTTGTTTTTCCCTTTTCGTTTGTTTTTATCTCTTTCTTTATCCCGCATTATGTCTTTTCATATATTTCCTTTTATACATATTTAAACACGTAAGTAAAACATCGAACCATTTTAAGCCTAAGCCGACTAAGAGGTTCCCGTTGAGTACAACGGATGTGAGGGGTGCTAATACCTTCCCCTTGCATAATCGACTTTCGAACCTAAAATCTTTTCTCAAGGTAATTTAGAACTTTTTTCCTTTTTTCCCCGAAAAATTAAAAGTTCAGTCGTAATTTAGAATTAGTGATTCAAAGCTTCCCCAATAGCTTGACATCCGAAATTCGACGCGACAGAAATGGCGACTTCACTGGGGACACATGCATAAAACACTTTGTTTTTGCATAAACGAGTCAAGCCTATCTCAGTCGGCTTTTAGGCTAAATTGGTTCATTTTACTTACGTGTTTATGTCTTCTTGTCATTATTTGTCTTGTTTATTCTTATACTCTGCATATATATATAGCATTTGTGCTTCATATTCATATATATCTCAATTGTGGGGGTTACTTGAGCGATGTTACGCCACATTGTTCGGGTTAATGCCGGACGTGTGAGGCTCTCTACCCGAGCTCGAGAAAAAACTAAGTTAGCAGGAAGTTGTGTGCGGAAGCCCGCGTTGACGTATGTCCGTGAGGTAGGATGCCCAACCCCGCTTAGACGAGATTCTCATATGGAATTAATTGAAGTCATGTCGACGTATGTCCATAGACAACCCTAATTCCATATGAGGTTAATGACTCTAAGGACCTCTTCTTAGGAATCTTACCCTATTAGAGCCTACACGTGAGGATGGGGGGAAATTTTGAACCTACATATCACACCCTTGCACACCACCCATTCACATTCACTCATGCTTGTTACTTTGTGTTTTGTTTTTCCATCAGGAGCAACCAACATTTATTTGTTTGTTATTTTATATGCATAATCATAGCTGAAATAAAAATGACCATTGTGTTGAGAGGGAGTTTCTTCTTTCAAAATTCGAGCACTTCGCAGAGCAAAGGTATATTCGCACTGCGAAGTTGATCTTGAGGTTCGCAGAGCAAACTTACTTCGCAGTGCGAAGCCTGCGAATTTTGTCAGCCCAGATTTCAAAATTCACTAACCAGCATTAATTCCCTCCAACCACTTTTTTCCACTATCTTTTATCTAACCGTTATTTTATTATTAAACTTGTATAACTAAAAAAAAAAGAACAGCTTTTCTTTTCTCACAAAAACAACTCTTCAAAAACAAAAATCATACCCATTTCTCCATTTTTTCTTCTTCTTTCCTAATCCAAGTAAAAATCACTCTTCTCTGCAAGCAGTAAGGTACGATTCCTCTTCTCTATCCTGCTTTACTTCTGATACGTGTTATGGGTCTTAGGTTTTGCTAAACTTTTAAACTTCCATTTTAGGGTTTAAGGATTGTAATTAGTTCCTGTTTCTTCTTGCCATGCTAGGAATAAGTTATAATCTAGTAAATGTATGTCATGGGTAGTTAAAGTAGGCTCATTTCCTTTCCCATCTGTGAGTAATCTTATACGAAATCCACTCTACCCATTTTATAAAAATTAGATCAAAACAAGTTGCCATGTTAATTGTAACCATTACCCATGCATTTATCCTTAATCATTCATCTAACATGCTTTGTTTAGAGTTTAGTTTAAGAGTATAGGGTAGTTATCCAGGGATTTTATGGATTTGTTCTGTCAGGGTCGCAGAGCAAAGATGAACTTCGCACTGCGACCCATCCTTCTGGGCAGCCCAGAATTTTCGCATGGCTTCGCACTGCGACTGTGTGTTCGCAGTGCGACTGTAGCAGAAACAGAACACATGTTTTCCTTATTTTATGCCTTCCAATTCCATTTGTTTCACCTCGTATCCTTTTCAATCATGCATGCTATCCACTGACTTTGCCTTTTTCTTGCAGATGGCCCCAAAACCAATGGGAAAACGCTCAAGGGGTGAGGCATCCGGATCCAGACCCCAAGGGGGATTCGATGCCTCTCGCTTCCTAAGTCTGCGGAACCAGGAAAGGTACGAAGAACTTCTTGGCAGAACCTTCTGGCCGGAAAGACAGTTCGTCATAAGCGAGCAGGGCACTTGGCGAGAGTTGGCCCGATTGATAAACCATCGCCGGTGGGGAGTCTTGGTAAACCCTCCCCTTAACCTTAACTATGACATAATCCGGGAGTTTTACGCGAATGCCATCCCCGTGGATCCGGAGGGGGAATTCACATATCGGACTATGGTGCGCGGTCGGGTCATTAGATTCGATCGCGACGCCATCAATGCATACCTCCACAACCCCTTCCAATTAGAAAATGACGAGCTGTGTGCTTTCCATAAGCACCAAAATCGTGGTAATTGGAACCACGATCTTTATGCTCAAACCATTTTCCAATCCGGAAAGGGATATGAGCTTAACGCAGCAGGGCAACCCACTAGAGCCCTCAAAGGCAGCCTTACCACCTACGCCCAAGTCATTTTCACCTCATAATCCACAACATAAAACCCAAAAGCCATACCTCCTCCACCACCATGGATTTCACCCCCCTTATCTACTATATCCTCACCGGTAAACAAGTAGATGTGGCCAGGGCCATTTGCCAGGAGATTAAGGTAGTGGTCGAGAGTGGCATCAAGCCACCGGCCAAGAAAATGTGCCCGCTTGCTTTCCCGGGTCTTATCATGGGACTCTGCCGGGAAGCCCGAGTAGCCATCCCTCCCCACGTGTCCGAAACCATTAAGAACCCAATCACGGACGAGTATATTTCCAGACACTGCACGGGGAGGAGAGCGGCGAGGGCACAGCAGCCACGGCCTAGACCTCCGCCAGCATCAGGGGATTGTCGCACTTGCACTTTCATATTGGAGCAGAATGCTTCCTCTCATCGGTACATGACTATGATGCACGATTCCATGTATCGCCTTCAGAGGCAGCTAGGGAGGCCGACAGATCCCGATGACCAGATACCGACGCCCGAGATGTTCGCAGCTCACGGTCGTTGGCCCGGGGATAGGCCAGAGCATTCAGAGGCTGGAGACAGTGGCACAGCGGCAGGAGACCAGGAGGATGAGGATGAGGATGAGGAGGACGAGGACGAGGAGGACGAGGAGACGGAGGATGATGAGGCTCTCACTCCTTGAGTGACCCTCCCCCTTTTTTTTGATGTTCTCTCATATTTTTATGTTTATGTTATTTTTCCGTACACTTTTCCTATGTTTAGAACTTTGTATCAGTATTTGTACCATGCACTCTTTCTCTTATTATCTGGCCTTTTGATTATCGTTATTTATGCATGTTCAGTTTTAATATGCGTTAAATGTCATTGTTTGCTATGAATTGTTGGTGATTTGAAATTGATATTTTTTCTCTTGACCACGGATTAAGCCAAAGTCAGTTAATTTAGCCACAGATAATTGGTATTGATATTTTTGATCAATTTGCGCAAAGCTAAATGCATGCTTCCTGTTCTTATATGATTAAACTCAAAATGAGGATATATACTTAACGTAAAAGCTATATTATACAGTTTGCGTTGTTAGCATGTTTATTCAAAGAACCATTTAGAACCAGCCCAAATGTGAGGAAACCTCAAAATTATTTTACATATGCAGGAGACCGGCATTTTGTTAACTCGAGCTTTTTATGTTAAATCTAAACGTTGTTTTAAACTGTATAAAAACATTGGCATGATCGAGGCATTTCTTGAATATGAGTGAAAACATTTGACCACAAATAGCCCACCCTGTGAGCAGTGAGCATCTGTCAGCCCTTTGAGCCAAGTGAAGCAGAATTATTGACTGCAAACTGTCAACTCTCAAAGCTCAATCGCTTAATGAGATTGCCAGAGTTTGTAAAAAAAAAGAGAAAGAGAAAATCTCTTTTTCTCAAGTCATGGTTAAATTGTCACCAAATTCTGATATTTTTCTTTCAATTTTTGAACCCTCAACCATCGTGATTATCGTCCCTTGCTAAAGAAAGAAGGAACATTCAATTAGGGCTTTGCTTTTGATTCAGTTAAAAAGGAAAAAGGGGGGTTGTGAAAGCCAAGAAATAATAAGTTTCATAAAGGATCTTGACAATCGAGAAAAAAAGGGGAAAGAGAAAAAAACAACAAATCAAGAAATCTCCAAGGAGAAAGAAAAAGAAAAAATCAGTACCTCAAAAGGTTGTCAGGATCAAAGATAAATATTTGTGAACACATCAAAGTTTGTGATCTAATAAGAAAAGGAGGTATGTAATCTAGAAAGAATGTTCCTTCTTGCTTAGCCTTTTGAATTCAAGTTCCCCACATATGACATTTCTTTTGTAACCCAGCCAAATTACAACCCTTAAAGACCTTGTGATCAATGCTCTTGTACTTTTAGAAACGATGATTAGATGAACACATAACTCGATCGGCATGTTAACAAACTTACCGGATGAGTGTTCAATACCTTTTATGTGATATTCAATTTGTTTGTTTACTTAAATGAGTGATAGGTTGGTTCATTAATATACATGTTATTAACTTGAAATGTATAATATAACTTTTTGTGTGGTATTTATTTCGAATTTTTCAGAACAATCTCAGAACAATGGGGGCATTAAAATAGCATGCGCAAATTTCACATATCACATCCATTACCAAAGCCCGACCTCGCTCGGCATCCAATTACCAAAGCCCGACCTCGCTCGACATCCATTACCAAAGCCCGACCTCGCTCGGCATCCAATTACCAAAGCCCGACCTCGCTCGGCATCCATTACCAAAGCCCGACCTCGCTCGGCATCCATTACCAAAGCCCGACCTCGCTCGGCATCCATTACCAAAGCCCGACCTCGCTCGGCATCCAATCACCAAAGCCCAACCTCGCTCGGCATCCAATTACCAAAGCCCGACCTCGCTCGGCATTCAATTACCCAAAACCCGACCTTGCTCGGCATCCAAACAAAATAAAAGGCCCAATCATCATTAACATTCATTGGTCCCCTACAAAAGGCCCAATCGCCATCAACCACCTAACACAAGATTCGTGGAGCCACGCCTTTGGCAGGCTACCACCCCTTTAATAAATTTCATTTCCCAACATTCTTTACCTTTTGTCAATTTCCTTTCTTTCATTTTTATTCTTGATGATAGTACTTTTAAAACAAAAAAAAAAAGCTTTTCCAAAATTTATTACGTGAGTCTTTCATTTTTATCCAATAACAAACACATTCCTTTTCGAACTTGCGAATACTCAGAGTGAACATCAATGTCTATCCTTAAAGTAGATAATGCTTCGCAGGCCGAGCATGGTCAATCGCAAAAAGGAATCCCCCAACAGAATCCTTGGTGAATTAATTGAAAATTCCCCAGTAAGTTAAGAGCCCGAAAGGACCATTCAGGCAAAGACCGACCAAAGCATAAGCATTCCCGACGGAATCATCAGTTCTTCTCTCCAGCGGATTAGCACAGTCCCCAGTGGACTACCAATTCCCCAGGAAGTCAATATTTGTTCCATTCTCACAAGCCCAATCTTATTGGCATACCCCCCAGTGGAGTCTTACATCATCCAAGCCCGACTTTGCTCGGCATTCAAACCATAATTCCCCAGCGTCCCACGTGATGTCTGTCATCCCCAGGTCAGCATAATTCATGCAACATATCATAATCATTCATTAGCATGCATCTCACATCCAGGGGCAATTCCTTAACAAACAAGTTGGGTATCCCCAGTACAAGTCCATCCCTCACATGACGTCCCCAGTGACGTTCATACATTCATGCATTAGTACATCCATACATATGCATACAGCATGTCATACATGGTTATTTCTAACCATCATGAGTCTCACCAAACAATCGCGAGCAATTCGTGTATTCTTTTTTCCCAGTGTCATCCCCAGTCTTCCTGGTTCAGAGATGTCATCCTTTACGCCAAGTGGCAGTTCAAACGAACAGCTTGCGCGTCCTTTTGTCAAGTCTTTACGCCAAGTGACAGTTCTTTAATGAACAGCTTGTGCGTACTCCCCAGTGTTGTGCCAAGTGACAGTTCTTCAATGAACAGCTTGTGCATTCTTTCTCCCCGATTGAAGGGGCATTTTTTGTAAGGAACGGCTTGTCAGCCGCATCCCCAGTATCGTCAGTGGCAAGTTCGGCAACATCCGAACAGCTGACACATTTCTTTTTCCTGTCGTCAATGGCAAGTTCGGCAACATCCGAACAGTTGACATTTTATTTTCCTGTCGTCAATGGCAAGTTCGGCAACATCCGAACAGTTGACATTTTATTTTCCTGTCGTCAATGGCAAGTTCGGCAACATCCGAACAGTTGACATTTTATTTTCCTGTCGTCAATGGCAAGTTCGGCAACATCCGAACAGTTGACATTTTATTTTCCTGTCGTCAATGGCAAGTTCGGCAACATCCGAACAGTTGACATTTTATTTTCCTGTCGTCAATGGCAAGTTCGGCAACATCCGAACAGTTGACATTTCATTTTCCTGTCGTCAATGGCAAGTTCGGCAACATCCGAACAGTTGACATTTTATTTTTCTGTCGTCAATGGCAAGTTCGGCAACATCCGAACAGTTGACATTTATTTTCCTGTCGTCAATGGCAAGTTCGGCAACATCCGAACAGTTGACATTCTTTTCATTCTTTTGTCGCCAGTGGCCAGTTCGGCAACAACCCGAACAGCTGGCATTTACCTTTTCATTCTTTGTTGTCAGTGGCAGTTCGGCGACAACCCGAACAGCTGACACTTATCCCCGGTTTGGCTTTCCCTTTTTTCATCTTTTGCATCCATATTTACATCATGCATTCATAACATTTGCATACATGCATTTATAGCATTTGTAATTCATGAAAATATTTAGTCAAAAAATGACGTACTCTATATTTAAGTCTCTTCAACCCGTCCATTTCAAATCACATTTTCAATCTCCGGGACGAAGAAACTTAAATAGGGGCATCTGTCATACCCCATTTTTTGACTTATATTTTTGTGTGTGTTTATCTCATTACTTATTTTTACTTTTTATTATTTTGTTCTTATTTTATTTGCATTTTATTAATATCATTACTAGCATTTCCATTAGCCTTAATATCATTAATATTGTCATTTCATTTTTATTTTTAATAATTATTATTATTACCTTTACTACTATTTATTTTATTTTAATAAGTTTTATCTATTTATTTATTTTTATTATCATTTTTATTATTATTATTAAATATCATCTTTTTCATTATTAGTATTATCTACTATTTTCCTCCTTATCATCATCATTTGCATTTTTTTGCATTTTTTATCATTATTATCATTATATATTATTATTATTTTCCCCATTTTTACCTTTTATTTTAAAATATAAAAAACCAAAAAAAGTGGAGTTCGCAGTGCGAACTCACCTTCGCACTGCGACCTCTGCGAAATTTCTGCAGAATTTTATACATTTGTTTATCCTTTTTGCTTTCAACTACAATTATTACTAGTAGCATTATTACTTGTATTCTTGCTATTTTGTGACTGATTTGGTGCAGCAAAGCAAGATTTAATGTGTGACATTAAAGGTAAAAGGAAAGAAGGATTTTCTTCCAACCTCTCATGTGATCAAACAAATTGGCTGCCCTTGGTCAGTTTTTGTCCCTCCAAATTGACCCCTCACCCAACCTAAACTTGCCAGCCAGCTGCTTGATCCATTTCCTTCCCTTTTCCCCTGCCAAAACCAGTCAATCCCAAGTGGTTTTTGTTGCAAAAAAGCTGTTTGACATGCCCTGTTTTGAGCTGGATTTCTCCTCCCACACATAAGCCCACATGCTGATTTTGATTCCCCCAATCTCCCTGTACATGGCAGTACACGTTTTGATTGTTTGACCTTCCAAGATTGCAAGGTTTGATCCCAAGAATCATCCCTTTTGCAGCTGCCCTGTTTTACAGTTTTTACCATCATTACCTTCTAGAATCAATGGCATTTGTGGCTGAGATCAGTCAAGACCTTGCCCCTTGGCACAAGGCAAAGCAATTCCTATCCATTAGCATTAAATGCAAAGTGTTCTAGCCTGAGTTTAGCTCATGATCAGCTAGTGTTCTAGGATTTGGTTCATCATTACATAGATTGCATTTATGCCTATAAAAGGGAATGCAAGGCACAAGGAACACACACACACACACACACAGAGAGACACACTGAATACACATTGAAACCAGCTAAAAACAGACCAATTCAGAGAGCCAACACACACGAAATCCACACAAAAATCCCTTGCATTGCAACACAAAATCAGTTCATCACAAACACTTTGAACCTTGTTCATAACCACTCACAAAGCAAGCAAGCCACTTCCAATCTTGTTCAAGCATAGCTAGGAGTTCTGTAAGTCTCCTATAACCTTTCTTTTCTATTGTATTTGCTGTTTATATATCTTGCTTTGTCCAATTTTTCTTTGTGAACCAAAACCTCTTTTGAACCTCAAAAAGGACCTCAAAGGGGCCAAGTTTTAAAACTGTGATTTTCCACCCTTTTTTCTTCCTTTTTGTCAAGTTTCTTAACCTCCTTTAGGTTCTGAATCTTGCTTAGAAGCAGTTTCTGAACTTCTGTTCAGAAACAACTTCTGAGTTGAAAATTCGCATACTTCGCAAAGCCAAGCCTTGCTCGCAGTGCGACCACACCAGAACCTGACTTCGCAGAGCCAAGTTCTGGTTGCTCTGCGAAGTATGAGAAATTCAGAACATGAATCAGGCATTCAAATGTCAAATTTTTGGGATTCTAGCCCTTGATTCAGAACCTAAAGAGGGTTAAAACCATTTTGGTCCAAACCCAACTCATAATCATGCACAACTTTGAAGATTTCACAAGTTCGTGCGACAAATTTGAAATAACTTGTGAAACAAGTTATGTTCTTAATATTTTCAAAAACCAAGTTTGAGCAACAAGCTAAGTTCGTCTATTTCAAAACAAACTTGAACAACCATGTTGTTCATGATTTTCAATCTAAACGCGAACTTAAGCCAAGTTTGTTCACTCTTTTTAACCAAGCTCGAATTGAGCCGAACTTGTGAACTTTCCAATGTTTTGCATGTTTTATGATTGTATTCGTCATTCAAACTTGGACCAAACTTGTTCTTGAGTTTTAATAACTTAAGCAACAAGTAACGTTCATGATTTTTAATAAAATCGAACAACAAATTTGTTCGCGTTTTCTTCTCTTTAACTTTCCTTTTAAAGCTTTGGTTCCCTTTGAGGTTTCTCCGAGTAACAAAACCAAACTTGAATGAAACGGGAATGGCTTGACGTATGTCTCCCCAAACCTCGATTGCACGAATGCGTGACGTATGTCTCGTCGCTCGGGCAATCGTCATTCCACCCTTGACGCGTCTAACACGCTCAACCTTCCCTTGGCCCCCTTGTGGCCATTTTTATCCTTTTCTTGGCCCTCGTGGTCAATCCGAACCCTTCACGCCTTTGCGCGTTTATTTTCAACCATTTACGCCTTGCGCGAATTTTTCGCCTCAGTGCGTTTGTCTATTTCTTTTAAAACATTCACGCCTTGCGCGAGCTTATCGCCTAGCGTCCATCTTTCACCATTTTAAAACTTTGTACGTCTTCGTACGTTTTTGAAAACCTTTGCTCGAGTCCGAGCGTAAAACTTTTCCATCAAATCATTTATTTTTATGCATTGTCGTCAGTGGCCAGCTCGGCAACAACCCGAGCAGCTGACTTTTACTTTCTTGTCGTCAATGGCCAGTTCGGCAGCAACCCGAACAGTTGACATTTATTCTCATTACACTTTTTCTTTTTTTTCCTCAAACTTTTTCGCTCGGACGCGATCAAACTTTTTTTAACTAAAACGAACCAACATACAAACGTTTTTCTACCAAAGAACTACGTACGCTTTGAATTCTCCGACTACCGGGAGATACGTAGGAGCAAGATCGACATCTTGTCAAGCCCATTAATAAAAAACTTGTTTTTCCCTTTTCGTTTGTTTTTATCTCTTTCTTTATCCCGCATTATGTCTTTTCATATATTTCCTTTTATACATATTTAAACACGTAAGTAAAACATCGAACCATTTTAAGCCTAAGCCGACTAAGAGGTTCCCGTTGAGTACAACGGATGTGAGGGGTGCTAATACCTTCCCCTTGCATAATCGACTTTCGAACCTAAAATCTTTTCTCAAGGTAATTTAGAACTTTTTTCCTTTTTTCCCCGAAAAATTAAAAGTTCAGTCGTAATTTAGAATTAGTGATTCAAAGCTTCCCCAATAGCTTGACATCCGAAATTCGACGCGACATTTAGTATGTAACATGTACAACCAAACTGATGAAAATAAGAAATACTTGGTTTTCTTCCTTTAAATAATTCATATGAAGTTTTATTCAGAATTGGTCTGATATAGATCCTGTTCTGAATATAACATGCTGTGTTTACAGCTTCTGCCCAAAAGTACTTAGCAATTTTTGACTCATGGATCATGGTTCTGGCCATTTCTTGTAAAGACCTGTTCTTTCTCTCTACAACTCCATTTTGTTGTGGAGTTCTAGGAGATGAGAACTCATGGAGAATTCCAAGGTCTTCACAAAAGTTTTCAAAAGGTTCATTTTCAAATTCACCACCATGATCACTTCTGATTTTCAAAATTTTCAAATCAGTTTCAGTTTGTACTTGTTTGCAGAATTTGAAAAACACATCATATGTTTCATTTTTGGTTCTGAGGAATTTAACCCAAGTCCACCTACTATAATCATCAACAATCACAAGTCCATACTTCTTCCCATTGATTGAAGCAGTTCCAACAGGACCAAACAAATCAATGTGAAGGAGTTCTAGTGGATTTGAGGTGGAAACAATGTTCTTTGGTTTAAAAGAAGTTTTAGAAAACTTTCCAATTTGGCATGCACTGCACAGTGCATCTGAGTGATAATCAATTTGGGGCAAGCCTCTGACCAGCTGTAACTTGCTAAGCTTGGAGATGAGTCTCCAGTTAGCATGTCCCAGCCTTTTGTGCCAGACCCATTTCTCATCACTCACAGACAGAAGGCAAACTACCTTCTGCTGAACCAGTTCAGAAAAATTAATTTTATAAACATTGTTTTTCCTGCTGCCTCTGAACACTACAGACTTGTCTTTGCTACTGATTACGGTGCAAGTGTTCTTATTAAACAGGACTTCATAATTACTATCACATAATTGACTTATGCTAAGTAAATTATGTCTAAGTCCATCTACCAGCCAAACATTATCAATGTACAGGGAAGAATTGCCTATCTTACCAGTACCAATGATCTTTCCTTTCTGACTTCCTCCAAATCCCACCGTTCCTCCCTCTTTCAGAGTCAGGGTTTGGAACATAGACTTGTCCCCTGTCATATGATGCGAGCATCCACTGTCCAGGTACCAGGACCTTTCCTTTTCTTTGGATGACAAGCATATCTGCAATTGAAATGATTTCAGACTTAGGTACCCAGATTTTCATGGGTCCTTTGGGGTTAGTCTTGAAAGGTTTTGGCTTCTTGTGTCTGAAGTTTTGATACTTAGACTTGTTCTCATACTTTGGATATGAATCCTTGTATTTAGAATAAGTCTGAGTTTCAGAATCTGAGTGCTTCAGAACCTGAGTTCTCAAAGGTTTGGACTCAGACTTCTTCAGAACCTGAGACTTGAAGGTCTTTGGTTCTGATTTGTTCAGAGTCTGACCTTTTGAGTACTTTGGTTCTGATCTCTTCAGAATTCTGACTTTGTTTACTTCAGGCATAAGGCAAGCTTCAGTTTTGCCTTTCTTAAAGCAGTTTGAAGCAGAAAACTGATCGGTTTGCTTTGGCTTGCTTTGCCTAACATTCTGAGATTGAAAATGTTTTGCACTGACTGGTTTAACAGATTTTGAAGTTTTAATAAACCCAGTCTTAGAGAAATTTGAATCAGATTTATTCAGATTCTGAGACTTGCTAGTTCCAGGTTCTGAACACTTCAGATTCTGAACAGGTTTAAGTTCAGAGTCTGATTTCCTCTTACTTTTAGGCTTAGGACCTTTTGGCTTAGATTTAGGCAAGGTTTTAACAGTTGCCTTCATCTTACCCTTAGGCTCAGAAGCTTCAGAGTCTGAGTTGTTCAGAACTTCTGACTTAGTCTCAGATTCTGATACTTTTAATTTCTCAGATTTATCAGAAGCAGGCACAAAGCAAATGCCATTGCCTTTTAAAATATTTTCAGAACATGAAGGTGAGTTTAAATCATTTGAAGGTTTGAATAAATCATAGCCAATGCCTTCACCTTTGTTTCTGATCATATTATACATCATGGAGACAATTTTAGTTCTATTGAATCCAGTTAACATGAAATCCTGAAGAGCTATTTCCTGATCATTAGGAACCTCTTCAGATTTCTTATGAGCCTCTTTTCTGAGTTCCTCAACTTCCTCATCATATTCAAAAATTTGATTCTGAAGTTTAAGGTTTTCCTCAGATAGCAAGTTGTTTTGATTTTTCAAGGACTTAATTTCTTTTAACTTGCTTTTAAGATGACTCATAAGATCATTAACTGTTTCAATTAAATCAGATCTAGAGAGTTCAGAATATACCTCATCTTCTTCATCAGAATCTGAACATGATTCTGCATCAGAAGATGCAATTGCCATCAGGGCCAGGTTTGCTTCTTCCTCATCAGATTCTGACTCATTATCCAGATATCCCATGTTGCCATGAGACTCTTTTTGAGCTTATTTCTGAAATTGCTGGACTTTGAGCTGGACTTCTTTGCTTTTTCCTTTGATTTTTCCTTCTGAAGATCAGGGCAATCAGCAATGAAGTGGCCAGGCTTTTTGCAGTTGTAGCAGCTTTCTTTCTGGATATCCCTCTTTGAACCAGAACCAGATCCTCTGAAGTTGCTGCTTCTGTTAGAGAACTTTTTCTTTCTGTTCATCAGATACTGAAGTCTTTTAGAAATTATTGCAAGTTCATCAGCATCTGAATCTTCATCAGAATTTCCCTCAGGAAACTCTTCTTCAGATTCAATAGCTTTCAGAGCTTTAGCAGGTTTTCTTTTAGACTTCAGAGCCAATGTTTTTGGTTCTCTAACAGGCTCATCCTCATTGAGTCCCAGTTCATGCACTTTGAGTGAGCTTATAAGATCTTCAATACTTAAAGTATTTAGATCCTTAGCTTCCTCAATGGCAGTCACTTTAGGTCTCCATTTGGATGGCAGACTTCTAAGAATTTTATTCACATGGTCAGCAGTGGTATAACTCTTCTTCAGAATCTGAAGTCCAGAAACCAGAGTCTGAAATCTTGAGAACATAGTCTCAATATTTTCATCCTCTTTCATTCTGAACAATTCATATTGCTGAACAAGTATGTTTGCCTTAGCTTCTCTAACTTTCTGATTACCTTCATAGTTAGAGCAGAGGGATGTGAATATTGCCTTTGCAGTGGACTTGTCACTCAGCTTCTGATACTCAGTGTGAGGCAATGAGTCCACAATGATACCTCTGACATGATGATGCTTCCTATAGATCTTTCTTTCTGCATCACTCAGAGTTCTTCTGTTGACAGCAACACCTTCTTCATCTACAGGTATTGAGATTCCATCTTCAATAATATCCCATAGAGTATCATCAATCCCAATAATGTGACTATACATTTTACTCTTCCACCAAGAGAATTTTTCTGGGTCACCAGTAAACATAGGAGGTTTATTGTGTGACCTAGACTTCTTTTCTTCAGTACTATAGTCATATTGAACATTTCTTTGATTTCTGGGAGATGGTGGATTTCTGGGAGAGGGTGGAGGTGAATCACTAGTTGAGGCCATGTTTTTCTCAGGATCCTACTGACACACTGTTAAGTGTTAATATCAGAACCGGAGCTCTGATACCAACTGAAGGTGAGAAAAACAAACACACAAGAAGGGGGGGTTGAATTGTGTGACTCTAAAAACTTGTTCTTTTTCTTTTCAAAGCTTAAGGTTCAGTTCAGAAGCTGATATGATCAGTTCTGAACAGATATCAGAAGTTAAATGCAGCGGATTAAAACAAGTTAAGGAGTAAGGGAATAGAGAGACACGCAGAAATTATACAGGTTCCTTCTCAATGTGAGAAGTAATCCTGTCCCCTTGTATCCAACAAGAGAGTTCACTATAATCTGAAGATTACACAAAGTGCTCAACCACAAAGGAAGAGACTTCCAGTTGCTCAATCACAAAGAAAGAGACTTCTATGCTCAACCACCAAGGAAGAGGCTTCCAATGCTCAAGTCACTAAGACAAGAGACTTCCCAATGCTCAAGTCACTAAGACAAGAGACTTCTGACTCAGACCACAAAGGAATGAGGTTACAATTGCTTAGTATACAAACTAAGACTTTAGGGACCAAACTGGTTTACAAATGAAATAGTTTGGTATGAACACTTGATCAAATATCAGAGGTGTTCTCTTAATACAACACAGGTTAAGACTCTTAACCTTCAGAAATTCTAAGTTACAAAAACTGAAGAATTTCTAAGAGATTTGAACTAAGACAGTTTTTACACAGAAAACAGAGCAGAGTTTCAGCAATGCGTTTCAAAGAGTCTTCACACTTTTCTTCTTCAAATCTTCCTCCTTTTATAGATAAAAATAGAGCTGTTGAAGATTTGCTGGAAATCAGGAATTTAGCCGTTGCAATTGGACTAGGTTGCTGCAAATGTGTGCTGCACTTTTTCTGTCAGAACAGGGCAGGTGCCATTTTTGAATTGGCCCACCTCAAAAACTGGAGAATGTTTGGGTCAGGGAGACAACTGTTCCATTGAGTTGTTCTGACACCTCCAGGCATTAAATGCGCACAGTATTGGTCAAAATCCATGCCACATCAGCTTCAGAAGCTTCTCAGTGAACAGTGATCAGAAGCTGCTTCAGTTGTACGGATCAGAAGCTGGTCTTCAGATGTTGACTTTGTGTTGACTTCATCAGAAGCACCCAGTCTTCAGAAGCTGCACTTCAGGACCACTTCAGAGGCTTCACTTCAGGAGCACTTCTTCAGTACCAGTTTCCCTTATAGCTTTGCAACCATGCTTCTTGGCTTTCCTTCTTGCTCTTTAGCTTGTTCTTCATAACCATTATCAATCAATACTTATTAAGCATGTGGTTCTGAAACACTTGAACAAAGCATTAGCATATAACCAATTTTCTTTTTAATACTTCGTTATCATCAAAACCATAAAGAGAGATATGTTTACACATAATGTTTCAACAATCTCCTCCTTTATACATAAGAGAGTTGTTAAACACATTTTGTTCCAACATAACCAGCTTCTGATGAAGTCAACATAAGTCAACGCTGGCATCAGAACCTGAATTCAGCTTCTGAACTGCTACAGTGCTTCTGATGAGGCATTCAGCTTCTGATGGCATTTCCAGCTTCTGAACAGCTTTAAAACAAAAAACTTGCAACTGAAGATTTGTTCTAGACATGGAGATGCTACTATACAACACATTGGTTTTGTCAAAACATGCAGCCAACACCAAAAGACTCAACAATGGTGAATATATACAAGTATGCCAAATGTTTATGATGATATGAATAATGTTGTAGCATGATTTAAGAAGTGGTATGATGATGGTTTGATGTAATTTACTTGATTTAATCATGAAATGTGAATTATGCGGATTATGATGAACTAAAGTAAGATCTTGAAATGTTTACGATATGACGATGATTAAACTTGTGGAGTGAATTAATTAATGAAATGATTAATCATGAATTGTGAACTACATGATTTATATTGAATGAGAATATGATGTTACTTTGATTATGATATGATGAATAAACATGATGATGTAAAGAAATGATGTTGTGATAACTTGTGATGTATGGAATGTATTGATTTGATAACGCAAATAGTAGAGACATGCTATATAATAGAGTGGGTTATATAACATCATGATGATGAGTGCATTATTGAGTCTATACGTGATGTCCATGCATACATATGTCGAGTTGGGACTTTTTAGTTCACAACTTGTCGATGGGACTTTAAGAGTCACAACTTGCCGATGGGACTTTAAGAGTCACAACTTGCCGAGGGATTTGATAATCCAACATGTTGTGGGATCACTCAGTAATAGACCTCTTATATCCAAACTTTGGTACCACATGCATTTAGTGTCGTGTTAGGCACAATGCATGAACATGATGAGTCGTATGTGAAAATGTTTTGGTGTGAACTTGTGCATTTATGTGGTAAATTATACTTGATGATATTGATGACGTGGTGAACACTTTATGCTTGAATTGATGATGAGATATGAACGATGTAAAATTGAGTTGATTATTTGTCAATGACATATAGACAAGTTGATATTTATCTGTTGATGACTTATAGATGAGTGATATTTATCTGTCGTTGACTTATAGATGAGTTGATGATTATTTGTTGATGATTTATAGTTGAGATTATGATTTAATTGTTGATGATGTATAATTAAGTTGACAATTATATAATGATGAGGGTATACTATGATTTATGAGTTATGCATGAGTATTAACCAGGCTTTATGTATTGATGAATACTTATATATTAAGTGATGTTTTTGCCTGAAACTTACAAGCGTTTATTTTATCCTTTTGTTGAATGTATATCTTACCCTCTAGTGGCTTTATTGTCGCCTCATCCGTGGGTTCAACGCTTGTGGATGTAGACTTGCAGGTTGAGGAGTAGTTGTTTGGTGAGTTGTGCCGAGGACGGCGTTACGCCTTCTCGTTTATGTTGCCTTTTTCGAGGATGTCTAGATCTAGGAGTCCAGGATTCATTTTATCTGTTGAATTTTTATGACGATGTATATATTTGAGATATTTTTTATGAGACCCGAGATGATTTTTATGTTGAAATGTTTATTTTCCGTTGTGTTGTGATAATTGTTGATGAAATTTTTATTATGAGAAATTAGCATGAGATTTTTGATGTATCGTAATACCTCAATGTTGTTGAATTACATGAATTATTATTTAAATAGTAGTCTTGGGGATCGGGGTGTTACAAGGAATCCCAAAACAGCCGCCCCCATTCCATTAGGTCAAGGGGTAGGTATAAAAAGAGATCTGAGCTCCTCAGAACAGGCATCACTTTCACAAAACACAAAAACACTGACCAAGCTCTTGAGTTCACACATCGCTCAGGGGGTTGGTACTATTGTTCATTTAGCAGGAGAGGCTGACGCCCACTGTGGGGCCCAGTAAAACTAACCCAGGCCTCATCTATTACAAACTCATTTCCAAACAGTTAACCTAATCGCCAACGATGGCCTGTGGATCCCGTAACAACAGTGGCGATCCGGACGTCGTCACCGCCTTGCAGCTCCAGCTTGAGGAATTGCGACAACAAAATGACGCACTTCAGGCCTCCATCCAAACCCTGCAGCAACAATAGCAGGATCATTAAGACAACCAGGAAGAGGTGGAGATAGAGGACCCACAGCCTCTGTCCTCCGAGATATGGAACTCTCCCATTCCCGAGAACTTCAAGCCATCACATTTGGCTACGTTTGATGGAAAGTATGACCCCATCGAGCACCTGACCGCCTTTAACACTCAAATGTAAATCATTGGAGCGACGGATTCATTAAAGTGCAAGCTACTCGTCGGAACTCTCAAGGAGGCGGCCTTAAGGTGGTATATGGGTGTGCCCCGTTTCTCCATCACCAGTTACCAAGATTTCGCGAGGAGGTTGGTGCATCAGTTCACTGCTAGCAAGCATCAAAAGGTCTCAACAACCAACCTATTTAACGTGAGACAAGGCCACCAGGAGTCCTTGAGGGAGTATCTCACCAGATTTAATGAGGCTACAATCAAGGTCGCCAACCCCAACCAGGAGATATTTGTAGGCGCCTTCCAGAATGGATTGAAAACCCGTTCAGTTCAATGAGTCGCTAGCCCAAAATCTAACGAACTCTATGGAGGAGATCTTGGCGAGGGCATAATGTTTTATTAAGGGTGAGGAGAGCAACGCCGAGAAGAAAGTCAGAGATGCTAGAGAAATGGGATCGGGAGGAAATGATTTTCACAGCCCCAGAAAGAACAATTACCTCCAGCCAGTCAGGGCTCTTTCAAGTCGCCCGTCAGGAGGCCCCAGGAGAACTTCAAACCATTAAACCAGAGAAGAGAGCGTATATTGCAAGAGGTCCTCCATACAGGGCTGATACCTGACTCCTCGGCGTCAAGGTTTAAGGTGATGGGAAATGACCCAGAGAAGTGGTGCAAGTACCACAAGGCTAGAGGACATCATACCGACGACTGCAGGGTGCTGAAAAGACAAATTGATACAGGAAGGATACCTGCGGAGTTACGTGCGAGGCAGGCAGGGGTCAGAGCAAAAGAGGAGTCAATGGGAACCACAACCCCCCCCCCCCCCCCCCCCCCCGTCAAAAGCCAGGGTGGCCATTAACACCATCGCAGGAGGATTCTTTGGGAGCGGCGAGATTAGTTCCTCCCAGAAAAGATACGCCCGCCAAGTTATGCACATCGACAGCTATCCTTTTGAAGAAGCGTCTACCCCATATAATTATAATTACGCATACAATCGATTCGAATTTAATGATTTAATCAGAACCAAATGCTCTGATACCACTGAAGGGATTTAAGAGGGGTTTTTTCAAAAAAAATTAATCCTCTTAGCGGAACAAATCCCATTGAAACGGATCTTGATTAAATCATTAATCACAAATCAAACACATACTTAAAGTTCATGTGTTTACCTCTTGGAGAGCAGAACCTTTGTGGCAGAATTGTTTCTGATCACGAGCAAAGCAACGTAGCGATGCCTCTATTCAGTCCACACGAACAGAACTTCTCCGATGACCGGTGCTAGCCAATTCCAACAGAGATTCAGAGAATAGGGTTTAGAGAGCGGCGGCTAGGTTTCACAACTTTTGTGAATTAGGTTAAGCGTTCAACAAAAGTCTGTAATGCTTCACCACAAGTGTTCTATTTATAGAACCACTTGTGTGATCAACAAGTCAAGCACTTAAATACACCGTACCTTACGGTGCACCATATTTCACTTAAACACACCGTACCTTACTATGGACCGCGTTTCTCTATTTCATAAATTAAATAATAAGTCATACTTAATTATTTAATTACTAATAAGTCCTACTTATTATTTTATAAATAAGTCTTACTTATTTATTTCTCTCATCTATCTATCTTTTGTGTGTGACCCCTATAGGTTCCCGTAACGTTGGCAATAATATTAAATCGCCTATTTAATATTATAAACAGTGAGCGGTATGTAGCAACACATCACTGCTACCCAAGTGACGAGAATGTCATGTGATCTGACGAAATCTTTCCGTGATAATGATCATGTGTATAATTACCCCTTTGCCCTCATGTTTATATTGAACACAAGGCATAGACCGTGTCATCCTTGTCTAGTTCAATATTGGGCCCATAGACATTTCTCCTGTTATGTAGGAGGGGCAAATTCCATCTAGGTCACTCATGTCCCTTAGCATGATTCATGGAGTACACATCAACCAACTTTATAGTCATCCTATTACAGACAACATTTGAATGGTGATAAAGCACTCGACTCCTACATCTAGGGTACATAGTGGTTTCAGGTCAAAGGGTGGAATACACCACTATCACTATGAGAATATCTTATGACACTTTCCATAACTTTTACTATGTAGTATTCTCATGGCGGGACAATCCAGTATAAATATTACTCCTAATATTTATACCTATGTGAAGACTTGATAACTCTTTATCTATGATCCGTGAGATATGATCATCAGTCTACCCACATAATAGTCTCTATGCTTTAATGTTATCCCCTTTAACAATAAAGCTTGACTACGGATACTTTAAGAATAATGTCATTTCGTTTAATGAGTCTCACGATTAAGTCACACTTAATGCTCCATTAAACAGACTAATTATTCTAGGGAATTTATTATTTTGAAACTAAACAAAAGAATAAATAAATGCCTTATATATATATATATATATATATATATATATATAAAAGTCATGATACAAAGCCAAATCCAATCAAAATAGATTCGCTATTAGGGCTTACTCCAACAATCTCCCACTAGCACTAAAAGCCAATCAAATATTAACTCAATATCTATTGGTCAAATGTTAGCATCAAGCACACTATGGGCAAGATACTCTACTAGCATATAAGGAACCTTTCCTATGTTGGTAGGTTGTACTTCTTTCAATTTCCACTTTTGATCTTCTATCAAAAGGAAATTGAAGTGTCAACATATACATTTGAATCATTGGTGAGATCTAGTTTTCATTGCTCGCAAGATTAAACCAATTTCACCTCAGACGGGATCAATGGAATCCGCAATGCAAGAAACACATGTTTTCGCTCAGCTATGAGCTAAACAATCCAAATCATATATTTGACTTCTGTAATAGAAACAACAAATATCTGAAGCTTGTACTTTTACAAATTTCATAGTTGATATCCAAGCATAACATTTATTCCAGATTGCGATCTGGATATACTGTACACTGATATGAAAGTTGTCATCATTGTAACTCTTTTACGATGTTCCTTTTCATCCGTGTTCAAGAAACAATCCTAAGTCCTTTAAGACATCCAAGGATATTCTTGAAAGTATTCTAGTGTCAAACACTAGAATAAATTTTGGTACAAATTAGAAATAATTTTCTAACCATGTTTCACATGTGTAGATAAATTGTTTTGGTGACTAGTATGTCATCCACATACTCCACCAAACTAATATCAATGCTCCCACTAATCTCCTTGTGTGCACAAGATTTAAATTTGTTCTTTTATTAATCTAAGTTTTCATAAAACTCTATTAATAAAATAAACAATTCAACTTCGAGAAGCTTGCTCCATTCCATACATGAATTTTGTAATATATGTACCTTTCTAGCATCCGATTAACGAAACCCTACATATATGTCAAATATATATATAAGGTCATTCCAATTAAGGAATGCAACCTCGTTATCCACCCTCCAGAATGTGTATTATAAAACAATGGCAAATGGAATCGTTAGATTTAAGAATTATCATGATGTAATGGTTTCATCACGATTTGCATCATGATTTTGCACGAAACCGTCTACGATCAATCATATCTTAAAGGTATTCATAATACCATCCATGTTAGTTTTATATAAGAAAACCCACATTCATCTTATGAGTCGTACTCATTGGATGATATAACCAATATCCATATATGGTTTGTGTACATGGACTCTATATAAGATCCCATGGCATCTAGCCACTTCTCAGAATTCAGGCCATTTACGGCCTTCTAGTAAGTCAGGCGCCCATCTTCCATTAGCATCATATCACCTTGTTGAGCCATGACAAAATCATGTTTCTCATCCTAGTGATATGACATGTCAGACTCATCTAGACCTTCTGCTACTCGAACTGATGATTTAACAACAACCCTTTGTTGAATCAGTTCATGTTCCATTCTTAGAGAAACATGTATTTTGTGGTACTTGACTTAATTCAAGTTCTACATCACTCCCACTGGCTCCTGCAGAGATATACTCCTTCAAGAGGAATACTCCAGTTCTAGCGACAGACAACTTTTGTCATGTGATGTAGAATTAGTATCCTTTATCTTCCTAAGGATACCTCCGCAAGTATACATTCATCTAGTTTGGAATTTTGTTTATCTGATAAACATCATAACCCCAAATTATCACAAAGTCAAACTAGGTACTCTTCCTCCATATCTAATATGGTGTCTCTATGATTGTCTCGATTGGAACTTATAGTGGGTGAAGAATAACTGTAATTTAATCAATTTCAAGAGTCACGGAGTTATAATCAAACTATTTTAGATTAAGGAGTATGTCGTGATGGTTAATACTTAATTAAGGAGTATATTTTAAATTATCAATATACTCCTTAATTAAGTATTAACCATCACGACATACTCGTATGATCTTTATACTTTTCAAAAAAATTATTCCTTTACTCCATCGTTGAACTCTTTAAACCAATTCAAAGATTTCTAACTCGTGTCAAACACACATTTACATTTACTAATCTAATCAGTAATGTAAATGAAGTAAGAGAAATAAATATTTCTAGCAAATGTGTTTGGTGATCCATATACATCATATGTATATTGATTCGAATAAATCAGATGTTCTCTAACACTGAAATATTTTAAAGGCGAAACTCATATCCTTCAAATGATAAGATATCAAATGAGTCCAATAGTCCATATTCATGGAATCTGGAATTGTGAATCACACTTCTTTGCAACAATAATGTCGATGATGTACAAAAGGTTCAAATCTCATTTGATCATTTTTCTCATATGTTATAGACCAGTTTATCAAGGCCATGGATCTCAAGTCCATTACTTGATTAACACACTTGTATAGAAAACATTATTTAGATAATAGGACAACATTTGTCTTTTATTTAACTACACAATCTTTATCTTGTCAATACAAGATTTAGGATTTAATGCTTCTATTTTATATGGAATTTAATAAAAATTATTTGGTTCCATATCAAGTTAAATTTGAGTCCAACCATTAGCTCCTATGTCAATGAAACAATTTGTTCCATTCTAGACGTAGGTGACTTCACTTATAGTTAATGTCCTACTTCTTTAAAAACTCTCTATATTTCAACAAATATGAGATCAATCATCAAGTATCATATACTTATGATGCAGAGGTAAAAATTTAACTTTCTATAACTATATGGGCAAAGAAGAAGTCTTACCTCTTTCTTATATTTTGACTCTTTTCAAAACATTAACAATTTTTCTTGTACTTGAGAACAATTCTCAATTCTTGTACCAATTCAGAAACTCCTTTCTGAAGATTTTGTTCTTTATAAGAACATTTAACAGTATAATAAAATGCATATGCCAAAGAAATTCTAAATACAGAAAATAAATAAGATAAATAAACAAGACCATTTGGTTGAGTAACTCCTTACTTTAATCTATCATATAGATGCTCCCAAACATTGCTTCTAAATATATTTTAATCTTATTAAAATAATTTAGTTAAGTTAGACTCAAATAATAACAGTCGGGTAAATGGAATTACCTCACCGCAATTTACTAGTATAGAAAGTGCACTTCGCTAGGGCGAACCCACACTATTCGAGACTAGTCTTGAAGGGTGTTATCCTTTGGAAAACATTTAACTTAATATTCTATTTGAAGGATTTTTATTAAGTTTGATCTCATCAACATGTGTATCTCATATACGCGTCTCTAGATATGCATGACATTCATGCTTATATATAGCAAGTATATAAAACATTTAAAACATACATGCTAACATATATCTAAAACATGTTAAGCATATATCTCATACATGCGCTAACTAAACATACATTTCATGCATCACATACATAAATAAATTAGGTAGTATGGTTATGACCTCCTAACGTGTAAGAATTAAATAAACTACTTTATTACAATTCTTTGACCCACGAGCAAGCTTCAAAAGTTTCTCCATCAGAATCATCTTTTGGTGTCGTCTTCTCTTCAACTTGAGCAATTACATTATTTAACACTTAAATAAAATAATTAAAATAAATCACGACTCGCAGGTCGTATTTAAATAAAATAAATAACGACACGCAGGTCGTATTTAAATAAAATAAATTATGACATGCATGTCATATTTAATTAAATGAATTAACGCCAAAATAAACTAAGGTCATAACCATATACCTTAAACTTAATGATAAATAATAATAACTATTTATTATTATCATTAAGCAATTTTAGAGTCAATCAGGTCATAAATAAAAATAAAATATGCAAATATTATGACCAAATCTAAAAGATCATATCCGACATTGAAACTCTTTCAATATCATGATTCTTTTAAATTAGAAACAAATTATGTTAACATCGTGCAAATATTTTAAATAAATTCAAAATCATACATGACATTGAAACTATTTCAAATCATGACATTTTAAATTTACTATCAAACAAGGATCGTTTGCTACCATTTCAAATAACTTTTGAAAAACAATCCAAAAAGGTAAAATTTTTATTTATTTAATTATAGTAATATTAACACTCAATATTTATTATAATTAAATATGTTTTATTTAGGGAATCAATCTGTTTCCAAAACAAATTATGGTGCTAAAATTATGCAAATATTTTACCACCGAATTCAAAAGATCATATCTAATATTGAAACTTTTCAAAATCATGATCCTTTTAAATTAGAAATAAATTAAACTAAAGATATGAAAATCTTTAATTACCAAATTCAAAAGATCATATCTGATATTGAAACCCTTTCAAAATCATGATCTTTTAAATCTACATACCTTTCTCCAATTGAATAAATTAATTAAACGTTATGATTGATCACACTACACAGATCACCCTACATCAATTGTTTCAAGGATTGTATGTTTAGCATGAACAATTAGATCTTTGATGCTTCACCAGATTCGGATATCGAAGCTCAATCTCACGAATTGTTCAAATTCACAACGATCTTTTGAAAACAATTGATCAAATGATACAACCATAATAATACAACTCTTGTATAGTTAGGTAACCTAATACGACGATCAAACATCAATAGTTTTAACAATTGTTTGTTTAGTATGGACAACCGGATCTTTGATGCTTCACCAGAATCGGATATCGAAACTCAATCTCACGAATTGTCTACAAATTCACAATCAATCATTTAAAATTTATTGAATGAATGATATCATCAATATATCACATATAATGATGTTGTATTAGAATCATATATCACATATATGATATTTATCAATCAATTTTAATTAATTCTTATTATTTAAATAATAAGATATTAACACTTAATATTATTATCATTATTATCATATTTGCATTCCATATATACCCTGATATATATTTTCAATCAAATATTTTCCTTTGAAGAGTATCATATACCTCTTAAAGTAAAACGACCAATTGGCAATTGAAAAGAAGGTTAACGGGAATCGAAAAATTTAAGGCAATTGAAAACCAAAACGCATCACATACGTAGTGTTCCGATCAGAAACTCTCTTGAATGATGTAAACAAAATGAATGGCAAAATTCTAAGGGATGTCATCTAAAAAAAAATCATGAGATATAAAACACATTGAATTCAAAATTCAAAGACTTTTATTATACATTAAAAATATATATATCCCGTAAAATATTGTTTATTCAAAGTTCATGATTTAAGTTTTCAAAACAAACATCATGTATTGTATATCCAAAAACAGATCATTCAAGAAGAAAAGTTTGATTTTTGAATCAAGTATTGAAAACTTTTTATGTTTAAACACGCTCACACAGTTAAACTCGAAACCGTATATCGCAAAAGCTCTAAACGCAATACATAAGAATATTCTAATTCAAAATAAATCGAATTTAACTTTTCAAACACATGATTAACACATTTAATCATTCAGATGCATAAAGTATGATCATATCACCATATAATTATAATTATGCATACAATCGATTCGAATTTAATGATTTAATCAGAACCAAATGCTCTGATACCACTGAAGGGATTTAAGAGGGGTTTTTTCAAAAAAGTTTAATCCTCTTAGCGGAACAAATCCCATTGAAACGGATCTTGATTAAATCATTAATCACAAATCAAACACATACTTAAAGTTCACGTGTTTACCTCTTGAAGAGCATAACCTTTGTGGCAGAATTGTCTCTGATCACGAGCAAAGCAACGTAGCGATGCCTCTATTCAGTCCACACGAACAGAACTTCTCCGATGACCGGTGCTAGCCAATTCCAACGGAGATTCAGAGAATAGGGTTTAGAGAGCGGCGGCTAGGTTTCACAACTTTTGTGAATTAGGTTAAGCGTTCAACAAAAGTCTGTAATGCTTCACCACAAGGGTTCTATTTACAGAACCACTTGTGTGGTCAACAAGTCAAGCACTTAAATACACCGTACCTTACGGTGCACCATATTTCACTTAAACACACAGTACCTTACGATCGACCGCGTTTCTCTATTTCATAAATTAAATAATAAGTCATACATAATTATTTAATTACTATAATAAGTCCTACTTATTATTTTATAAATAAGTCTTACTTATTTATTTCTCTCATCTATCTGTCCTTTGTGTGTGACCCCTATAGGTTCCCGTAACATTGGCAATAATATTAAATCACCTATTTAATATTATAAACAGTGAGCGGTGTAACACCATATTTCCCGAGGATAATTATTAAATAATAATTATATATTTAATAAAGAGGGTGTTATACAACTCGTCAATATATCACATATAACATAAACGCTTTCTTCAAATAATAATTTCAACAACAGAAAACATTTCATTGATTTCATTAATATTGATTATCCTTGTTATTCAACATCATAAATAGAAATAACAATATTTCCAAGTTCTCGACTTAAAAACAAATTAATTTCAACGTCAACCCCAACCCTGATGTTACAAGAATCAGAGCTCGTAGCGACTACATGCTTAATAGATTACTAAATAAAATGAAAACTAGACGGAAGACGTATTCCATCTCCACCTTCTAAGTCGTCCCACAGCTAAACTTCCTCAACCTGAGTGTCTGTACCCGGGAGTACAATCACCACAAAGAAAACAACACAACAACAACAAAGGGGTGAGAAATCCTGCCGTAACATAATATTAGGGAAAAACACGCACAACATTATAATACAACAATAACAATATTCTGTCGTCATATGATCATTGACATTTATTATATTCTTCTCAACTAATCATACATATCATCATCTCATTCAATTCACACTTAAAAACACCAAGTATAAGTATCATCATTTAAATGCATATGGACTCACCCTAAGACCTATATGAATGTGGTATCACATCTATCGTCGTCATAATTTGTCAGAGATATGTTACTGGACTTTCGTCGTCATAAATTGCCAGAGATATGTTACTGGACTTTCATCGTCATTTCATCTTCATAATTCCTAGACACGACTCTATATGCATGCATGGTGACAGACTCATCAGGTATTACACATCATCACGTCATCATGAATTCACATTCATAAATGCAAGACTCTTCCTAATATGCACAACATCAATGCAAAACACATCGTCATCATTCTCATCGTCTTCATAAATAAACATCATCATTCTCATCATCAAAATAATATAGACATCTTCATTCTCATCATCATTATAATATATACATCATCATTCTCATCGTCATAGTAATATAGACATCATCATTATCATCATTATAATATAAACATCATCACTCTCATCATCATATCAACGCAAGTATCACCATTTCTCATCATATTTATTTATACACTTGTATATAATATCAATCGTCATCACTCTTTGTCATAGTCATATGATTCGCCATCATTACTCTCTATTACCGTCTATATCTCTACATTATCTCCTCATCAATCCAACCCTTAAGCACGACTCGTTTCTACGTCAACAACCCTTTATTTTATTTTATTATTCATCTTACGGACATGCTCTATTCTCTTGTCTATTCTAGGCTCTCTAGATATTTTATCCTGATAGCACACCCTATTCCTCCTTTTTAGTTTTAAGATGTTTACTTCTCAATTAACATTACATATAATGTCTCCTCTCTATACAACTAGGTTTCACCTCACCATCGTCAATAACTCTTTCCTACTTATCCCTCTCATTATTACGACTTTATACCTTAATCCCCGTCTCACATTTGTCGTCATCTATAACCTCGACCATTCCCCTAATCTTAACTTCATTCTAACTCAAAGTTATTATCTCACCTTATCGATACTTTCTACGTCAGCAACTTTCCTCACTAAAACTTCATTATAATTTAAGATTTATTCTCTCGATACCGGTCATTATTATTATCGTCAAACATTATGACGATTACCTCTTATCTTCTTTCCTATTCATCTCGCTCTCTTCTAATCAATTCCCGTCTTATTCACCGCTATCCTCATTCCTATTATCTTTCACTACACAATACACACCTTATATGTTCCTATCTAACATTCATCTTAAGTTCCTTAATTACCTTGACTCTTTTACTCTTCAACTTAACAATATTCCTAAGCTCATTATTTGTTTAAGAAGATTATATTTAACTTCATCACTTACTCGAAAGGCACCTACGTTATATCCCTTCTTATCATCGTCTCTTTTCACTTCTTTATCTCTTCATATTTTATACTCTCTTAATCAGCTTACCATATTAAACATTTTAAAAATACCCCAATGGATTAATCATGTCGTTATCACTCCGCCGTGAACTACTCATCTACATCCCTCACACTTCTCCTTCTACTGCTTAAACTACTTCACCTTTTTAGGCTCAAGACTCATCAAGTATTAAATGTCAACACATCAACAAAAGCTTACAATCATAGATGCAAACTCTTCCTATTTTTCACAACACCGGGACAAAACATATCGTCGTTATTCACATCATCAGCATAAGAAAAACGTTGTCATCATGAATATACATCGTCACTCACATCATTTATATAATCAACATCATCATTACGAGTATGCTTCACCAACTTCATCATATTTATATATTCAGTAGTCAACGTCATGAGCAAACTTCATTATCTAAGCGCTTTCATTCTCACCATTCACTATCCTACTCCTCTCTTTATTTCTTCTTGGATTTGTCTCTAACACCCTAAAGTTCTTCCATGTATTAATTCGTTAAGGGGTTGGGGAACTACCCTTAAGACACCAGACTAGACTCCCTTAATTTATGTTTATAGGTTCGGAACCCTAGTATACGCTTACTTTTCACGCTAATAGCTTTCTTAGACTTACTATTCATATCGCAGCATGACCCAGATACAATATTTTATTCATAACTCAAGTTCTAGAGATCCAAATGGATTCAAACCAAAGGGAAATGAAAGCTGACATCTATATCTAAAACTTTCATGAAGGGACCTAAGTCCAATTCGGGACAGAGAGGGGTGGAAATGTTTCGTTTCCTAAACCTGGGCAGAGTGCACGACCGAGCCGACCCCTGTGTAGTAATATGACCATAAATCGAGTTGTGGATGTCTAAATGAGGTCACTCCAAAGCCACATGAAAGCTAACATCCATATCTACAACTTTTATGAAGACACCTAAGCTCAATTCGGAATTGAAAATGGTCAAAAAGTTGTGCCAAAATCGCGTCACGATTCTGTCAGCATCAGAACGCAGATTTTGTAATTTTCCACCATGGGAGCTTCCCCGGCTCCGATTTCGACCCCCCCCCCCCCCCCCCCAACTCACCCAATTCGTCCCTAAACATCACCCTAAGCTTACCCTATCATTCAAACACTAATTTTCCATTAACCAACTGATTCACACATTCTCTTCATGGTCAATCCTCTATTCGTAAACCGTAAACTAGTTTCTCTTAATTTTAAATAATTCAACCTCGTTTTTACCTTCGTCCATCATCAATCTCTCATCACAATCTCACATCATAACAGAAACATCATCTTAAGAATTCAACACCCCCCATCATATATTAAGATACCCTAAAGTGCAAAGATTCTCCCCCTTACCTCGATTCCTCTGAAATCTCTGGTTTGGCTTGACTTCGTTGTAGCTAGGTTTTTCTTTCTCTGATGGCTGCTCTTCTCTCTGTTTCTACGTTCAGCAAAACTGAGTTCTAATTTCCCAAAACCCTTATTTATATTTGGTCTAGCCACTCTTCATATAACTTTCCTCTTCTATTCACTATTCTTTTGCTTTTCCCCTCCCCCACTTATTAAAAACCTATTTTCTACACCTCCTACTCTTTTCTACTTGTTTTTCAATTCTCTTTCTATATTATTTAAATTCTGGTATCATAAATTAATTCACCAATATAATTCAACCCTCTCAACATTTACATCACATTCAAATAAAACAACATTAATAATAATATTCACCACGCCACACCTATTAAAATTTATTGAATTACTTAAAATATAAAATTGGGGTGTTACAAGCGGTATCTAGCAACACATCACTGCTACCCAAGTGACGAGAATGTCATGTGATCTAACGAAACCTTTCCGTGATAATGATCATGTGTATAATTACCCCTTTGCCCTCATGTCTATATTGAACACAAGGCATAGACTGTGTCATCCTTGTCTAGTTCAATATTGGGCCCATAGACATTTCTCCTGTTATGTAGGAGGGGCAAATTCCATCTAGGTCACTCATGTCCCTTAGCATGATTCATGGAGTACCAATCAACCAACTTTATAGTCATCCTATTACAGACAACGTTTGAATGGTGATAAAGCACTCGACTCCTACATCTAGGGTACATAGTGGTTTCAGGTCAAAGGGTGGAATACACCACTATCACTATGAGAATATTTTATGACACTTTTCATAACTTTTACTATGTAGTATTCTCATGGCGGGTCAATCCAGTATAAATATTACTTCTAATATTTATACTTATGTGAAGACTTGATAACTCTTTATCTATGATCCGTGAGATGTGATCATCAGTCTACCCACATAATAGCCTCTATGTTTTAATGTTATCCTATTTCACAATAAAGCTTGACTACGGATACTTTAAGAATAATGTCCTTTCGTTTAATGAGTCTCACGATTAAGTCACACTTAATGCTCCATTAAACAGACTAATTATTCTAGGGAATTTATTATTTTGAAACTAAACAAAAGAATAAATAACTGCCTTATATATATATCTAAGCCATGATACAAAGCCAAATCCAATCAAAATAGATTGGCTATTAGGGCTTACTCCAACAGCGTCTACCCCAGAGCCCGATCCAGAGCTTACCTTTTCCAAGAGGGATCTTGAAGGAATCCTCCCCCACGAGGATGACCCCATGGTGATCAGTTTGCAGCTCTATCAAATTAACATAATTGTTGAGTACATTCATCAAGTACATACATAATTTCTTAACAATCGAACATCCTAAACTGATCAATTGATGAACTATCGAGTACATTCAATACATAATTTCTTAACAATCGAACAACCTCAATTGATCAACTTAAACATCGTAATAACAAAAGTTACACCAAATAAAAGATAGATGATAATCAAAATCTTCATCCAATTTTTTGTTGAGTTGTGGTCCATTTGCATCTTCAAGATAACATTCTTTAGTGTCCTTGATTACAATTCTTTTTGAAGACATTCAATGCATGGTTGTTGTGCTTGAGGGTGATAATCTGATACCCAATCAAAATATTCACATCCAGACTTAATATTACTAGCCTACAAGTTATGAAGGAAAAAAAACCATTAGAAATTAACTAGTGATAACATATCTGGAAAAAGAACCCATTAAAAAGGATGAGCAAGAGAGAACAAGGTATGTACATAATCATATGTATGGATACTCACCACAAAGTTCCTACAACCCCAAAATTTTCGTCCTCTATTAGGACCCATTTTCGTAACTGTTCGAATAACAGGTTCCATCTTGCAGAAACATTCTCGTGGTAGGCGTGTTCCACCAGAAACGAAGGAACCGGAAAATGATTGTGTGTGTGAACCATGTGTGCATGAAGATGCCATGAATTTCAAGATTTGATTTTTTAGGGTTTATGTTGCAGCTTGAAGGGTGACTGGAGAAGAAGAAGCTTGTGTGCCTGTGAACATTGGAGAAGAAGATCTTATAACGTCATATTTTTTTTAACAGAGTAGTTAACAGATTCCACTTAAAGGGTAATTGTGCAACATTTAAAAAAGATAAAGGACGAAAACGTTACCTAAAATAAAGTTAAGGGACTATTTGTGTAATTTTGCCTAAAATCAAACATGCTAAGAGAAGCAGCAATATTAGTGTAATTACCACTTAGAGAAACATTTGAAACGATAGTATTAATGGAAGTGATCCAAGGAATAAGATTATCTTGGAACCTACACATGTTTCTACAGTACCAAATAGCAGCAAAAGTATAAATAATAGCACTTTAAATCACCAATTTGCATTGAGCGGACTAAGCTATAACACAAGTAAGAATATTATTAAGAGCCAAGTTGGTCTTAATTTGTACACCAATAATGTTTTGTAACTAACCCCAAATGTTCGCAGTATAGGAAAATCACAGAAAAGATGCAAAGTAGTTTCTATATGCAAGTCACAATGATTACATTTAGAAACAATAGTGCAACCTCTTATCCTTTTTAATTCAAATGGCATAGTAGTCCTTTTTAATGTAATCATATGATTTGAATGTGTCTCATATATATGAAGTATGGCCAGAAACATTGCTTCCAGAGAACTCGATATCAAGCCTAGATGAAATCCCTGAAACTTAACTTGAAGGCAGTCACCATGTGAGTGAGAATGCCTCAGCTTCACAGTTAATTTCAACAATGCATCTTATGAAGAATGTCCATGGGCTCGATTAGTATCGATTTGCTCATATTATAATGTAGATCATTTTGTGGTTCATGATTCCCAAACATAGATTCTTGTATCGTCTCTTTTTTTTAATCCAACATAGATTCTTGGTAACCTTTCAAGATCATACTTTGGGGATCTTATCAAAAATTCAGTTGGTGGTTGGATCATTTGACTTTTCTATAAGTTGTGGCAATACTATAAATATTAATGTTGCACTTCGTGCTATTTCTTATGTATTGCAACTTATTTGAGACGATGGATTTAAAGACATCATTTGCAAGAAAATTTTTCAAATAACTATGATTTTCATCAAGGAGGAATTGAGTATAATTATAATATATTAATTATAATTTATTATAAAAATTCATATACAGGGAAAATGTCTATAACTAAAGAATTACTTAAAGTTTTTGTTTTTTTTATATCTTTGACATAAAAATATTAATTTTATACTCCATTTATAGTTTTTTCACATTTCAATGTTTTCACTTTGTTTTTCTAGAAATGAGTCACTGTAGAGTGCCGTCGAGGTTTACACTTTATATGCGGAACAATTTTTTTGTTACTAATAAAAATGAGAATAATTATATTTTACCAATTATATTTATTATAAAAATCATACACAAGAGAAATGTATATAACTAAAGGATCATTTTTTTTAAGAGAACTAAAGGATCACTTAAAATTAGTTTTTCTAATATACTCGACATAAAAATTAGATACCAACAGTAATAATTATTTCATGCTTAAATATTTTCATGTTGTTTTTCTGAAATGCGTCAATAGAAAGTGTTGTTGGAGCACATAATTCTTACATGAAACAATTGTTTGTCACCGGTGAATTCTTTTGTATACCTTCAATTATCAACAAAAAAAATTCTTTTTATACCATCTAGATAAAATTGAGATTCTTAAAAAAAATTGAGAATAATTATAATATACTAATTATAATTTATTTAAAAATCGTACGATGGACAGATATTGTCACTATATAATTATTTAGAATACCTGTTTTTTTTAATATCTTTGCCTTAAAAAACTATTATATACACCAATTATAATTTTCACACACTTCATGTTTTCATGTTGTTATTGGAGCATACAATTTATATATGACACAACTATTTATCACTAATTCATTAATTACTTTTAATTCTATATATATTTTAAATATAAACGATAAGAATTATAATATACTAATTATAATTGATTGCTTACAACATAAGTCACTTTATTCATCATTTTTTTATTTCTAGAACCTCTCCTTCTCTGACTTCTCTGTAGATTTAAACCGTCACACCTCCATCAATCCAAACAATCATAGTCAAGGTGTAGCCTTTTTGTGTGGTGGTGTGATGAGATCACTTCTCCACACCACCGATTCACCCTGTCTGGATCGTTTTTTATCCATTTTTTCTCCGCCGCACTAGCAACGATTTTTAGTCTCTTTCTGATGTAACACCCCAAATTTTAAATATTAATATATTAATATTATTATTAGATAATGTTAAGTATTATTATTATTAGTAGTAGTATTGATTGTTTGACATTATTATTATTATTATTATTATTATTTTATTATTTTTATTTGAATTAAATCAGCTTTTGGCATGTGTGGTGGGGTTATTTAGTTAATTGGGATAGAGACATTGGATTAATAAGGGTAGTATAGATAAACTAGAACTTTAATTAATGGTAGTAGTTTAATTAAAAAGAGAATGAGAGAAAATAGTTTTTAGGAAGAAAAATAGTGTTTTGGTGAAGCATAATGAAGTAGGGTGCATTTAGTAGTGCATTAGTAAAATTGGGCAAAAAGGAGGTGTGAAAAGTAAACTGAGTAGCGTTTTAATCAAATTAACATAGGGAGGTGCAGATAGTAAATCTGTCAAAGAGTAAGTGAGTAATAAACTTAGCTGATGATTATAAATAGATGAAAACATTAGGAAAATATGGTTACAACAAACAGAGTTCTTAACTTCCGGTGTTTTTCTTAATTGTTTTGATGAATCTTTGTTAAATTCATGTCTTTTATGTTTTTATAATTACTTTTGATGAATCTTTGTTAAATTCATGTCTTTTATGTTATTATAACTATTTTTTATGAATCTTTGTTAAATTCATGTTCCTTTATGTTGTTGTAATTACTTTTGATGAATCTTTGTTAAATTCATGTTCTTATATGTTGCTGTAATTATATGTTTGATTTTCGTTTCTGAATTGTGTTGTTTTCATGTTAAATTCGTGATTTAAATATGATGATGTTGTGCTTTTGAATATATAAGAAAAAGTGAGTGAAACCTATGTTTAGAGGTATAGAATGAGATTTTAAGGTGCTCGTGTGTTATTAATCATATGAAAAATTAATGTTAATGGGTAAAATTCTGCAATTCGTAACTTGGATACCCTGTGACTAATTTAGTTATAACTTTTGCTACAGAGATCAATTTTTAGTGAAACCAGTTGGATTTGAAACCTAGGATCGCTTCATTGTCTTATCTCATACATATCATGTTCCATTCTAACCTTAGACTTATACATAGTGATCTTGGGGACATCCTAGGATCACATCTCGTTCACTAGGAACTAATCATCATATCTCGTATTACATATAAAACATACATATTCATTTTTCGTTTCATTAAGTTAGAAGTTAGCGTTGAACAAACATTCATTATCTTGGTTCATTTTACGGAGTGCATCCGGGTGGAGTAACCCCGAAGTACATCTCCCATCATACCGGTGAAATTCCTATCATATCAGGCTAACACCGGACTCCTCTTATCTTTGTGTAGGCAACCCTCTCGGTGAAGCCCCATCCGGCATATTCCAGAGCCTGCTGGACACATCTTAACTTTACATGTGGACAACCCTCTCGGTGAGGTCCCATCCGGCATAATCCGGAGCCTGGTGGACATGCTTAAATCTTTTAACTTACGTGTGGATAGCCCTTTCGGAGAAATCCCATCCGGCGTAACCCGGAGTCTGATGAACACGGGATCGTAATCATATAACATATTCGTATCTTATTCTTATTCTTTTAGTAATCATTCATAAGTGCTTAACCTATAAAGGTTCTAACTTAAATACTGAATTACTCTTGGCTTGCTCATGCTTAGTGTGTATATGGAGTTGCTTAGCAAGGGATAATCCCATTACTAGTTCCTTTACTCCTCTACATAACTTAGAAATTGAGTAATCATCTCCCAATGTAGTACCCTTTACCCTTCCTACCTTAATTCCTTACCTATCCTCAAGAACAAGAATTTGGGTGGCTGAGAAATCGGAGTCCGATTTGCTAAAATCGTAGTCCGATTTTCTAAAATCGTAGTCCGATTTGCTAAAATCGTAGTCCGATTTTCTAAAATCGTAGTCCGATTTTTGCCGTAAATTTCATGAAAAACAAGGCACAAAATCGTAGTCCGATATCTAGAAATCGTAGTCCGATTTTGGCTTCAGCAGCATTCATAATTTTGCTTCCTAGGCTAAACCAAACCCCTCCAATCATCAAAACAGCTTATGGGAATACATTTCTAAAGCATAACTGGTAGGTAATTACATAGTTTGACATAGAATTAGTAAACAATTAGATTTAGGGCACAATTCCTAATTTCTATCTCAACTTGTAAAATTCTACTAGCTTACTCAAAACGGGTTCTAAAACCCTGTGGAGCTCACCTTAATCCACAATTTGGTGCTGTTTAAGCTTGAATCCAATAACCCTATGTCACTGCAAGTCTAACTCTTCCCTTGGTTCTTCCTTGATCCTCTTTTCTTTCTCTTGCTCTAGCTTCCAACCCAAGCTTTCTTGCAAGTATTTCACACTAGAGTTTTGATTGAAGTTTAGATGGATGTTGGCAAGTGAGGGAGGGCGTGTGAGATTGAGAGAAGTGGGAGGAGGGCTGATTTTGTTACTAAGGATGAGAAGAAGAAAATGACAAATGAAAATATCTTGTTTCTTTTTAAACTAATCTCCCATTAACCATTATTTACAAAATTGCCATTTCCTCTTAATTACTTATTTGCCATGCTTGCTTCTCAAGTTTCTAACACTGTTAATTGATACTTATGAGCGGGATATTACAGTGTGTAAAGATGTAGTATTTGACGATGGTGATAGGTTTGGTACCACATGCATATACGATCGGGTCTAGGGACTTTGCATACATTATTGTGTTCCGTTGATGAGTTGTTATTTCCTTAATTGATGATTGACTTTATTTAAGGGATCCTTGTTCATTGTGATTTATTAAATGATGTGAATGTTAATTATCTAACAATGTGAAGTTGATTATCTAACGATGTGAAAATATGATTATCTAACGATGTGAATAATTTATATATGAATATATGATTGATGATGCTTATGTGTTTTATGTCTTGTTTTTATTCATTATGATTATGCGATTCTTATTTTGGATATATTCTCACCCCAATTGTGGATGGACTCCTACGCCTATGTGGTGTAAATATTCAGGACGAAGAACCGTAGAAGTCGTGAGTAAGAGGACGACGAGGAGTCTTTCTCGTCATTTTATTTCGCTGCTTGGAGTCTTTTATTTTAATTTGGGTCAAGCTCTGATTATGTAACACTAGGGATTGGGGTTTATTTTCATTTAGTATATTTCACTCTAAAATTCATTATTTGAATTCAGTTTATTTTATTAAGAAAATGCGACGATGTTTGAACTTATTTTCCGCTGCGATATTTTTAATTAATTTGAAGTAATTTTTGAACGACGATATGTGTGACACCCTCATGTGTTTAATTTTTAAATTGTATTTTTATATACAAAATACTTGTCGGGAATAAGGTGTTACATTTCCACCGTCGTTTTCGTCGCTGGTTTTGTTTGAAGCTTTTGGTTGGTGCAGGAGCCTTTTCTGGGTTTCGATCTAGATCTGGGTTTGGAAGATCTGGAGTTTCTCTGTAGCTTCGGATCTGGAGTGAGTCTGTGTTAAACTCCTCCACCTCCTTCACGGCGGCGGTTGCTGGTTGCGCCGCCGCTGGTTGCTACACAGTAGCGATGCGATCTTGGTAGGATCGACGTGGTCGTTAATACGTGACTGGGTTGTGAAATCTGATGCGAACTCAATTAACGTCGTTGCAAGTTTGGTCGGGATTCTCATTGATCTGGGTCAATCTGTTTTAAATCTGTTATTAGGCACTTTCCAATATGTCCTTCGGAAGCTCTCCTGGCCTCCTTCGGTTTCGTGGTGGTGTAGGTGCTAGTTTCTAGGTAATGAGCATCTTATGTCGGAGGATTCAGATGGATTTGGGCTCAAAAGGGCTGGTAAAGTTGCTGTATTTTTATTGCAGGGGCTATTGGTTTGTGAATCTTTCTGTATTGACGGTTAATTCGTACACCATTCCTAAAAAAGTTGGGTTTGATTATAATCAGGCCTGTCTTGGTTACTTTGGTTCCTCGAAAGGGGAGATTCTAGCTTGTTGTTGTTTTGCAGGGAGTTGATGGATCTAGAATTGTTTCTGTGTTGGCAGACGATTCATACGCCAGCTTAAGATTCACCATTCACTTTGTTTAGTTTGGATTGTGGGGCTCAAAAGGGTCGTTTAGCTTGCTGTCATTGTTGCAGGGAGTTGATGGTACATGAACCGCCTCCGTGTTGGCAGATGATTCAATCACCGCATAGAAGACCCTTAATTAGTTTTAAGATTATTAGAGGTTTCTATGTTATTTTAATTTTTGTATTACTCGTTTGTGGTCGACTTGCACTCTTCTGTAGTTTTAATGAGTTTGGTTTATGTCCCCCCAATTTAATTTTATTTTTTTTGTAATTTTTCTCTTTTTTTAATAATATATATGAGTAATTGACACAAGGTTAGAGTAGGGTACCAACTTAGTTGGGTGTTACTCTTTTTTATGTCAATTTGCTCTTGACTTATAAAAAAAAATTTATTTTTTATTAATTTTAGTTTATCACTCAGACACACACATGACACATATTTGTCGTCATTGATATAAAAAATGATTAATTGTTCAAAATGACCATGTAATATATGTGAAGTTTGAAAAATGACTCTGTAAAAATAAAGACACATATTTTAACCATGTAACTTGAGATTCTTCTTATTTTTGGCCATGTAATGTACGCGAACTCTAGAAAAGTGTCCTAAAAGTTGAATATTTTAATGATTTTTTGCATACATGTGTTAGGACGTTAAAATATGAATTTCCACAAAAAAATTAAAATGAATTACTTTCAACAAGGGATTGATTCATTATGAAGTTTCACTCGCCTTAATTATGAATTCCATAAACAATTCATAATTGATTCATCCTCGTTTAAAAACTTCAAAATTTTATGGTGAAGGTTTTTATGACGATCTAACCATGCCTAAAAAATTAGGGAACAAAATTTGACCCGTGAATATATGTTTGCTCAGAGAAAAATTGTAATTTTGCTCGTTTTGATTGAAAAATCAAAATAAATTGAGATGTTTTCGAAATGCTATTTTTGAAAGTTCTTAGATCCTTTCTATGTACTTTTATAGATGTTTTTGCAAAACAATCAACTCAAAATTCAATTTTTAGATCGAGATTTCCTTTGTTTTGTTTTTTGACTTTTTGGCGCTTTAAAAATTCATAATTAATTTGTTTCTTGTCAAAAAATTCTATTTTTTTTATGAAAAGTCATATTTTAACGTCTTAAGCATGACTACAAAAAATCATTAAAAAATTCAACCTCTAAGTCACGTTTTTAGACTTCACTTTTAATAGAAGAATCTCAAATTATAAGATTAGAATTTTTTTTTACGTGGTCATTTTTATTCAATTACAATACATGTATTTTTTTTTTATTTTACGTTGAATGTTTAAAACCAAACAACGATGATCATAATCATTTTATTCAATTACACTGAAAATAGTATAATTGTTCGATGAAAAACATATTGTTGTTGTTGTTTAATTTCACTTATATAATTATGATAAACTTTATTGAACAACATGTTGTTTTTTCAATCAAATATGTTAGATATTTGTTATAGTTAATTTATGTCGGTAGTATGACTAATATGGTAAGGGGCACTACCATCATTTTTTATTTTGATCTGATTTGAGTTAACAAATATTTTGATTATCATCCTATCAACTGAACCATGGGGTAATAGTCATTTTGATTTTGATTATAACGAGTAACAACAATAATTCTTTAATATATCAAAATTTTAAAATTGTCTTAGATTAAACACTTCATTAGTCAAAATAGCCTTTAATATTAAAATAATCTTTAATATTGACCATAAATAAATATAAATTATTTTAACTAACATAATCATAAATTATTTTAAAATATCGATCCATTGAAGGACTATCACGGTTATTCGTTTCAAAATGAAAATGTTCATTCAGCAACCATCAATGTTTTCCAAGTCTTTCAGGTAAGTCGTGTAGGATACAAATCCACAAAACACTCGCATCACTTTAATATTTCAAACAACAAAATTAACATTTTATTACCATAAATAGCAACAAACATCATCATAAACATAAAAGACCAAAGTTAGTTAAACTTGGCGGTGTAATTTCTACTTTCCATAGCAAAAACCGATTCAATAGATCAAAACAACAAAAACATGGGAAACACGTTCTGTTTATTCTGTGGTTGTGTTGAACAATCAAGCGTAGGAATTGTTGAACAGTGGGGTCGTTTTCAAAGAGTTGCTCAACCTGGTTTTCAAATCTTTAACCCTTTTGCTGGTGAATGTCTTGCTGGTATTCTTTCTACAAGAATTGCTTCTCTTGATGTTAAAATTGAAACCAAAACTAAGGTACCCTTCTTTTTCTTTTTGCTGTTCTTATTGATCTAATTTTTATCTGAAACGATCCTGGTAATCTCGAGTTCGGTCTGATTTGGTTAAAGTTGGTATTTCGGAGTTTGGTCGGGTTTAAGTTAAATTTGTTGACTAGTAATTATTTTTTAGGTCATTTTGTTAGGGATTATGAAAAAAAAGTGATTTTGATAGTTAATTAGAATTTAGAGATTAATTTTTAGATATTTTTTAAGAAGGCTGAAGTTGTTTTGTGTTTGTTTAACATAATGAAAATCAGTTTTTTTGTTAGTTTTCAAAATCACTTTAGAAGTTATCATCAATTTGTTAAAGATTTTCAAAAAATCAAAATTAAAAAAAAAATCTAAAAACTCCTTCAAATGAAAAATTGTTTAAGTAGTAGCTTATCAGAAAATCATTTTTCTGAGAACACAAAGTGTCAAAGTTATTATTTTAAAAGAAATCATTTTTATTTTGGTAAACAAACACAAAGTAACTTATGCTCTTTTTTCTTTTTTTAAATTTCTAACAAATTAATCTCTTCTATATTATTGAGTACCAAAATTGTTTTTATATATAATCTGTAACAAACAGACTGTAGTTATTTGAAGTAGTTTTTGTTTTTTGTTTTTCAGATTCTCATTATTATAAACTAATGAAAACTTCTAAAAGTGATTATTTTCTTTATAAAATGATTTTTTCATGAATTTTTTTTTAGCAAACAGGCTCTGAGATATTGAATTTGGATACTTACAAACGATTTGATCTTTCCGTTAACTTTTTTTATTTATTTCTCAATCGGAAAGAAGTACAATTTAGCTAAAGATAAATTAGGATCAAACTCAGATGGATTTGAGCTTAAGTGAAACTTATTAATCAGTTGACTTTGTTTTATTTAACAATTCAATTTATAATTGACAATGTTTTATTATGTGATAATGATAGTGAGTGGTTTTTGTGTTGTGTGTGGGTGCAGGACAACGTGTTTGTGCAGTTGTTATGTTCAATTCAGTACCGTGTGGTGAAGGAAAACGCTGATGATGCTTTTTATGAGTTGCAAAACCCACAGGAACAGATCCAGGCTTATGTTTTTGATGGTTCGTGTTTTACTCTTGTCTTTGTTTATAATTTTGGTTGTTTATCTATGTGGTTATATTTTTTTTGTAATGACGATCGATGAATATTGTTTATCACTACTTGTTAGTTAAGTAAGTTGAATCCATGACCACTTTATCACTCCGATCCCTATGTCGCTTTCTCATATCAGTGAGTCACCTTATCATTATCGTTGTTGTTGTTGTAGTGGCCCGTGCTATTGTTCCGAAGATGAATTTGGATGAGCTGTTTGAGCAAAAAGGTGAGGTTGCCAAAGGTGTCATGGAAGAACTTGGAAAGGTGATTTTCACTGCTTTTATCAAATCATGTTATAGTAAAAAATATATGGTCACTTTCATAGACATATGTAAGCATTGGTAAGTGAAAAGAATCTTAGATTTCTTACACATGAATTTCGTAAATGGTGGATTCTGCAGTGGACTACCTTAATAGGGGTAGTCTGTAGTGGATATGTTCTTATAACGCCTCTTGAAAGTAGAAAGAAAGTCACAGTCTGCTCATGCTTACGGTTGAGACAATGACTTCATCGGTGTTTGTTTGACAAAAACTAAAAATAACGAGTGTAAGTTGAGTTTTGAGGCACACGTATTTGTTTTCCCTTGTTTTTGTCAAACTGACACCGATCAAACTACTGTATTAATATCAGCTATGAGGACCTTGAGCTTCCACTTTTGGAATTTGACATCATTGTTTATTGGAGTTTCAAACAATTTTCAAGTATAGTCCACCGTGGAAAACCTATCGAAGTGGTCCATTGTAGAATTTGTCTTGATAAAATCGTACACACTATCACTAAGTAGTTGTTATTTTTGCGTGGTGGTTTTCGTCATTTCTGTTACTGCTCTTAAAATAATTGTTTCCCGACACAGGAAGATTTTATTTGTTTTTGATCTAGTTATAGACCCTTGATATCATACAAGTTACGTCAGGGTGAAATGTATTCTCTAATTTTAGGATGAGAAAGACACGGTGCTTTTGACTGTTTATAGGAGAGTGAAGGGTGAGTAAAATAAGGAGATAAAGATAAGAGAAAAGTGTTGGTAAAGAGATAAAGAGGCTAGATTAACCTGAGTCAACCTAGATGGATCCATTTAAAAAAATTAAACTCTCTTGGCATTTTTTTTTTCATTCCCAATACTCGAACCTTAAATTGTGCTTATGAAAATCAAGTCCATTGCAACTTCGATAGGTTATGTTAAAGCATTGGTTTTTAAATATTCGAGGATCGAGTAAGATTTCACTATATTCATTCACTTTCTTCAAATTTCTGCAACTGTTAGTTATTAGATAATCAATTGAGTTTATATTAATTTAATGTGTTGTATTATAGTCATGTTATATAACTTTTTCTGAATTTCTTGATGCCTTTTTAACATTTATGCCGATACCTATCTCCTCATTTACTCCTCCCGAATTTTATGTAACAGGTGATGGGAGAATATGGATATAGCATAGAGCACATACTGATGGTTGATATTATACCTGATCCTTCTGTGCGGAGGGCAATGAATGAGATCAATGCAGGTAATAATACTGTGGTTTTAAGACTCTGTTTTCTTCCTCTGCACATATCGAGCAGTAAAATGTATGTTGTATACTCAATCTCGGAATTTTTGGATTAGGTTCTGAAAGATTATTCTACATATTCCGATGTTTTACTACTATAATTTCTTTCCTGTGATTGTATTTGCATCATATCTGATGTATGTGGGCATCTTAATTTTTAGTTTTGTGGGATCCCTTGGATGTTGATGAAATTAATCATTTTTCCATATCTTATGCTCATTTTTTAATAGACAAATGAAAATTGTTAGTAAGTTAGTGGTTATGTAAGTTTTTTCAAGGTGTGAACTTTAGGTTACCACTCAAGTTGTCTACATGGGCCATACGTTGTATGCTGGTTATACCTTAAGCTCAGTGTGTGTGTGTTCGCCCCTGCACATGTGTTTATCCCATCTCCTTAGTGTTGTTAAATAGTGTCTATTACACTATAGCATTGTGAAATTTGAACAATTCACTATTGTTCTACGATACACTATGTTAGAACTCTTATTAGTAAATGTTATTAGGCAATTATTATGTTATTAGTGGTGGTTATTATGATATTATTAGGAGCAGTTATGTTGATTGTCAGTTATGTTTTATTAGGTGTGTATGTAACTATAAATAGTTGTTTGTTGTTTGAATTAAGTGCGGAATTTATAGTAAGGAACTGGTTGGTTAGGGAGAGGGCAGGATCTCAATTTTCTGTCGGTTGTGTCATTCAAATAATTGTGTTAAACTCCTCTTAAGAAACTGCATCTGTCAGCTTCGTTCAGGACCGAATTAGTGTAACAGTATGTATGTAAATTTTGCTCAATACTATCCTAATACATCCGTATATCCTATTGATATAGATACCAGTTGTAACAAGCTATTTAGTGCAAAATGATGTCAAATAGCGGCTATCTCAGCGCTATACCACTTTTGCGTAGCGGAATATGAACAAATTGTCATTTTTCTTGAATCCAGAACGACAACATTGCATCTGTTTGTCCATATATACAGCCTCTTTATGCGTGTTTATTGCATCAAGATGTCCTTTATGCAGCTGAACTAACAAGTTTGGATTTAACTTCACAGCTCAAAGGCTGCTTCTTGCTAGTGAATTCAAAGGAGAAGCAGACAAACTGCTTATTGTTAAAAAGGCAGAAGCAGAAGCCGAATCAAAGTTTTTAGGCGGGGTTGGTGTGGCAAGGCAGAGGCAAGCTATCACGGACGGCTTGAGAGAGAACATCTTGCAATTCTCTAACAAGGTAGAAGGAACTTCAGCAAAGGAAGTGATGGATCTTATCATGATTACTCAATACTTTGACACAATCAGAGACCTTGGGAACAATTCAAAGAATACCACAGTTTTTATACCTCATGGACCTGGTCATGTTAGGGATATTGGTGATCAAATTCGCAATGGAATGATGGAAGCATCATGTGCTCAAGTTACTGATGTCGAGTGATTTTGTAAAGTTGAATTTTATCAAAGTACACTCCTGTTTGGCTGCTTCTTCTATCTCTATCACACAATGTCACATACATAAAATAGTAATTTATTGGTAATATATGGATATGTCATTTGTTTCTGTTGGATTTTATGAAAGAACAGTTTTGAACAGTGTGAAGTTGTAAATTAAGATGGTTGAGTTGTACTCTGTAGCCATGCTATACAATCCTTGACATTGTAATGTTATGAGAATTCAAAAGATGATATGTAATCTTCTACTTTAAATGAACTTATTTTTTTCCTAAAGTATCAAAAGTATAGTTTTGCTTCTATGTTTAGTAGTATATATGTAAGCAAGTGGACAAACCCAATTAGTGTGTGGTTCAAAACTTTCTGTAAGTTTGGAATATGTCTATGGTTTCTAATTGTTTTATTACAGTGAAATTTTAGTTATTTGTTGTTATTATATTAGTATTTTCTCCTTCATTAAGGTTTGAATCTATGTCTTGTGGTGCTATATTGGCATTAGTATATAAATATATAAACTTACGTTCAATTTAATTAGAAAGTTTGTTGTTGATTTTCTGCTTATTGATGATAAAATGGATTCAGTGCTTGAGTTAGTAAGTCATGGATACATGTATGTTTGAAAGTTCTGTTTATGACTTATGATTAGATTGACGATTAGAGTTGAAGTTTCTTCAAAGGTCATTACGATTATTAAATTTTTTTATAGTATTGTGTGTGGAAATATTGAATGCAAACTTTGAACATTTCTTTTGTCAAAATGTTGTTTGACTATGGTGGTGACATGGCTGTTGATTTGACAATGTTGCCTCTGAATTATAATACCATATAATATCTCTAGCTCTGAAAACTATGGTTAATTCTGTTCAAGATAGTTAATGAGTTGCGACATCTTATGATATCTATTAATCATCCACTGGATGTAATTAACTTTACGTTTGAATTGCATTAAAACCATCCAAATTGTTGTATCATTTTGTGTCAAAATAATACAACTCATGACTTTTTCCTTTATTTTTGTATGTCTTCAAGTGTTACCATGCAACCAATTCGATAGCTCAAGAATAAAATTAAAATAAATACAAGAATGGTTTCATATAATGTGTACAATATCACTCTTATGTCAATGAAAGAATCTTAAAAAACAAAGAATGAGTGAGTCCATCATCATCATCCTGCTTTAAGCTTCCAGTCTCAAAATCTATTTTCTACTCTTAAAATTGATTTGCTTGTTCTCATTTCAGTCTGACATATTCCAGTAGTCCAGTGTCATCTCTGTATCCACCTGCAAACTCTAATGTCAGAAATGATGATATGATTAGGAGTAACAAAAATATTATTGCTTCCAAGTTTGATAGGGTGGCAAGTGAGAAAATATATTCTAGTCATCCAAACTAAAAATATAGAAGTGGTAACCCAAACTGATGATATTGATATCCAACCAAAAAAAGAAACTGAAAGGATGAAAGGGAGATGCAATATCTTATAAAGCTCTTGCCTTGATTAGATCCAGGGAAATGCCAGACCCTATGCCGATATATTCTGAACTGGATTCTCTGTATCTGTGCAACGAAATCTCAGATTCGGGTCATTTGTTGTTGCTCTCCCAAACAGTCTCACAACACAAGTACTAATGTCAGTAGATAAGTTCAAATCAGAAAATCTCAAATTAAACGGCTGATAATTGTCGCTGTCAAATGCCTTCACAGGTCCTTCGCTGTAATTATGGAAGCGAAGAAATTAAGAGTCTGTAAAAAAGTATACCTACCATCTTCAAAATCAATATTCAATATGTTATGATAATCTTGAGAAAGATCTAACAATGGAACTATAAGAACAGAAAATTAATCCACTACAATTGTCCAAGATTTTGCCGATTAATTCTAATTTATTTAAAAATATTGTGATTTAGATGAATATACTTACTTAGCAAGCTGTTTGGATAAATAACCTAATTAAATGCTTATCATATAAGTGTTTATGTATAAGCTATTTCTACAACAAAAGATAAAATGAAGTGAAACTCTTTTCATGTAAGCTATATGTTGTTATTATAAGTTATCCCAAAAAGCTTATGGAAGTAAGCTGAAAACAGCTTATGAACATGTCATAAGCTGTTTCCATAAGTTATTCCAAATAGTCTCGCAAGTGTTTATGCCAGTAGACGATAAAGTCAAATAAGTCAATCCGAAAAAAGACCTAATTTGCTAAGTCTGTTTTCTTTGATATCTGCAGTTATAGATCGGATGTCTTAACATAGGCAGGCATTCGTGATTTTTTTGAATAAGTTCATGCTTTTTAAGTAATAAATTTTGATTCAGAGGAGCATGTGATTAAACTTGCTGTGAATCTGGTTAAACAGATCTCCAAAGAAACTAAATGGCCATATATCAAGACCGTTCTCTTTAGTGTTTTGTTTTTCTCCATATACTATCAAACTTTCATGATTGATAATTTACTTGAGATCTAATGGTTCACTTAAATTATGAGAAATGCTCTGATATCAAGGTAGTTTAACAGAAAAATTAGTGCAGATAAGTAAAGGCATGTGCTGGTGGTAACATAAAGAGAGAGAAAAAACATTCAATTTGAATACAATTATGACTTTGGGCACAAGCAGTGAAATAATTGCACAGGATAGCTGGAATCAAATCTCGTCCACGAAAGTTGTGTGTATGACGATAACATGAAAGAAAAAAATATTGTGGAGATATTTTAGAAACTAATGTAGCAAAGTGATATGATTTGATTGAATATATGACGACAAAATGAAAGAAAAAAAAAGTGGTCTCCACATGGATATCTATACCATGCGAAGGTGGCAGAGAATGCTGCTTATAAGGTCACTAACCTTACCCAAAGATTCCCTTCACATATAAACTTCATCATTATTTCCCTAAAGGTTTAAACAGATTGTTAATTTTCAATAAAATGCTGACGCTGAGCATGAATGTCAACATAACTTAAGTCCAAAATGAGTTCTGTTAAACTACACAAGGGATCCCACCAGAGGGTTTATCAAATGTGCCAAAAAGGCTTCTGCAGTATTATAAAGTTTGTTTGAAACATTGAATCAAATACTTAAGGCAGCCAACGCAAAAAATGCTCAAGCTTTATCAGAAATGGAGATCCATGAGTATATATGCTTAGTAGAAGTTTTCTTTATTAACATTCAGGTATTTTTTACACAAAAAAACGGTTTTTGTTCTTTAGTATTCTTCTGCAAAATACAAGACCAAGTCGAGGGGACTCGATTTATCAGAGTATTACATCTAATTTACTTTCAACCTCATTAGTATCTAGAGAAAATGGGCATGTCATGACAACATAATGTCCTAGATCTCAACAACATACCTGACACATCACTGGTGATATGGAAGCGAAAGTGTAACCAATAAGGGCTAAATGTGTTTGCCAACAAGGACCAAATTGTAGGGCAAACAGAAACTGGAACTATATTTCCTTTTACAAAGACATACAAGCACATGCTTCACCAAAACTCCCAATGATCTGACTCAGTGAACAAACAATCCACATCATGCAGCAGAAAACCTCACTAGATGCACAAAGCAACGGCGTTTTTAGGGCTTTGCCAGTCAACCAAACACACGAGACACTGGTTCCTCCTCAGACACAATGCAGGCAGGGACAAAATAATTTAAACTGCCTCACAAATGTCACTGCAGGGAGAACAGTTCACTTGGTGCAACTTATGCATCAGAGATTAGGGTTGAAGAGCACTTTCTTAATCTACCAATAGTCTTTGCAAGAACAAATTCCATCTTTGAAGTGGTGATACCTCATCCTATCTCGTACTATAATTACTCGATCATAAACCTTGGAGATAAATTTTGTTGCTTGATGACAATCCGCACAAACTCTTAAATTCTTCACTATGCGAATTGGAGTTCTGGGTGCCGTGTTCATCAGTCCAAAAGCAATAGCCAACTTCTCACTGTGTACAGAAAGAGCAGTCTCTTTATCCTCCTCATCATCAAAATCAAGCAAAACTTCCCCTAACTCAGGAACATACCCGGCAATCTTCAACTTGCTTATCATCTCATCCAAAAATGAATAAATCTCCTTACTCTGAGGATGCGATCGATCACCAACAAGGAATTCATGGAATATCCCATTCAATTCAATTGAGCTGAAACCAGGAATTTTTTTCCTGTCGCTACTGATTTCATTTTTCTCTCTTAGCATCCTTGCTTCATTCCATCTTCCAGATGTAGAATATATATTACCCAACAGAACATGACAGCCTATATGGTTAGGATCAATTTCTTTAATTATCCTACCTATTCTATATCCGCGCTCCATATCTTTATAGATTCTACAAGAATTCAACAGGGCTCCCCAAATCGCAACATCAGGAGCCATCGGCATGCTCAAAATCATCTCTTCAGCCTCCTTCAAGAGCCCGGAACGACTAATTAAATCTACCATACATCCATAATGCTCTATTTCAGGATTAATTCCGTAATCACTAGCCATCAATTCAAAATATGATTTTCCCTCATTAACCATATAGCCATGACTACAAGCATTTAATAAGGCAATGAATGTTACTTTATTAGGAGAAACTCTTTCAACCTTCATCTGTTCAAACAGACTTATAGCTTCTTCAGGTTTTCCATGCATTGCAAACCCACCAATCATGGCATTCCATGGCCAAACCTTTCGCTTCACTTTGTGTTCATAGAAAACACTTGACGCAGATTCTATCTCTCCACACTTTGCATACATGTCAATGAGGCTAGCAAGAAGTCTATCATTCATCTTAATATTGTCCCTCCGGATGTAAACATGGATCCACTTTCCCTGATCCAACGCGACAAGATTTGAACAGGCTGCAAGAGCGCTTACCATGGTATATTCATTTGGTTTGACCTCGGATTGCAACATTTTGTGGAAGAAGTCCAAAGCCTCCATGAAACAGCCAACCTAGAAAAAACATGAAGTAACTTTAGACACAGTACATAGACAATCAAGTAAAAAATAAAATATAGTCAAAATTGCACCAAAGGTCCTTTGAACTTAGTTTAAAAGTTTCAAACGGCTCCTATTTTTATTTTAAGTTTGTCCTCTATGTTCTAAAATGTCAAAAATGATAAACCACGCTTCATTTTTCATCTAAGTATGTTATCAAAAGTCTTACTTATTCAATCAAACAGGTAAATTACATCTTCAATTCATCAAGATAACATCTAAATTATATCAAAACGGTTGTTACAATATCTAATCTATCAAAATTAACATGATGTTTTCTCTATTTATCTACGATTGTGACCTCGTTGTTGTCAACGATGGTCTAATTGTGGTATTGAACGGTGAGACATTCTATACAGCATAACATTCAATGACCATGTACACAGCTAGTACAGTTTACGTAAAATGTATTATACCTTCAACTGTTAAAAATGTTAGTATCGTTATTTATCTATTTTACTTTCTAAAATACCTGAACATAACCAGCTATTATAGTACTCCATGACACAACATCTCTCTCTAGCATTTCATCAAACAACTCCTTCGCTAAAATCATGTTACCGGATCCAACATACGCACCAATCATAGTGTTCCAACTATACAAATCTCTATCTACAGCCGAATCAAACACCTTCCTCGCATCGTCCACAACTCCCCACTTTCCAAACATACCAATCAACGCATTCACAACAAACACATTACCATCCAAACCAACTTTCACAGCATGTGTAAAAACCTGCTCCCCTTCCCTCACACACATCCCGTTTCCACAAGCACCGAAAGCAAACACAAAACTATACCGATTCGGGAAATAACCCGAATCCCTTATTAATGACCGAAACACCGCAATAGAATCACGATACGAATGTGGCGACATAGAATGTGCTTTAATCATGGTGTTGTAAATGAATAAATCTCGTTGAGGAATTTTATCAAACAGTTTGTGTGCATATGTAAGAGAAGCTAAAACAACGTTTTTGAGGAATTTGTTGGCTATAACAGGGTGTGTGATTTGTGCTGTAGTGATTAAGTTTGCATGGGTTTGTTTAATTTGGTTAATGGATTTGCATAAATCAATTAAAGAGCTAAGTTTTGAATGGTTAACATAATGAAAAGGTTTAGTGTTAATCATGTTTTTGTGAAGGTTTTGTGTTTGAATATTACTACATTGAATTTTAAACTGAGAAAATTGAGAAATAGCCCAAAGGTTTTATCTTGGGTTGGGCTATTTTGTTTTACAAATATAAGTGAAATTAAGGGAATTAATACCAGCACCCCCTATGTTTTCTAACAGCACCCTCTTTTTCTTATTTCTAAATGAAAATTAAACTTCCCCTAAATAAGGGAGCTACTTTTCTATCCTCACGAATGATAAGTGCTTGCTTCTTATTTGAGAGAAAACACTGAGAGATAGTGTTGAAGTTGGAGAAGAAAGTTGTTTGTTTGGGAGATTGAGTTGATGAAATAGTGTACGGTTTTATTATCTAACATTTTTGTGCATGATAATGTGGAAGATATTTGGATTTCGGATCTTATTCCTGATGGTGTATAATCGGTTAAAAAGAGTTATGAATTGATAGCTAATTTTTAAAATATAGCAAATTTCCCTTTATATAAAGCCATTTGGAAGAATTTGGTCTCTTTGAAGATTTTATTGTTTGCTTGGAAATTACTGCATAACCGTCTTCCTACCAAAGATAATTTATTATAGAGGGTTGCAAATTTAGTGGCACCATCTTGCATTGTTGGTTGTAATTGTGGCACATTCTTGCGTTGTTTATGCAAAACTATGGGTGAATGTTTTATCATGGTTAGAAATTAGTTGTGTAATGACAAATAATTGTTATTGTCATGCAGTTCAATTCATAGGTTTGATTTCTCAAGAAAAGAAAGTGAAAGAATGCTTCCATACGATTTGGTTGGCGTGCATTTTGTCAATTTGGAAGCACCAAAACTTTGTGGTATTTGGTAATTTGGATTGTTTAAATAATAGATGGATCGTATCTACTTAGTGATACTTATATTTAAACAGGGGTATCCTACCCATGCTCCTAATATTACATTTCACACTCATTCTCCTTTTATATTTTGTTTCTTAATAACAAATAACTAACCAAAAAACACTCATCCTCCTTTTTCCCTCTCCCTTTTTCCTAAACTACTCGTGTCCTTTAGTGGTGTTTGAGTCGTGAAATTATAAAAAAAATCATTTCAAAACTAGTTTTTCATTAATATGGTTGAAAAAACATAGACATTATAAACAACTAGACTCTAACCTCTGCGATGCACGGGTTTTGTAGAGCTTCATATATAACTATCAAATGACTATATTATTACTTTTATAGTTATATTCAGTATTATGTTATCAAACTATCTCAAAAAGTAACAAAAATAAAAGATGGACTGCAATAAAAATGACAAATCAAAAGAAAAAATATATACAAAAGCTAGCACCAAGAAATTGATCCTAACCGCAAAAGTTGTTAATCGAAAGAAAAAAATAAGGAAAAGGAATTGTTATTCAGTAACCGAAAGAAAAAAAAAATAAAAAGGAACGTTACGTGGTAATTGAAATAAAAAATAATAATAATAAAAAGGAACCGCTAATAATGAAAAGGAACTACTATCAAAAAAGGAATTGCAATGGCGTTAGTGACTTTTAAAAAAATGACATTTTCATGTGTTATCTGATTCAATTCCTTGCATATTTTTTTTTCATAAAAATTAATTAGGTCCGTCAAAAAGGGTGGTGTTATGGTTATTAGGTTCAATTGCAAGATGGTGAGAGAGACGAAAGTGAGTGAGAAATGATTTAGGAATTGTGAGATTGAAAGAAAGAGGACCCGAGATTTGTGTTGAATACACAACATTGAAACAATCACATGTCATAAAAAACATCAGTACCTTGGTGGTAAGAGTTGTGAATTGAAAGCAAGTGGTACCTGGTTCGATCCCCATCCGAAGTTTTTTTCATAAATTTTTATAACTAAAAAGTAGGGCTAATCATTAGGGTTAGAGCAACACTACTTAACATTTAGTATGAAAAAAAGAATAATGAAGAAAAAGCTAAAATTCACACAATCACATAACAAAATCAATAATTTTCAAACCCTAATGTCAAAGATTCGAAATTAACAAAATTCAGACAATCAATATCAACATTGGTCATAATTTTTTTGTCATTTCGATGAAAGATGGTGTGAATCGGTGAGAGAAAGCGAGTTATCGACAATGACATTTACGGCAGTCAGTTGTTGGTGAGGTGGCAGTTGCGGCGGCGGCGTGATGTGTGTGAATCAGTGAGAGAAAGTGATTTTCCGGCGGTGGCAGTTACGGCGGCATGTGTTGTTGAAGTGGCAGTTGCAACGGTGGCGGGATGTTGTTATTGGGGTCACCGGCGGCGGTGAAAATGAAGTTGAATCGCATGATGTGTGTGAATGACGTTCAATTCGTGTTCAAATGATGTTGGAATTCAGGGTTGTGAGAATGACTTAAAGCGAACTCGCATTTGTGCTAGATAAATAAAATGAAAGCAACTATAATTCACAAAAACTTTAGTGATCTAGTGGTAATGGTTGTGATCTATCAGGGTTGCAAAAGTGTTTATCAGACTGCCTAGGATTTATATATAAGTGATGTATTTTTTTTTCTCTCATTAAAAAATCATTTTCTACAACAATTAATCAAAATAACTGTTTTATTTACCGTATAAATGTCATTTTAAAAAATTACACACAAACATAACTAAAATAACAAAAATAATTTTTAAAACATCTTAAACAAACAGGCCCAATATGTATGAAAAAGCCTTTCGTGGAAAAAAAAAAAGGTAAAATATGTTCTTGAACCCTATAAATATTTCAACTTTTTTATGCAATCCCCCTAAAAAAAATTTCGTCATTTAATCCTCTCAAAGTTTTTAGCCCACACATTTGGTTTCTACTTTTAAGTCAAATAATGTATACTCTTCAGATTTTTTAAAGAGTTTTTTCAGAAATGTTTAGAATATTATAAGAAACTCTTTTTTAAAATATAGCAAATTTCCCTTTATATAAAGCCATTTGGAAGAATTTGGTCTCTTTGAAGATTGTATTGTTTGCTTGGAAATTACTGCATATCCGTCTTCCTACCAAAGATAATTTATTATAGAGGGTTGCAAATTTAGTGGCACCATCTTGCATTGTTGGTTGTAATTGTGGCACATTCTTGCGTTGTTTATGCAAAACTATGGGTGAATGTTTTATCATGGTTAGAAATTAGTTGTGTAATGACAAATAATTGTTATTGTCATGCAGTTCAATTCATAGGTTTGATTTCTCAAGAAAAGAAAGTGAAAGAATGCTTCCATACGATTTGGTTGGCGTGCATTTCGTCAATTTGGAAACACCAAAACGTTGTGGTATTTGGTAATTTGGATTGTTTAAATAATAGATGGATTGTATCTACTTTAGTGATACTTATATTTAAATAGGACTCATTCTCCTTTTATATTTTGTTTCTTAATAACAAATAACTAACCAAAAAACACTCATCCTCCTTTTTCCCTCTCCCTTTTTCCTAAACTACTCGTGTCCTTTAGTGGTGTTTGAGTCGTGAAATTATAAAAAATTCATTTCAAAACTAGTTTTTCATTAATATGGTTGAAAAAACATAGACATTATAAACAATGTATTTTTTTTTCTCTCATTAAAAAATCATTTTCTACAACAATTAATCAAAATGATTTTTAAGAGAATATGAAATTATTTACCGAGAGAATTGTTGTAATATTTATAGGGTTCAAGAACATATTTTACCATTTTTTTTTCACGAAAGGCTTTTTCATACATATTGGGCCCGTTTGTTTAAGATGTTTTAAAAATTATTTTTGATATTTTAGTTATGTTTGTGTGTATTTTTTTTAAATGACATTTATACGGTAAATAATTTCATATTCTCATAAAAATCTGAGAAAATTGCATTAGCTTTATTTGATTTTTATAATTTTTTGATGGTATTTTTATATTTTCTGATTTTTTTATAGGTTTATTCATTTTTTTACTTTGTGTTTTAGTTATTTTTAAAAGCAAAGTTTAAAACTGTTGAATGAAATGTTAGAGATTCTAATTGCTTGTTATATATAAGCATATTTTAGATTATATAATCCGAACACATTCGAACTATGTTCAGATTATAGAATCCAAAACCCCATGAACATTTTTATGAAAACAATATGACGCATGAGAAATAGATAGCACGAGAAAAGTAATAATCTTAAATTTTTTACTAGTTTTCAAGTCTAAACCAATCAAATTATAGATGTGTATGAGTCTCTATTCTATTTTTCTCATGGAATTTCTTATTTCCCCCCTTTACTCTCATGCGTCTCCTAAATTCCAAAAATATGCCTTCAATTATCTGATTTTAAAATTCAAATATGGTTTTCAGCCATTTTCAAAGGGTAAAAGTTTTGTCACGACCGTTTTAGTCACAATTCCACTTCGAATTCTAGAATCTAAATAGAACAAGTGATTCAAATTTTAAGATCCGAACACCTTTGTTACATGCTTCGAACTCGAATTGTATAAAAAATCATGGAAAAAAGTGAAATTTAATTTGCCTTTGTAGAATCCAAAAAAATCCCAATCCGAATTTTAGTATTCAAAAAATAGAGGGGCTTTTTGAGTTTTCTGACGTTAGGATAAGAAATTTCTTTTTCCCTAATATATTAAGCCAACCATTGCCTATTGTCATTGACAGGTATTCTCTTGTGCCATATCTTTTTACCATTAACCAGGTCAAATAAAATAAATCTTAGGATGAAATTTATTTCACTACCCTATTCAAATCTAGGATAAAATTTAACTCGTAATATTTCTCCACCATGATCCTATTACACTAAAATTCATAGTTAATTTATCACAAAAAAAATTAATAATAATAAACCATATTTCTAATACAAAAGAAAAAATAAATTATTCGCATTTTATTAGCATAGTATCAAGTGGTTAGGTTAAAGTAGTTGATGAGTTTAGTGAAAGGTGAAATAGATGTGAGTACTCAACATATAAACAATTTTTTTTTATCAGACTTTACTTTTTTTTTAATGAAGTCAAATGAAAAATATATTAAAAAGTCATTCAAACACAAGATGTGTTAAAAATGGGAGAGTTGCAAGAGTTTAAAGTACAAAATAGAAACACCATTAGACAACAAAACAAACAAATCAACGAATGAAATACCCAAGACAAGCTCATGAGTTAGTCCACCACAATTTGAAATAGAAAACAAAGTTAGTTTTCTTAGCCTTATGCCACCACCAAACAAGAACTTTAATTTTGTCTAACAAATGTATTTGAGACAAAGCCTTCTTTCCAGAAATACGATAGTTTATTTCTTTCCAAATATTTCTGCCACAGGCCAACCAAATCAACTCGAAGCAATGGTGAATCTCTTTATATGGAACAAATGAGAACCACAAAATTGAAAAGCATGTGCCATAGGATTATTAGGTAAAACACATGAAATATTTAACCACTTGAAAATGTTGAACCAAAATGGATTTGAACATGTCTCTAAAGTTTGGTGATAACAAAGTATGAAAGAACAATTGGATATGCTAACGTGTGTGCAAGTGTGCTGGACCATAGAATTAAATTCTAAGTCTTAAATCAAGTTTTTCTTCTGAAACATCAAGACTCTGAATGCATAAGATAGCATCTGAAGCAAAAAAGAAGCTTAAAAGACTTGGAACAAGATCTGAAGAAAGATCCCACAGAAAGTCAATGTCCTGGTCAGAAGAGGTTTTTCTCTCAGAAGCATCTGAAGGAATGGAGCGTCTCAAAGATTGAAGACTCTGAAGGATGAAGCATCTGAAGGTGACGTTAGAAGTGAAGACTCTGAACCAGTTTGTCGTCTACTAAAGGAATGTCACTATCAGACTCAGAGTAGTATAGTTTGTCGTCTTCTGATCACGTGCAGAAACAAACAAAGAAATTCAAGGTCAAAGAGAATGTAACAGATCATTCTATTAGAAGTAAAAAAGTTTCGAATAACTACTAAACGATATTATCCATTTGAGACAACATCTCAACGTCTCTGATGAAGCTTCTCAAGAACTAATTTGATGCGCTGGCACTTCTACAACAACGGTTCTCTCATTCTCTTCTATATAAGAACCTGATCCTTTGAAGAAAAATAAGAAGACTTCTATCATTTTACAAGTGTCATTACTCTATCAAATTACATAGCACACAAACACTTAGAAAAAATCTTACAAACTTTCATATCTTAGAATTTCTTAAGTATCATAAGTCATCTGAACTTAAATTTCTTACACCTCTGATTGTATATCAAGGGTAAACACAATCTTATTTATTTGTTAAACTCTGATAGAAGTCTCTTTTTTGTGTGATTGAGCAAAGAAAGTCGCTTACTTGTGTGTTTGAGCAAATTGTAATTTAGTGAGATTATAGTAAACATCTCGTAGAAGTGGAAGGGGATTGGACTACTCTCGAGTTGTGAGATTAACCAGTAAAATTTTCTTGTGTCGTCTTTTTCTGTCCTCTCTCTATGTTCAAGTTATTTTCCTGCATACTCTGTTTCAGACCCTGAGCAGAACTCTGCTTCTCATGAGACTCCGAACATTTTTTATAAACACTTAAAAAAAGTGTTTGAAAAAGTCAAAAGAATTCAACCCCTCCCCCTTGGGTTATTATTCACCTTCAGAAAAAATTAGACCAAATAGGACGAAAAAAAGGTCACACTTAGAGAAGAAAGGATTAATACTTTTCCTTTTCCACAACCACCTGACCATAGCTTAGAATCTGAATACAAAATACACAACCGAGCCAAATTACCCTTAGTTAGAATCCTATTGAACTGGAGTCTTCAAACGAAAAGAGAGAGTTTTAATAAAGCTGCTTTGTTCCATATATTACGTCCTTGTGGCTAGTTCAACAAGTTCCACTTGCTACAAAAAATGATAAACCCCTTGGCATAACCTTCTTTCGGATCAGGTTTTGAAATCCACTTATCCTTAGCATTATCCAACACAGAAATGGTAGCCAACAAAGAACAATGTTCTATCACATGTGTTCTCCTCCAAACCAAACAACCTTCTACACCACCTCTAACCATCTCCTTCAAGTTACTATGTTTGAAAAGATAAAAAAAAAAGGTCTTATAAATCTATTATAAAGAGGACCACACTCCAACTCTGGTTAAGCTGAAAGATATTTTTTATCATCTCATTCAAGTGTTCTTGGATAACTTGAGGCTTAAGGTAAAATAATAAAATAATAATATGTATTATTACATTCCAATATATAGGATGCCATTTGTGAAAATGATTTTGATACTTTATCGGGTTTTTACATAAATGTTTCTTGTCCTTATCATTTCGGAAAAATAAGAGAATCATATGCTCATAGTCTATGTGTACGAATATATAAGATCTGAAGGAGTATAATTCTATTAAGAATATATATGCTCTAATAAAAGGAAAGTTGCAAAAAATAAGAGAACCAACACTGGATTGGTCCAAGTGATAAGGATTTTGCCTCCTTAAGTATGTGCTGAGAAGTTTGATTTTTAGCTCTTGTGTATGGAAAAATCCTGTTGTGAGGGGAGAATCAACCTTGTGTGTCCCATAGGTTCCCGGTTAAAGATTAATCACTATTAAACGACGGTGGAAACTTCGTACCAATATCATGATAAAAAAAATAAAAGGAAAGTTGCAAAATATCAATAATATTAAATTAGATGATAGTTCTTTCTTTCAAAAAAATAATAATAAATTAGATGATAGAATGCTTAACAAAATGGGATGGAAAGTACAACTAGATCTTTCGATAATATGATAAGAGGTAAAGCAAATTTTGACCAGAATTTTTTTCTCTTTGATAAATTGATATATTTTTTTTCTCTTTGATTAATTAATACTAATTCTTTTGTGATACTACTTTGATATTAATATAATCAAACATCAAGAATATGGCCTTCAACTATTTATTGCCTTAACAACACTATTTAACCACGCAGCTTTTTTGAATCCGACTATGTATTTTATCAAAACACAAAAGAAATACTTTCAATTAAAATTCATCACGTCCATCCTCAACATTTTTAAATAATTCCCTAGCAACTTGGAGCTGATTTGGAATAAATTGTAAAAGAAGTTAGCACAATCAAATTTGAATATTAAAGAGAAACTGTATACACATGTGAATGCTCCTACATAATATAAAATTGGTTTGCTAGAGTATTGTACACTTGACAAAAACAAGACAAACATGATATATTATTGCATAATACTACAAAGAAATGATATGATTAACAACACAATAAGCCTAAGAATCTTTGTCATGTTATTAGGTCTAAGTGGTCCAATGGAATTACATTTACAAATGTGTGTTTTTTTTTTTTTTTTTTTGCTAGTACTACAATAATAGGTTTTGGTGGCCAGTTGTAGGCATTGTTTGGGATTACAGTAGTAATTATGGAACTAGAGGAATACAAGAAAGAAAAAGTATAAAAAAGCTTTGTAATGATCATACACGATAAGCATTATTAGGTAAGGTAAGGTAAAATCTAGATTTGATTGTTGCACTAATTTCTTCTCTATGAGTGTTAAGTTCTAACTAAAACTACAAAATTCGTTATTAATTAACATGTGACGTTTCTTATCAATAAAATTAAAATAAATTAGCATGTGATTTTTTCCCTTTTAAATTTTGAGTATGGTTCTTTTTCTTTTAATAAAGAAGGTTTAAAATAATAACTGTGAGCTTGGATCCCCTTTTATTCCCTTAAGGAAAAAGGAAAAACAAAATAAAATAATATTATTAAAAGGAAAACTATTAGTTTTCAAGTGGGAATGATTAATGGCTGGTCACTTTCCAAAAGTAGTGTAATCCAATTGAGTACTAAAAATCTTGCTGATTGGTGCCATTATATATGTTATTCTTCAATTGTTACCTTCCCCTTTCTTTTTATACCAATTATAACTCCTATTTTATTATGTAATAGTCTCTATCTAGTGTCTATTGTCTAATAATACTAGGACCCATCTTCACTTTTTAATCAATGTAATTTCTTAAAATTTTAGGGTAATAAGCTAATAGTACAATATAATTATTTTTTTCTTATTGTTTTCCTTTAAAATTGGGGCCACTAAAATAAGAGCCAATTATGCCATAGATTGGTGGGATAAACAGTGAAGACAGAATGAGAAAAAAAAAATCATGTAGAGAGGATTTGTTTTGGCAAAGTTTGTAGGGTCATACATTAAGTGGGAGCAGCAAAAGTAACACACCATGTGATAGAAATTGCTCATATAATTACTTGTACTTAAAGTTAACTTCCTGTCAAGTGTATGCCGTAAAACAACAACCGTAATTAATGTATAATTTGACAAGGTATTAGTCCATTCACAAGTGTTATGGAGGAGCAATTGTAGGAATAGTTAGATTTAAAAAGATATACAATATTGCTTCTCTCTTTAAATTTAACTATTTCTAAAGATACTACATCATAACGCAGTTGTTGGAGATAATATAAGTGAAAATTAAATTTTAGACATCATATAAATGATAAAAATGCGATCGAAAGGGAACACCCTACTAGTATAATTAGTTAGATTTTTCGGCAAAGATTAGCTATCAAAAAAGTTGATAAATATTTCACATAAATGGCATGGTAACAAAAAAAAACATGTCTACTCATTTTGATCTTTTGACTTAAGTTATACAAAAAGAGATGGTTGGGATTGTAGAAATTATTTATAATCCAATTAATTAATTACAACAAAAATGGTAGCAAATATAATTTTCAACATATATATTTATTTTCATTTGAAACTAATATCTATACACTTCTGAAGTTGGATCTAGCATAAAAGGTTAGACTCTCGCATCGTGATAAACCAATTATCGAATCTCAATTGGAAGAGGTACTCGCGTTTAGTGTCTAATAGTGTCTCGAAGTAGATTACTTTCGTTGGAAAATAATGTGAGAAACAAAAAAATAATCATATTTGTCCTGTTAATTTTATGTGAAACCTACATAGTTTATGAAACTATTTGACTTACAATAGAGTATGTTATACAATAACTGCTAGAGAATCAACTTTATAGTTGTTCGAGTAGATCTGAACTAAAATTCGTTAATTAAACAAGATCTTGTGTTTGAATTCATGTAGATGGAAAAAATATAGATGGGTGGGGAAACCCGCCTTAAGGTAGCCATGCTCCTAGATGATGATTAATCATCGGAAAAATTGTGAATATTTTACACCAATAATAGGATTAAAATAAATGTGTTAGAGAGCGTGTTATAAGTATTTATAATTGTTTAGAAAGAAAAAAAGGTAATGTTTTTTTTAAGAATAAAAAAAAAGGTAATGCTAATGGTACCTTTTAGATTTTACTGTGTCTCCAACACATTAGACACCACCCCACTAAGCCTTTTGTCTTATGATCGATATGATAGTACTGGCCTTTGTAGTATTATTTGAAATTGATACTTGACCTTTTTGAAACCATATAATCAGACCAAAAACAAAACCATATAAAATCAAAATATCTCTAATTCACTTTCAATCTAAGCCTCATAATTGTGATATTTTTGTCCATTTGATTTGAACATGAATGTTAAAAAATAATGGATTCACAGTAGCACCAAAGCATCGTAATATACATATTTAAGTGTTTGACAAACTAAAGCACCAGATATTGATAATCTCCACATAAATCACCAAGAGTATAAGTAAATAAATTAATGCAGCCTTGTGTCCACTCTTACCATATATATATATATATATAATCCCCTAGGTTTAAAAACCAGTATCTATGAATTAATATGCTTTTGATGATAACAAGTAATAGTAAAGGAACAATTATTTTAATAACTTTGTGCTCAAGTGTGCATGTTAGTATAAAGGGAAATGCAAAAATATACAATAAGGTGAATCCTTTACTCTCAATATAAATGTTGGTTGTCTAGAAGACGTGCAACAATTTTTAAGGAAATGAGAAGTGGCCATCAAGCACAAGACAAGTTGATCATGACAGAAGAAGCTTCTTCCGTCAACGGAACGTCGACTCAAACAATTATTTGTGCTAGAAGTCCAAGTCATCGTTTAGACATGATGATCATATGCATGGTAAGCTGCAATAACGTCAAAGCTCACTTATCTAACCAAGCAATCATTTGGATGACTGATATAAAGAAATATATTAAAACAATCATCTAGATTTCGTACTAAAGATCACAGACACAACTCTGACTTGGTTCAATAGCTTTTTAATCTTCAAGGACAAATGAGTGTTTCTCTAAAAAAAAAACCCTTCATCTCAAGAGACCACTTCAAGACAAAGATACAACCGATATTTGTACTCTGCCAAACATATCCTTATAATGGCTACATCTCTTGTCGTATTCTCCCTTTTATTGTGGCGGGAGTGATCCTTTGGTTTTATTACCACTTGGATTCAGTAATTCTTGTACTCATTATTGGGGTGTGTGTGTGTGTGTGTGTGTGTGTGTATATACTATTCAAAAATAACTTTGGGTGGAAGAATAGTTTTTGTGGTAGATGACACTTCATCATATGATGTTTTTTGGTGTTTTATCGAGTATTTTTCTACTCAATTGAGGACTTTCTAGAGGTTTTAGAATGATTTACTAATGGTTTGGGAAAGATTTTGTAATGTTTTGTTTTGAGTTGTTGTATTTCTCTTTCTTCCCTAACCAGACAACTTCATAGGTGTTTTGTGTCTTTTTTGGTATAGATCATTAAGCCAACCAGTACATCTCATAGAAGCTATGAAAGCAATGAAATCAAGTATAGTGAAGATGTTGAAGTCAAAACAATTTAGGAAATTTTTGTCCTAAGTCCCAAGCTCATATTAAGGATGAAAAGCATATGAAGAATGAAGAAAAACAAGGAAAAACTGTATTTGTCCAATGTGCCACGACACGCGCCTCTGTAAGCTTTGCGTACGCTGAATAAGATAGAATGTAATATGTCTTTGTCCCATGTTCTCCGGTGTGCGCCTCCACGCTCTGTGTGCACGCTGAATATGAAAGAAATAACTTTCGTTGTTTTTAGGCCATGCGCCCCGTGATGGTCGGGTTTAGGCAAGTGTTCAAATCGTTTATCAAGTAATAAAGTGATAAGTAGAGTATTGTATCCACATGCATTGTCGTTCCAACTAGGCAATTCGCATTACTTATTTAAAACAGAAAATAAATAAAATAAAATAAAAGTTAAAGGGGGAGTTTGTGCAATTTGATCTGTTTGCTTAGAGTGAGAGTTTAGAAGTTGAAGGTGAGAAAAACACACAAGAAGGGGGGGTTGAATTGTGTGTGGACATATTTTCAAAAATCTTTCTCAAAAGCTTAAGTTAAGTTCAGAATCTGATGTTGATCAGTTCTGAACCTTTTTCAGAGATTGTTTAGCAGCGGATAAAAAAGCTTAAAGAGAGAGGGAAAGAGAGACACACAATGTTTTTATACTAGTTCCTTCCACAAGTTGGAAGTAGTCTAGTCCCCTTGTTAAAACAAGAGATTTGAACTATAATCAAACTGATTACAATTGCTCAGAACATAAAGTAATGAGACTTCAATGCTCAAATACCTAGTAAGAGACTTCTAGTGCTCAAGACACTAAGTCAAGAGACTTCCAATGCTCAGAACACAAAGTAATGAGACTTCCCTGCTCATAACACAAAGTAATGAGACTCTAATTGCTCAGAACACTAAGTAATGAGACTTCTGGTTTGCTCAGTATACAGACTGAGACTTTGAGGTTTCAAACAGATTTCACAAATACAGTTTGAGTTGAACACTTGATCAAATATCAGAGGTGTTCTCTTAATACAACACATGTATAAGACTAAGACTCTAACCTTAAGAAATTCTAAGATACAAAGATTGAAAGAATTTCTAAGAGTTTTAGTGAACTACGAATTTTGGACAGCAAAACAGAGCACACTTTCAGTCAGTTGGTTTCAAGAGTCTTAGCAATTTTCTTCTTCAAATCTTCTTCCTTTTATAGAGCAGAAAATAGCTGTTGAAGATTGCCAGGATTTAAGCAAAGATCCGTTGCAAATCTTGAGCTAGGTCAGGCTGAAATTGTGAGTTAAAACCCAACATAAAACAGAGCACGCAACCAAGTTTGAATTTGCTTTCCTTAAAAGCTGAGGAATGTTTGAGCCAGGGAGACAACTGTTCCATTGGAGTTGTTCTGACACTACAGGCATTAAATGCTGAAGGAAACAGTTGATTTTCTTTCCACGTCAGACTTCAGAAGCACACTTCAGAAGCACTGTTCATCAGACGCTCCCTTCAGACGTTGACTTTTGTTGACCTTCAGACTCAGCCTTCAGACGTTGACTTTCGTTGACCCTCAGACTCAGCCTTCAGACGCAGTATTCAGACTCTGCCTTCAGAAGCACCCTTCAGACTCAGCCTTCAGACCCAGTTTTCCTTCAAACTTTGCAACATAGCTTCTAAGCTTTCCTTCTTGCTCTTAGCTTGTTCTTCCATAACCAATAATAAGAGCATGGTTCTGCACAACTTAGAACAAAGCATTAGCAATAACAATTTTCTTTTTAACACTTTGTTATCATCAAAACCTTAAAGAGAGTTGTTCATACATATTGTTCCAACAATCTCCCTCTATTCAAAAGAGAGTTGTTCACATTTTGTTCCAACAGAAGTAACCTGTTTTTGATTGAAGGATGTTAGCGGTGGTTAGGATTCTTCGAATCCCCTCTATTTATTTGTTGGAATTAGATAACATTCAGTCTATTCATGGATTGGTTAAATGGTACCCATTTAAGGGATGAGTTCATGGGGTTTTCTCCCCTCCAGTTGTTGAGTTGCACCAGATTCACACGTAGGTTAAGGAGTTATACGGTTGTATGGTCCTCAATCGTAAAATGGTTCATACTAATAACCGACAATTTAATTGGTTATCACGTTGCACTTAGCTCCCATAATGGTCAAGTAATTAAGTGGTTGCATTGCCTAAGACATCTAATCAGTGACTATTTTAGGATTTTATAGTTTTAGTTGTTATTTAATCCTTTTGAACTAGTAATGCTTGTCATGGATGTTTGACGATGTGGTTTAAGGAATGTCTCTGAAGATGTGGGAAGCTTCAGTGTGGATGAAGGTTGTTTCGTGGAAGATTTGGAAAGTTGTAGTGCCCTGGATGGTTAGCCGGGTCGTACGAAGTACGAACACATGGGACTAAGTCTGGCCATTGCTTAATGAGGAAGAATATGAGTTGTTCCCAATGATTGGAATCCTAGGAATAATAAAGGAATATGTCAGGGAGTAGGTAGGATATGATAAGGACAACCCATATGTAAAATGATCAAAGGGTACAACTAGTAGTGGTTGGACTTGTACTGTAAAAGGACAACCATGTGTTAGTGCCAAGGGTCCAAAAATTGTGAGAGAATTGGAGAAACCAGATTACAGCTAGGGTTAGCAGCTTTAAAGATCTCATTCCATCTCATCCTCTCCATAGATGAGCATGGGTGCTAGATTATAGAGGTTTAGAGTTAGATTACTTGGCGATGCTTTGGCTCACCACTCTCCTTCAAAGGATTGTAATCTTGTACTAACTCTATTTAATCTATCAATTTAGTTTTCCATATTTTCATTTATATTTATTTTCATCTTCATCTTTGTGGTTCAACTCACCATGAGCTAAACCCCTTCTAGTGGTTTAGACATGGTGAAGTTATGACGTTTATTTACTTGCGATATATAAAGTTGTAGCGCTGAGCTTCTTTCTAACAAACTGCTTTAACTCAAAATCTTTAGAAGTAGAATTTGATCACTTTTATTTCTAATGTTATAGCTCCCCGATCTTTTGAAGGGAAATTGTAAAACTTAAAACAGAATATGCAGCGGATAAAACAATAAAATTTTCCCTTACAATGGATCCTTACGAATGAACATGATTAGGGTTCAAGTATTACATATTGAAGTGCAGTTCCGTTGATATCAAATTTCTGAAATTGATCACAAGCAATACTCCAATGGCAGCACCTCTACTCAGTCCACACGAACTTTTCCTCCACTCACAGTGCTAGCTTTGGAGGATGGAGGCTTAGAGAGAGAAGAGAGGGGCCGATTTAGGGTATGAGGAAAAACAAGGTTTATAGCAACTTTTGCTTCCACACACAATGTCTCTATTTATAGAAACTATTGTGTGTTCTCTTAGTCATGTGTTATTGGGTTTGCACAAGTCGAATAACTCATTTACTTTATATGCTAATTAATTAGCTTTATTTACTAAACACGTCCCTTTTAATAAGTATTGCTAACTAATTAGCTTTACTTACTAAATGTACCCCCAATAATAAGTCTTACTTATTTCTCTCGTTTAACTGTCCTTTTGTGTATGACCATGTAGGTTCTTGTAAGTTTAACAATAATATTAAATCATATTTAATATTATAAACACATCACTGCTACCCAAGTGACAAGAATGTCAAGTGATCCGACGAAACCTTTCCGTGATAAAGATCTTGTGTATAATTACCATTTTGCCCTTATATCTATATTAAACACAAGGCATAGTATGTCACCCTTGTCCAGTTCAATATTGGGCCCTTAGACATATCTCCTCTTATGTAGGAGGGGCATATTCCATTTAGGACACTCATGTCCCTCAACATGATTTGTCGAGTACCCATCAACCAACTTTATAGTTATCCTGTTACAGACAACATTTGTTCGGCAACTAAGTATTGATTCCTACATCTAGGGTACATAGTGGTTTTAGGTCGAAGGGTGGAATACACTAAATTGGAAATAATAGTCACAACAAGGGCGGTTTGAATTGTGACCCTTTTTAAATTTAACCTGCACTTGTGGTAAATCATTCTTAAGTTGGTACTTGGAAGAAATAAAAACTTGGTTAAGTTCAGAACGTTCTGAAGTACGTTCTGAAGTGTTAGTGTAATAAATAATGAACAAAGTGATAATGGTGTGTAAAGTGAATTCAAACATTAATGTTGAAGATAAAGAGTAAGGGTAGAGAATTTAACACACGAGAGTTATATTGGTTCACCCAATGTTGGCTAGTCCAGTCCTCACAATTGTGAGATTTTTACTATGATGCTTTATAGAACCTTCTCAACTTCTTTACCTTACACTTCTGCGACTAGGGACTTTACCTCTTGTATTCTCTTAGTCTCAACAGGCTTACAAACTATATTATATAGCCTCAGTAAGCAAAAACTGTATTATCTAGCCTCAGTAGGCTTACAACTTTTCTTTCTAAGTCACACAAGACTTTACACTTTTCTTTCACTCAACTAACACATTAAAACACTTAAAGCTATATGAGATTTTCTTTACAATGATTTGGAAGTTTGTAAGAATAATTACAAGAAGAAGAAGAAGAAGAAGAAGAATATCTTTGAGAAGATAAGAGAAGACTGTGAAGGTGATAAAAACACAAGGGGGGTGAATTGTGTTGGCTTTTTGTAGTTTCTTTTTCTAAGTGTTAAAAGTTGTTCAGAATCTGAGGTATACAAATTCTGATACAGAGTCTGAGTGCAACGGATATAGTACAGAAACACAAAGATAAAGAGAGAGAGAGAGAGAGAGAGAGAGAGAGAGAGAGCAGACACAAAACAATTTTATACTGGTTACAAATTGCAGTCCAGTCCCCTTGCACTTCCAAGGGATTTCACTATAATCACACAAGATCACAAATTGCTCAAGGACTCTTCCAAGAGACTTCTGTATGCTCAAGCACACCTGCTCAATACTTCCGGCTCTAGGACTCTTCCTAAAGACTTCCTTGCTTAAGCACACCTGCTTAAGACTTCCTGCTCTAAGACACTCCTAAAAACTTACTTGCTCAATGACAACTCCAAGAGACTTACAAGTGCTCAAGCATGCTGGCAAGAGACTTCCAATGCTCTAAGGACACACCTAAGAGACTTCTAGTTGCTCAAGGTTTCACCAGGAGACTTATACGCATTAGCTTCACATGCTAAAGACTTCTAATTTGTTCTACACTTGATTTAACAATTGGTAGTGTATATGAAGAAATGAACAGACTCTCTTACAACTCTAGGATTTCTAAGATATAAACTTTGATACAAAAATCCTAAGTATTTTTTCGCTATTAGATTTGACAGAGTAATGGCACAGTAAAATAGCAGAGTCTTGTTGATCTTCTTCATGGTCTTCAGCTTCTTTTATAAGTATAGATTTTAGAGACGTTGGAGAAGAGTGTCAGTGCAAATAGAGTCGTTGAGAAGCTTCAATCAAGAATGTTGGCCCTTTGCTTGATATGGATAATTCCGTTGAATAGTCTTTGAATTTTCCTTTGCTGAAAGTAGAATTATCTATTGCATTTTCTTTGTTCTTGAGGTCCTTTCTCTGTTTGTGCACATAGACTGAAGAAGACAAAAGAACTGCACATTTCAGAACCTTAATAGTGACAGTTCACAGAATAAGACAAAACCTACGTGGATTTTGGGTCCCTCAGGATTTTCTCAAATATGAGGGTCATCCAAGTTTGTGGTGTCTACTTCTGAGTTTGATGACCATCACAGAGTCTGTTGAGGTAACTCACCAAAATTTGTGTGGTACCCGTCTTTTTAGGATGTTGACTTCTAGTTGACCTTCCTTTTGGTCTTCTACCACAGTATTCTTAGCTTCTCTTAGTCCTTCTGATGCTCTTCATATGTTCATCCTTGAATGATAGATTCTTCCTTAATTCTGCACACTTGAACATATGTTAGTATTCCAATTGTTCTTCAATACTTTGTTATCATCAAAACCTTAGAGGAATTGTACAAGACCTTTCTTGTTCCAACAAACTGTTAAACACTCTTTAAGATTTTATGAATCTTTGGAGTTGATTTGTGCAATCAGTTTAGCTTTGAAGCTTTAAACACTTTTAATAAGTTGTTTAAGTATGCTTGTTGGTTGCATACTTCAATGTTGAGACTTCTGCCCCTTTTATAGATTTTCTTGACCTCATGTAGTTGTTAGGACGTATCCAATTGCCTTGTGCCACATGTCCTGGTGCTTAGCAACTTTTGCTTTAAATTCTAGAAAAACATTCTAAACTTCAGAATGTTCATATCTTCATCAGTATGAACTTCATAATGTTTCTGGGTTCATATGTATGGACATCTAAAGAATGTATGGGTTCATAATATGAACTTTGCTCTTCATATGAACTTCAGTGAGTACCTGGATCTATGCCTTTGCAGATCTATCTTGGAACTTGTGCAGGAGAGAGAAAAGTGGAGTTGTCTCTTCATGCTCATGCTTTAAGGGATTTTGCTGATACAGAACAGTACCTGCTCCCTTATGTATCTAATTCTAATTGAATCTGACTTGATCTTGCTTTTTACTTTTGTACCCACTGTACCTTTCTGTCAGATAAAGCATGTAGCTGAACGAACCTTCTGAACTTTAGAATATTTGTTCATCTTAAAGTTCTTCATCTGATGCAATCAAATCCTAATAGTGAACTTAAATGAAGGACATCATGTATAACATCTAGGGTGATATTCATAGAAGAATATTCCCAATGCTTGCACTTTATTTGTTCATAAGCCTTTAATGAACAATGAATATGTTTTTTGACTTTTATCCAAATAAATGTCTTTATTCCTTTGATTGATCCAAAGTCACAATACTTTTCTGGACTTTTATGTAGGTCATGTGAGACTTGAATGTTCTTGATAATGTTCATATATTTCTGGGCTTGTTCTTGATAATCCTTAAGAACAAACTTCTGAACTATCTTCGAACCTTCTGAACTCTAAATAACCTTCTGAACTCTGAATGGGTTCATAAACTTTAATGTTCTTTGATCACTTGATTCTTGGTTTGATTTATACTTTGTTCCTTCTTAGTTAATCACTCAAGAACACATATTAAATACCAAGAACTATCAAAGTCCATTAATCATTTAATCACCATAGATGCCTTTAATGATTTCTTGATCCATAGTTGAAATCCTTTTCTGCATATGATATGTTCATGTCACGTCTGTTCTTGCATGTTCTTGGTGTGGACATTGATTTATGGGTTTGCTCTGATTAACCTTCTGAGCAAACTTCTGAACTCTTTCTGGGTTCATACATATGAACTTCAAAATGTTTTCTGGAATCTTCAAATGAACTTTAGAATGTTTCATCTGGGTTCCTGCCTTTTTGATAAATGTACTTTATGCTGAACATTTTGATGTTCTTAAACATTCTAATGTTCTTCAACACTATGAACCTTATGAAGGTTGTTTATTTATTCCATTCAAATTTACTTCAAGCATATAAATGAGATATCATTTGATTTGACAAACAAGATGATTCTTTCTTTGAAGTCCAAAAGAATATTTCTTTGCATTTAGTTCATCATTGGTTGTAACAAATGACTTTAAATATTCTTGTTGATCCATGAAGTAATCCTTTATTATTTCTGGAAATATTCTGGGTTAATGTTCATGATCATTAGAACTCCATTCATACATTCTGAACTACAAACTTCTTTGTAATATCCTGCTTAAGACTCAGATATTTATCAGTGTTGAGGCGATGTATCAGAGATATTTTAAGGAAAGGCAATTTGGTAATTGTCGCGCCAGGATTTCTATTAAAGGGGCAAAACCCCACAATTTCTTCATTTCCTCATTCTCCTTCTCTCTCTAGAACCAATCCTCTCCCTTCTCTCTTCTTCCCCTCTTGCGTCATCTTCTCCCATTCCCTCCAAAATTCATCAAACTTCATCTCCAATCACTCAATCTTTGTGCAAGCCAAGCAAGCACCAATTTTAGGAAGTTCGAATCAAGAGAACAAGAAAGGAAAAAGGGGAAAGCTAGGGTTTTGGAGAAAGAATCAAGCTAGGATTGAGGGAAACTTGGCAAGGAAGCAAAGCAATGATTCAGGTGAGTTCCTTAGAGTAGCTTATCCCTTTTGGGTCATAATTGTGTGAGGATCACAACATAATTCTAAGTTTTAGGAAAAAGGGATAGTTTTTCCCCTTTTTGATACATGTGATTGATTCCTGTTTAATCCTTGATTCCAGTATGTTTTTATAGTTTAAATTGAGTCCCTGACATGTTTTAAAGATCACTGGACAGTTGGGTACCAAGACTTTGAGGTTAAAACACGTTTTTAGAACTCTGAATTCTGCTACGGTCGCAGAGCAACCAGGACTTTGCTCTGCGAAGTAGTAGAATGTTGCTACTGACTTACTTCGCCTAGCCATCGCCTAGAGTTTGCTCTGCGAAGTTCATACCCAGAATCTGGGTAGAAGCTTCGCAAAGCGAAGTCCTTGGACGCTCTGTGAAGCTACCCAGGTGCTCGCAGAGCGAAGTTGGGGGTCGCAAAGCGAAGTGGTCCAGGATGACTTTTTATTCACAAATAATTGTACCATGTCAATGATTTTTGAAATGCTTTGGAATATAGATACTCAAGAGCCTTCAAGGATTAACCTAGGATAAATATATGTATCATACAGAGTGATGGGTAATTTATCCACAGGTTTTCAGGTTAGTTAAGGGTCAGTTTTTCAGGATACCCTTAATCAGGCAGATTATAGTGTACCTTAGGCAGTGATACCAGGATTTCCCCAGTTTCAGGTACATTTATATGTACATCAGGACATGCCTCAGTTGTTCACGTCAGAGTGACACTGAGGGTACACGTAACAGTTCAGGAAAATATCAGGAATATCAGGATAATGTAAATACCAGGAATAAATATTTAATGATTTATCAGGATAAATTGTGTGTCTTCTGTGCTCTCGTCAGGTAGAGACCACAGGGGGTTCCAGATACAGCTGGAACGGGCAGGAACTTTCCACGAGGATAACCACACACACAGGCAAGAGGAGTCCGGTGACTAGCCTTAAATAGGAATTTTCATCGGTTATCAGGGGAATGTGCTCCGGGGTTACTCCACTCGGAGGCATTCCGTAAAATCAACTCAGATAATAATGTTTATTACACGCTAACATCTAACAACTAATTATCAGGAAAAAACTTTAATGTTATCAGGCAGGTATTAGTTATCACACAAGTATTAGTCATCAGGTAGGTATCAGTTATCAGGTATCAGGTAGCAGTTATTAGGCAGTGATCCTAGGTTTCCCCTCGATCACTAAGTTAGCAGTTTGTAGTCTAATTATCATGACTACACAGTATAGCGGGAACAGGCAGGTATAACCCTATGTGGGAAGAATTTATTGCTTGGCAATCATAGGTTTCCCCGAGATTGCCAACAGTTAGTGCATGGCGACCCTAGGTTTCCCCGAGGTTGCCAACAGTAGGTTGGGTGGAGCTCACTGAGACATTATGTCTCATCCTAATCCTTCTGATGCAGGTACGTAGGTAAGCAAGAGATTCGTGATGAAGCGCATCAGGGAGACGCTGAATGGAGTGCAGTTGCTCGTCATGTACCAGCTCAGGGTTTATCAGACTTTTGTATAAGTATATTTAGTGGCATTTGGTTAATTGTATAAACATGCGAATTTGTACTCATTCAGTTGTATTATTATTGAAAATTTTAATGTATCCAGTATCAGTTTAATGTGCATGCTAATATTCTAGATAAAATTAGTATGGGTGTTACATTCTTATCTTTGTAAGCTTTGGAAGTATGACACTTTGATGAGGTTCTAAGAATCTTCATATCTTGTATGCATATTTCCTTTTATCTTGTTTCCCATGGTGGATCTTCAAATCATATAACACAAAACTCAATGTGAGTTTTGTCACTTAACTTCAAGAACATTCTTGTGTAGCTTGTGATTTAAGATCTTCCATCATGATTCTTGAGCTATGAATTTTCATGGAGATTCGATATTGTTGTTTCAACTGATGATATACTCATTCTTTCATTGTTGGATAAATATAATGCACTTATTGATGTGAGTGGCTTCTAGCTTATCCACTTATGTGATTCCTGATCTTTTAACAAAAACCTAAGTGCAAACATCAGCAGATCACCAAATGAGAATAAAACTCGCCCGTACCTCTAACTCTTCAATCCTACCCTCGCCATAGCTTGGTTCACCTCTCCTCTTGATTTCCTTAAGTTTTCCTCTTCTTTCTTTAGATTTCCCTCGTTCTCCTCTTTGCCTCTACTCTTTACTCTTTCTCAATTGTGTGTGTTATGAGTCTAACCCTAATTTCACCAACACAACTATCTATTTATATTATCTTGTTTTGGGCTTTGGTTCTCTCACTCTAAATGGGCTTAGTTTCTATTCATTCTCCACATATAAAACACTACTCATTTACTTCACTTAAACCTCATATTTACTCATACACCCTTATTTCCTCAATTTTCCAAAATCTCTTATTTCTAATAACTTCACAAAAAAACCCTTCACTCATAAATTACCAAAATACCCTTATCCTCTAAAAGTCCACTAACTCACCAATTCACCCACATAGTAAAAGCAATAATTAAATAAAATAATACTCCTTCATTTTTTATCTTTTGATTTTTTAGTTCTTGGCACAAGTCTTAAGGAGTAATTAAAGTATATAATTATTTGTATGTTTTGGACTAAAAAGTCCTTATTTATAATTAAATTCACATGTGTAAGCCAAAAGTCACAACTCATTTAATAGTTTTATGGTGTGTTTTTTAACAAGGGTAAACTTGGGAAAAGAATATTAAATATACTAAAACATCAAATATTTTGAAATATAGTTGAAGTCCTAAAACATCAAAAGAAAAAAAAATTTAGGGAGTATTAAATAACTAATAACGAAAATCGGGTTTTACAACTCTCCCCCACTTAAAGAATTTTCGCCCTCGAAAATCACCTGAAGTAAACAGCTCCGGATACGCTTCCTTCATCCGACTCTCCAACTCCCAAGTTATGCTCTCTCGGTAGGTCCTTCCCAAATCACTTTCACCTAGACAATCTCTTTTCCTGTCAACCACTTAACTTCTCTCTCTTCAACGGTTAAGTTGTCCCTTACTTGCAAATCATCCACTTGAATCATATGCGACGGGTCGTAGACATACTTCCAAAGTTGAGACACAAGAAACACACTATGAAGATTCAACAATGACGGCGGTAATGCAATCCGATAAGCCACTTTTCCGTCCCTTTCCATAATCTGATACAGACCAACAAAACGTGGAGTCAACTTCTTAGACTTCAAAGCACGTCCAACACCAGTAATCAGGTTAACTCTCAAGAACACACAATCGCCAACCTGAAATTCAATATCCTTCCTTCTCTTATCGTGGTAACTCTTCTGCCTACTTTGTGATGCTTTCATCTTCTCCTGAATCATCTTAGCCTTCTCAGTTGTCTGCTGAACAACTTTCGGTCCAAGCATAGCACTCCCTCCCGACTCATGCCAACACAAAAGTGTTCTACATCTCCGCCCATACAACGCTTCAAAAGGTGTCATGCCACTACTTGAATCAAAACTGTTGTTGTAAGTAAACTCAATCAACGGTAACATATACTCCAACTTACTCCTTGTTCCAAAACACACGCCCACAACAAATCTTCTAAGGAATGGATGCTTCTCTCCGTCAGACCGTCCGTTTGAAGATGGTAAGCAGAACTCAACCTCAACATTGTTCCCAAAGCTTCTTGCAAACTCTCCCAAAACTTTGACATAAACCTCAGATCTCTATCTGACACAATGCTAGATGGGATATCATGCAACCTGATAATCTGCTCAATGTAGATCTCTGACAACTTCGCTA